>OW964571.2:27379607-27799070 GCA_943138885.2 Tholera decimalis | reverse complement strand
GCACCTTTTCACTGTCATCTATTTCCTTAGTCAATTGATCACAGCACTTCTTGGACGCCTGCAATTCGCTCAAAGCCAGTTTGAGTTTGGACTCTTCCTGGCGAGCGTAAGCGCTACGAGTCAGAGGCATGATAGTGAGATAGGAAATGGAAATGAAGTAAAAGAGAAAGGCAAAAAATTAAAGTTCAAAGATTAGTATGTGAGAAATTGAAATTATGTTACGAAAGTAAGAAGTTCTGACATCAACCAACCAAGGTTATTTTTATATTATAAAGGCTATTAGCGTCAATTTCTAGCCGTGTAAATAGTGCACGGCGTAAATATAATTAAGTTTATAGAACGCAACAATAAAGTAAGCATGTAAAAGGAACTTATTTGTACCTGATAACAAGATGACAATGCAAAAAATGTACGCCAGCCGGTAACCTACAACTGTCACCCATACACTTCGAATATTTTCCACTATTTTCACTTTATTGGTGGATTTTAACACGGAACATTAATTTCTATTTAATTCACTTGATAACTAATTGGAAAGAGGCCAAAATAACTGAGTAATCTAATATTTTAAACTAAAAAACACGGAACCAATTTTATTCAACTGCTAACCACAGTGTTGCCACAGGAAAAAACCTTGAATGCCACTATAAGATTTATGTGGACTATAAAGTAATGCGTAATTAAGCCGTTGATCCCAGCAGCTGTCATTTGTATATTTTTTATTATCAGAAGATCTAGAAAATCTGACAACAGTCCTACTAAATGGTGCCGAGTCGATGGAGTGTCAGATTCCACGCGCGTCTTAAAGATCAGTCAGCATTAATGATGGGGCCTGATAAGGCTTGCCGGGGTTGCAGGAATGTTCTAACGAGACACCGCAGCCGCGGAACGCAGGGGTAACTTGAACAAATACTCTCTTCCGCTCCACCCAAAGCGGTAGAAGTCATTCGATGACTTTTCCGCCATAAAAAATGTCTTACTAATTGGAACCTACCTTGTTACCCACAGTTCAGTCAGTTCGTGAAAATTACAAACTCAGCTACCTATATCCCGTTAGACTGGAAACAAAATAGTTGGAAAGTGTTTTCATATTTTGTTTCATATGTTTACCCAAAGGGTAAAAACGGGATCCTATTACTAAGGCTCCGCTGTCTTTCTGTCCGTCACCAGGCTGTATCTTATCAACCGTGCTAGCTAGACAGTTGAAAGTTTCACAGATGATGTATTTCTGTTGTCGCTATAACAACAAATACTAAAAACAAAATATAAAAATATTTTAGGGGGCTCTCATACAACAAACGTAATTTTTTGCCGTTTTTTATAGATAATGGTATGGAACCCTTCCTGCGCGAGTCCGACTCCCACTTGGCCGGATTACTTATACTAATTTGAATGTATGTATTTTTATTACTTAAGACAAAATTGTGAATCTGTTTATTATTCTCAATTAAGTAGGTAATATATCAACACGATATAAAATACGATCACTCTAAGTCTCAAAGCCCAAAACTTTGATAAATAGTCCCTCAAGTTAGACTAACTATTTACCTAAGTCTACCTGACAGCGTTGTTAAGTCCCGCCTTCACCCTGTTTCTTACAAAGAGTTAGTTTAAGGGGAGGTGCGGGCGGCTTAGATACATGACGGTTGAAAGGCTTTGTACTGAAAATAGATTTGATATCTTATAATAATAAAAATAATTAATATATAATAGCGGGTATGTTTGTAACATAGAGAAGAAATTAATCAGATCTATGATAGTAGTAGCTCATGGGTAAATAATAATATAATAGCCGCACGGGACCATATTTGAAGTGAAGCTACGCTTTTAGATGTTAGTTCGTAGATGGGTAACCAATAATTAGATAACGTCTTCTTCCTTCTTTGTGGCTTGGAAAGCATGTGGATCTGCAGCTTCCGGCAGTAATTTGATTTTGAAAGTGCCATAGTCATTAGAAGATAGTAAAACACCTGAAATACGTACTCAGCCTTGTCTAGGAAGGTTGCGTTACGCAGTTATTTAGTTACAGGTGCCATATATTTTTCACAGTTAATTTTTTATTACAGTAACACTTCAAAGCTGGGGGTATCTACTTGAAAGCGGAATAGCACCTACTATACCCGCGGGAATATGACTCTTCAAACTTCTTAAAGACGAAAAGATAAAAAATCATAATGACAAGTTAGCTACGACATACTAATATGATATTCTAAGAAAGTATTTTCATATTCAAGCACGAATATGATAAATATTGACACAAACGACGACGAAACCTTTAAGAAGCGTGACATGAGTACATATAATATGTACACATAAGGCTAGATTAGCAGTGACCTTGAAAAAGGATATGAGAACATTTTGTTCAAGGGTTCCGTAACAAATTTAAAAATCATTATTGTATAGAAGAGCAGTGGCGGACCAACCTCGGCAAGAGTTGCTGAACCCGATTGACCCGTGCGGAAGTTATTCAAATCAAATCAAATATATTTCTACACTAGCAGTCGCGCGGGGTTTCGCTTCCGTGGACTTAATAATCACAATAAAAGCGTCAGAAGCTAGTGCTCGGTTCGAATTGGTAGTTTTCTATGGAGTAGAGCGAGCAATAAACACCGTGTTTCAAAACATAATTGATTTGACAGTAATACAGTAAATACCAATTAATCTAATACAATTTATCTTACAAACAAATTTTACCTCTTCATGATATTAGTATAGACTACATGAAGAGGTAAAACGAGTCGATGAGTTTACAGTGTTTTCACATGCACATTATAAATGAGCTTCATATTATTCTAACCTTTACTTACAGAACTGAACTGATTAACATGAGTCAAAACGATTGTATCCATTATACGGAACCATTCGTGTCATATATCACAAGAAGCAAACAGTATTTCTTTTCATAAAAATGTATCTATATGAAAAGAAAACGATTTTGAAACCTTTTGATATATAAAGAAATAGCCTGTATGAGTCATATCACGTAAGTTATAAGATATTTCAGCTTTTCCAATATTTTTCTACGATAAAAGATAAAAAGATAAGCTTCGTTCTGTTTACGATAGTTTGTAGCGTAGAAGTTCTTTATCTTTCCTCGTTATTTATTTCGTAAAGGAAGTTGGAAAATGTATGTTTAGGAATAAGAAAGAAAGAAAAAGAAAGAAAGAAAGAAAATTGCGTTTATTGGCACATAGAAAACACATTATAGAGAACATTAAAAATAAAAAAAAACATCGTTGTGCCAAAAGGGCCTCAGCTCAGCATAATGTCAGGTGACAATGCTAAATATTACCACCTAACGCAGATTTTCAGCCGCAGCCCACGGATGCCACACGCTCGAACGTGCAATACACACGCGTAAACATTTCATTTAACACCGCTTGAACGACGAAAAATTGAATTACGCGTAAATTATATGCATATATATTAATATCAATATAATCAATAAATTAAAATTAAATTAAATCGGAATATAAATCATTAAAATTGTAGAAATCAATAAAATTGAATAATTAAATAATGACCAGCATGTTCCAAAACACGGAGACGGCAGTCGGTAAGTACTCAAATCGCAGATGAATTTATTTTAATATTCTCATATTGTTATTGATGTTCGAGTAAATACTGTTTTAGTTTTAACTTAAATGTTGGCTTACTTCCACAGTATTTTATAGGTGGGGGAATATTATTCCAACATTTACTCGCCGCATACCGAAAACTACCTCTGAACGCTGCCGACTTGTGATGTGGTGTCATGTATACACACTGTCTATCATCTCCTCTTGAACTCTCCTGTCGCAGGTCTGATGGAAGAAATTTCTTAGGAAATAAGCAGCACCTTTGTGCTCTTTTGTCTGTATTTAATTTTTTTTGTAAGTGTCATGTGTGTACATAAATAAATAAATAAATATTAAAACACCAACAGTACCTATAAAGAGATTGTGGGTATATTGATTTTATGGACTTTGATGTTAATTATCGAGAAATGAATAGGTGTTAAAGAGGTCAGTATGACCTTGAATATAATGAGGAATACTCTGAGGCTATTCTTTATTAGCATAACACTAATTTACACATCGAAATAACATTTAATCTTCTCTTAATGACTTCTCGGTAATATCCCCAAAAAATCGTTTAAGACGCAACTGGCTCAACGCTTAGGATCAAAGATCTTTTACGATTATAGTATTTGTGATAATTTTAGAATCTATAACCACACACAAGCATAAGAAATTCACAATCAAACCTAAAATGATTATTATCTATATTAACATTATAATAAATGCGAGAGTAACTCAGCTTGTCTGTTTATAACCTCTCACTCCTCTTCACACAGACAGACCATGCGCTAGAATAGAACAACAGAAGTGTACTGTATGACGTATGTAGTACATATTTGTGATAATGAATTCATAATCACCCTATCATGTTCCTACTACTGGGACACAGGCAGGAATGGCCCGTAATCCACCACGTGGACACTGTGAGGGTTGGTGGATATTGTATGACTTCCAGTTTTTCAATACTAGTACATGCTTGAAATTTATTTATATTTGTTTTTAAATTTTCCACAAACTAGCTCTAAACCATAATATATCTCAGTGCTAAATACATCCACACTCGTGCCGCCATTTTGTAAGTATAGAAGTAAAGATATACAAAAACTCTTCAAAAAGTTAGGTACTCTCCAAAGCTAAACACACACACACATCATTTGCAAATCATCTTAACCGAGTATCTTCGGGTAACCGAATCTTTAGCTACTAATAATTCTTCGGAGATAACCCACGACGGTTTCATTACCTTTTTATGTAGTGAGATAGATAGATATAATACTTTTTATTGTACACCAATAATTTAAATAAACACTTGAATGACAATAATGCAAAATATGGTTACAATGGCGGTCTTATCGCTGATAGCGATATCTGCCAGACAACCTTTGGATAGACTTTAAGAACATAAAACAAAGAGGGGAGGGGAAAGTCAGTGTACTTACTTCAAATATATAACATACACAAAAAGTAACTAGTTAATATAAGTATATATATAGGTATATATAATACAATACAATACATAAATAAGTATAAATAAATATATGTTTTTTATATATAAATATGTCATAAGGAGAGAAATACAAGGTAAAATCATAGAAGTGTATAAATATGATTGTCAACAGAGCTTTTAAAAGCAGCAAGTGACTGCGCTTGTCTAACTGACAACGGCAGTGCGTTCCACAGACGAGTAGCCTGCACCGTATAAGATAAATCATAAAATTTTGTGGAATGTGCAGGCATTGAAAGTGTCGAATTTAATGATGATCTCAAATCTCTAGTATGTGTGTCATGAAGGAACTTAAAACGTTCTTTGAGGTAAAAGGGAATTCTTGGATTGAACAGAATATTGTAAAGTAATGATAAAATATGCACATTCCGGCGAAGACGGATAGGCAGCCACTTGAGCTTAATACGAAACTCAGAAACATGATCATATTTGCGCAAACCAAATATGAATCTGATACAGAAATTTTGGAGTCGCTCAAGCTTATCTAGCTGCACTTCCGTGAGGTCTGGAAAACTTGCATCAGCATAGTCAAGAATAGGAAGAAGGAGAGATTGGGCGAGCGCAGTTTTAGTGGCAGTTGGCAGGAAATTGCGCAGTCTACGCAAAGACCCCGCAGATGCAAACAGTTTACGACTCACTTCTTGTAACTGAGGACCCCAAGACAAGTCCTTATCTATGTAAATACCCAAGTCTTTTACTACATCACTAAAAGGTATTACTGCACCATCAAAAACAATTTGGGGAAGGTTCATCCAGTCAATTTTGGATCGCATTCTAGAGCTGCCAACCACAATGACTTGGGTCTTCGCAGGATTAACCTTCAAACCATGATCCAAGCTCCATTGAGAAATACGTGCTAAGTCATTATTCACAATGATCACCGCCTCAGACAGTTCATCGACGGGAGCTTGCGAATAAATTTGCAAATCGTCAGCATAAAGGTGGTAGGATGAGAGAAGTTCATTAGAAATAAAATTTATAAATACAGCGAAAAGAAGAGGAGAGAGAACGCCCCCCTGTGGAACGCCGGCAGTGGTATTGCACCAAGAAGATGATGAATCTTCAATGCGAATTCGTTGTCGGCGGCCACACAGGTAACTTCGAAACCAATCAATTGCTGTTGGAGATATGTTAAGAGAGCAGAGTATACCGAGCAGTACATCGAAATCGACAGTATTAAAAGCGTTGCTGAAGTCCAGTAACGAAAGGACCGTCAACTTCCCATTATCCATACCTGATCTGATATCATCAGTAATTTTAACAAGAGCTATGGTAGTGCTATGTCCTGAACGAAACCCGGATTGGTACAAATTTAGGAGTTGGTTTTTACAAAGGAAGGCACTAAGCTGACTGTGGATAAGGCGCTCGAGGACTTTGGATAGGAATGATAAAATGGAAATAGGGCGAAAATCAGAGAAAGAAACAGGATTACACTTTTTAGGGAGAGGAGTTATCTGAGCTTCTTTCCACAAAGATGGGAAAACACCTGAGGATATGGAATAATTGAGGATATGGGAAATGATAGGAAGAATTTCATCCAGGATAGGGAGAATCATCTTACGACTAATACAGTCACTACCAACAGCATTTGAGGTTATAGATAGCAAGCTCTTCTTAACATCACAACTAGTAAATTGATTAAAAATAAAAGGAGAATAATTGGGAGTAGGAAGTGATGAAAGATTATGTAGAGTTTTAGCTTTAACAGCCCCGCTGAAGTTAAAAGAGCTAGCAAAATATTGATTAAGTGACTCAAGGTCTCACATCTTTAGGAATAGACTCTTGGCATGATTTTCCAACTCCCATTGTTCTAAGAAATTTCCAGACTTTAGCCGGATCACCATTTTCAACAGACTTATGAATGTGGCGGCGCTGGGCATCCCTACAAGCCAAGTTGCTGCGTCTTATTGAAAGCGCGCTATAAATAGCAGGCACATTAAACGAGTCTGTATGAATTGGTTTCTGAGGTTGGGTGCTCTATTATACGGTTTCGTTTCATCTTGTGAGTGAAACAGTGAAGGAAAACATTGTGAGGCAAGCAGCATGTAGGAATAAATTAAAAAACGTAGCTATTTTCTAGAAAAAGCAAAATTTGCCGGATCGATCCGTGGATGGATAATTAAGATATTGAGATTACTTCGTACCTCAGAAAGCACGTTAAGCCGTTTGTCTCGGCTGCCAATCTTGACAAAATGTCTCGTGTTTATTACTCAGTTACTGGGTTTTGGCAGGAGAATTAGAAAGAAAGAAAGAAATAAATTAGCAGTCGTTCCATGTTAAATACTAATACAGCTGCATATGGTTAGACTGGAAGCCGACTCCAACATAGTACAAGGCTAAGCAGATTGATTTGCAACCAAACAGGAAACTAATCTGAATCAAATAATAGTGCGTACACCACAAAACATGTACGTGAATAGAGAATTAATTAAGCTGCAGTTTTTCCCAGTAAACATTTACAAAGGGGTTCACAATAATACGATTGTTGTTGCTCCTAACAAATATCTTTCAATATACCTACAGAGTCTTAGTGTTTATTTAATTTGTTTAATTTTATAGCCGGCTCAATGGGTGCTGTACTGAATTGATTGTCATGCGATTTTTAACCCCTTTTGATATCGTCTATGTCTTTTAAACGATGTTGAAATAAAAGAGAAAACATTCTTTTTTTTTTTTTTTTTTTTTTTTTTTTTTTTTTTTTTTTTTTGAATAGGTTCGCGTTTGACCACCATCTCACCTGATGGTAAGTGATGATGTGGTCGAAGATGGAGCACGCTTACCTAAAAGTAACCTATTCACTCTTGACTTAAAGACTCCTAGGTTATAGCTATCGGGAAACACAGAAAACATTCTTTGACTATCGGGACTTCGTAACTAAATAATAACAGCGTCGATAATAACAGGTAAGGTAAGGTCGGTCTATGGATGGTCACCCACCATTTTAACATATCGACGTCGCGTTGGGCCGGGCTGTCATTTGTACATCTTAGACAGTCATTACGAATAGTCAGAGGTCAGATAATGTGACACTGGTCTTGCCAATGTGTATCGTGATACCCAGATACAGGTTGTGGAGATCAGGTAGGCAGTCGCTCCATGTATAACACTAACACTCAGCTGCATCTGGTTAGACTGGAAGCCGACCACAACATAGTTGGGACAAGGCTAAGCGGATGATGATATATTTGACAGTCAGGTACCTACACAAAGTCCAAATAAAATACAGTTCAATAAATAGTTTACTAAATTAATGTTTACGATTTTGGGATTATTGAGAGGTCTGACGACCCACTATAACTTTTGAAGCGCGACGAATGGCCCACAATTGGTCCTTTATAGTTACTGGTCGATAAATAATAAAAGTACCTATTTTCCTGTTACTTCAATCTCAAAGGAAAAGTCCTTCACAATCAACTAACTTCTAAATAGACTCAAACTTTAATCAACGGTTACTGTGTAGGCACTGAACCAAGAAGTATCAACATTCAAACAATTCTACCGTTTCTTTCTGACCAACTGAAAGAGGTTTAATCCTAACCTTCTTTAGTTTTACGTTTCTCCATCGTTGGACTTTCAAAAGAAAACTTCAAGTATATGTAGCCTGTGGTAATTTTCTACCACAAATTATAAGTCGGCATTGACAGCAAAGTTGGACATTAATAGAAATCGGGCTTTGGAATGGTTAAGACTTGATGGCGTGAATTACTTTGTGCGCCAACTTGGATAAGCGTACAGTTCCAACCAAATTCTTAATCTATGAACCAAATAATTGGATTTGTTTTAAAAACACACAATATATAGTCTACGGGTTTTTTGTATTGAGAACTAGATACATTATGCCTTTTTTAATAGTAACAAAGACCTAAGTTTCTTCACACTTATATTTTGCATTTCGAGTAAATCTAACTATTCCGTTTTTAATAAATCATTCTAGAGAAAATGTGAGTAGATTTCGTAAAATTAAAATTAAAAATTAAATTAAAATCGTATGTATGGTGAAAAACTATATTCCACTAATAAAACTCACCGAATTAAATAATAATTGAAGAAAACCAGATTTTTGCGCGTGCTAAGCGTAAGAATTATGCAAAGACATTTAAGTCTTGCAGAAGAAACAGAGGGCGATATTAAACTCGATTTTAAATAAAATGATTCAGCGAAACTGTTTTGCTTCCCTGGTCTGAAGGATTTTGTCCAGACCTTTTTCTATGGCTATAACAAATTTAAATTTGATTACAATGAAAACTTTACAGTTTTCGATAAAACTAACCACATTCTGAAACCCTGACACAACCAAAACACGATGTGGCAGACCTCGTAGAAGATGACGGGACGAGGTGGACCAACCTAACAACCGGAGGTTTACTATAGCCCTGTACAGGACAATTTGCTAACTATGGGTCTTCCCATAGTTAGCAAATTGTCCTGTACAAGACCTCTTGGTCTTTGCCCAACAGTGGGATGATGCAGGCTTGTATAAATGACGCCAAATAACTTGGCAAGGTTTTGGCGTAGTGGGGGTAAGTTCGCGCATCGTGCACTTAGTGGAAGAAAAAACTCACTGCTTGCCATTATTCTATGGTTATTGCCATCATTTATTTTTAATCATATCTGTTCAGAAGAATGTTAAAGAAAGAAGAGGAATTCATTCGTTAATTCGGTATTATAAATAAAATATTCAACCTTCCTTAACCATAGTGTCTAACTGTTCTTTCTGACGTTTTAATAGTCTGCGTAAAACGGTATTTCGTCCTGGCATTGTAATCAAGGTAACAAAAAATATATCTAAAACAACAACTCTTAACAAAAAACAAAGAGTACATCTTTCGTGTACGCAAGTGTATTCGGGAGCAAATTGAACGAGAACTGCTGACGCACCAATCGCGCGCTCGGAGCGGCGCTACGTCATACCCCGCGTCCCACTGACAACCGCTGACACCTAAAACTCGACTTCTGCGCATTGAACGACTCTTGCCAAGTTATTTGGCGTAAGCAGTAATGTTTTGACTGTTTTTTTTTTGTCAATTACTCCGGTCAAACCAGATTTGTGATTTCAATTATTAATTATACTTATAGGTTTGGATATCAGATACCATAAAAGCTACCAAATAATTTAAAAAATTAAATATTCTTTCACAAATTCAAGGCCCTTTTAAAAACTGTTGCAACAAGATTATCTAGTCAGCAACATTCCCATGTTTACTAAAAGAGATATTCTTGAATCTAATAACCTTGCGACCAGTCCGGATCTACAAATACCAGTAGTACTGGATATCTATATTTATTTTTGCAAATACCAGTACGAATGCTTTTATTATGACTCGCTTTAATAACTTTGTATTGAAGAACGGTGGTTCTTCAATACAAAGTAAGTAAGTAATATGAAGTACTTGCTTACTTATAAAAATCAATGTTGGTATGTTTGTGTATTCATCCTTAATTACAAGATCACATTGTAAAGAAATTCTGGCAAGGTTCCAAGGACGCGCAAGAGGTTTTCTGGACCAAAAAATCCAGTGGAAAAAAGAAAATTATTAGTTTTGCTACGCATGCCAGGTACAGCTAATATTTACAAAAAGTTTGGATACAATAACTTAGCTTATTGCTATGTCGCTTATAATAATCCGCGTCTAGCTTACTCCTGCACTCGTTTTCATGACCCTCCGGTTTACGCATTTGTTTTTGTTGTGAAGATCTTAAACTGTAGATATGTACGTAGAAAAATATTTTGATCTGATCTACATTAAATGCAACGTATTTAAAATATTTAATTGGATTAAAGCGATCACGCGCTTGCATTCACTGTAAATTAAACGTATTTAGGTGTGCGTGAGTTGTCACTCATTGTATGGACCGACTTGTTTATTCTGTGGCAGTTATGTTTACAGAGTAATTGAACATGTATAAATAGCTCTGTTAGGTACTCAACTAATCAGTAATCATAGATGGCAAATCAATCCCTATGCCATAGAGTATGTCTGCACACGTTTCTACGCGCGATTTATTTTTAGAAGATTTCTGAGAAGATATTATTTAGGTAGCAATAGTTTCGCACTGAGACTTATTGTTGGAAAAACTAAAAGCTTTTCAATGTGAGCTGGTTATATGATTATCTTAGGCAGTCGAAACAAACAAATCTGTAGTTTAAAAAATTAGCAACTCAACAAAGATATAATATAAAACTTTGAACGGGCAAGTCAGAAGCCGGAAAATCCGACACTCATCTTGCTAAGGGGTATGGTAGAGGTCAGAAAAGCAGGCGCTGTGTAAAAAACACTGGTACTGTAAACGATTAGACTGGAAGCTGAACCCGATATACTTGAAAAAAGCCTATAAAGATTGATTGATCTATTGACATTAATCGAGGGAATCCTTTGTCATGGTGGCTCGAATGGAAATAGCTAAGCAGGTCAATCCGACTAGGAAACAGGCCTCAGTTTCCACGTTTTCCACTACTATTTTTAATAATATATAATTATAATCAATCTTTACCGTTCCTACTGCTAGGATTCCTGCGTTCCGTCTATGAGAAGGAATGGGCCGTATTCCACCACGCGAGCCCAGTACGGGATTTCGGATTTTTCGGTCCTAGGACACGCCGGTTCCTCACAATGTTTTCCTTGATCGTTTTGAGAGCAGTGGTGTTTATGAAAAATACTCAAACCCGTGTGACTATCTAGGTTCGCACACAGGAGCTTCATCTCTTAAGTCGTGCCTGTAAATACTGGGCCACTGCTGCTCCTTCTGTCTTTAATTAATCATAGAATTTTGGTTCTCACATAACAAAGCATATTATCTGGCTGTGAAGTAAGCGAAGTGAGCTGACAATCTGTCGCACAAATTTAGTAGGGTTAAGAACTCAATTCTTACTCACTTCATTTAAGTTTTTCACTGTACGATTTTAAGTAAATAGTAAATCTTTTTTTGAGCCAAATCACTTAAGTACGTTTCCAGATATATTACAAAACTTATCCATTTTCAACTTATTCTAGTCTACTTTTAGCACTGTGACCAGTTTGTACACTACTATGTATTGCTAACAAGCTTCTGCTGCGGCTTTCCACGAGTGAAAAGCTTTTTCTTTTCAGCGAATATAAAGTAGCCTGTGTCACTCTCCAGCCTTTTAACTATCTGCACACCACAATCACATCTACCCGTCGCTGCGTTTTGACGTGACTAAACGACAAACAAACACTTTCGCATTAGTATGGAATACGGATAATAATATCGTAAAATTAAAATCTATTAATACAACAGCCTCTAGGTCGCGCCTTTAATAACAATTTATAGTACCAGTTTTATGCTCAGATAAGAGCAATACTAGTACTTGTTGATTAATTAAAACCCTTGAGTTATTGAATTTAATGAACTTGAATTTAAAAATGTGTAACATACGTTATGGTAGGATACAATTCATTTTTGCGTGACTGACGAAATTCTTTGCCTGAAGATGGTGGATAGTGCTAGAGTGATATTTTTTGGTAGAAAATGTGGTATATTAAGCCATTGGTCCCGGCTGTCGTTTGCAGATCGAAGGCTGGAAGCCTATCCAATGCTGTAAGGTTCATCAAGCTATAGTCCCATTGTCAGCCGTCCTGATCTCGAGAGGAAGCGCATTCCAGAAGAGAATCGACTGGATATGAAAAGAATAATGAACAAAGTCAGAAGTATGAGAAGGGCAGAGTAAGAGAAGATTATTGGATGAACCTAGAACCCCAAAACATACATTTTATTGACTTGACTCAGCATTTATATCTAAATAAATTACAGCACCCTTTCAAATTAAATTCCTATTCGTTGGACCTACTTCAAAGGGGACATTCTCACACACGCGAAAATGTCAATAACGACCTAGTTACACGAATAGATATCTGCTGGACGAAATCAGGTTCGGGTTGTTCTGACCTTGGGAATAAGTGACCTAAGTCAGATCCAAGGGCTTACGTTGTATCCACACGTATTGCTTGCACTGTCTGGACAGGTCCACTCAAATCATAACGTAAAATGTCACCTCAGATATTACCTGGTTCTCATAAGTTTTCTCCAGTAGAAATTGTAAGGATAATAAATAGACTTGTAATGACTATAAACCTTCTTTGTTCCTTCAGTTTCCCTTGAGTTGTAGGGATGCGGTATCTAGTTAAAACATCCTCGCAACCCCGGCGGGAAATGACCCTATCGGGCCTCGTCAATATTATAGACACCAAGTATGTTTAAATTCATGTCCCGAGTCAACGGCGCGTCTTCACGTGCACCTCTAAGAGCAGTCAACAGCAATGACAGGTCCGCCAATCTACCACGTAGGCCCAGATCTGGTAGGTAAAAGATACGTTTTCAAATTTTTGGTCCTTGGCATATTTTGCTACACTGATTTGACAGCAGTGGTAGACATATTAATTACCAAAATAAATATTAGTAGTAGTAGATACCTTTTATTGTTCTAAGCAGTCCACTCCGCCATCAATCTTCGAGGCTTAATAGTCTCAGTGCATTCGACACAAAAACAGCTTATTACCTAAAATCAATGAAAAACAACAATAAACGACCAAATCATTTTTTTTCGTTCTTCATAAAGTTTTCTACTCTCATTCCAGCTGAGCAACGATAAATAAATAAAGGAACTTATTCAACCGAACGACGATTCGTGAATTCGTTCATTCATTCATCGGTCAATATTTGACTGTCAACAGAATTGACAAATTTTAGACCCTTTTTCGGAGGTTTCTTTTAAATTAATTCCTTTTTCTTTCCGTTATTATGAGATCGTTTCATATTTTAAGAAAAGCGGACTTTCCCCCCAACAAGCTTCCATATTTCCAATCAGTAAATTTAAGCTTTAATAAGGGACGAAATGTCTCCACAAACCACACCACAAGCGAACAAATTCGCAGAAAACAACTCGTAACAAATCCATTCTAATATTATTAATGTGAAATAATATTAGTTTGTTATATTGGTATATTTGTCCTTCTTCCACATCACAATGGAGCAGCGGTTTGATGTGAACTAGTGTATGAGCGAAAGTAACAAAAGGCTAAATGTTCATTGAAAAAATTCTTTTCACACGAGTGAAGCAAAAAAAACATACACCTGAATGCTATAAAAAAACCGGTTACTTGACCTTCAGAAGGATTCCTGCAATCCCATTCCTTGGTCCAATTAAGAGCTCACGAGTCATGCTTACTGTCCAAGTAACTTTTCCCTTTTTATGGGACTAACCCAAGTAATGGTCAGTGGGCCCATGGCTTATGGGGACCGAAATAGAGGGCTAGTGGTAATGTACATAGCTGAAGTTGTAACGGGTAGTATTTTTTCATGTTTTTGGCGGAAAAGTGGATACGGTAGCTTTATTCATCTGAGTCTCTTTGGTAAACAACCCAACGAGCACATTAGTGGAAATAGCAGCCTATTTTGTTACTTTGGGCTGTAAAATAGCGGTTTAAGGATTCAAAAAGCAGTTCAAAGTTGCATATCTGCATCCGTAAACGTCTATAGCTATAAAAGTTACTTAAGGTGCTATAAGCTGAATCAAATACTACCCTAGCCTTCACAGTAGTCCACGGTAGAACTCATTTATCACTTACCTACACCTTTATATTAGTGTTACGAAGGTCATTCTGCCACTCACAGCTGCACAGTGGTTTCCTTTGTAACTTTTATAGGTTATAGTTATAGTAACCACTATTATACTACTATAAGTTTCATTATAGAAATAATAGAAAATCTTATGCATACTATAGTTACAAAAAAATCATCAGTGTAACTAAGGCCTTTAGTAGCAATAGTCATTCCTTGCAGGTTCAATCCATTCGCCATTTTACAGCCGCTTTTGTAACTATTATAAAACATTTAATAAAAATGGATGCTAAACGAATAAGTACGTAACTAGATCTTATAACCTCAAAAACAGGAAAATAGGAGCTTTTTGTGGCTGTGAGTTGCACTAGGGAAACAAAAATCACTGGAAGCGTTAGAAGGGTGAAAGTTAGCGCTATGATTCTCAAAAGGGAGTTATTAGAGCTAAAACTGCAGGTTATGACTACATTACAATGACGCCATGATTTTTTAAGAAAACTTATAATTCACTTGCAAAATTGAGTTGATATACATTGGTTTTTCAGTTAAATGTGCATTAAATGTACCGGTAAATAATCGGCCACTTGCAAATAGTAAGTTATCGACACGTAAAAATACGGAAATATTTTTTTTTAAATATCATAAAAGCGCGTTAAAATTACTCGAAAATTATCTTATATATCTACAGTAAACTGGACAGCGTTTTAAGTATCTTTATATATCTTGCTAATACAGAATACAAACTTTTACTTCTTTTTGTTTTATTTTCATGATGGCGACGAAAACACTTTACCAAAATATTACAAATAATGTCAACTGAAGATATACAATAAAGAACTATAATCAATTCATTCGTTCAAAGTAGTTCAAAATCATTCAAAAGTAGTGCTACGAGAGCTTTAGTATAGCGTTAATAAATCGTTATAGCTATTAAGGAACCTTTATGCAACCGTTGTGCAGGTTAAATGGAACTTTATGTTGCATAAAATGGCGCCCAAATAGCGCTAAAGCGGCTGCTTTAAGTCTGTAGTAGACGCTCTAGCGCTTACGTCTATTACCATAAGTAATAATCGGATATGCTTTAAGTCTGTAGTAGACGCTCTAGCGCTTACGTCTATTACCATAAGTAATAATCGGATACGCTCCAAAGCCCTAATGCAGCCCATTTGTGCTAGTTGGGAACGTACCTGTATGGCCGCTCTGACGTCGGTGCTGTCGAAATAGATCACAAATCAATGCTTCTAGTTCTATCCGGGGAAGCAGAGGAAAGCGGAGGCGAAATAATAGACACGATTAAGATGGAAGTTGTATTTAAATTTATTAAATGTTGATTTACCCATAATAAGTACCCAAAACATGTAAGAACGACCTTTGTCAAGCCTTGACTTAGGGACTTGACTTTGCAAAGGTTGTTTTTAAGCAAATAATTATATCAATGTAGTGCTCGTGGCGATTTTCCGAATGGGAACGGGACATCACAGGTCGATGCGGTAAATGTACGGTCGATGTACCATCACCCCAACTACTTAAATATTATAATTATTTTCACAGTTTAGGTATGCTCATGGTACAACCAGAACAAGCTACACCAATCTGTCAAATTTCTTTAATAGATTTTCAACTTTATTGTTAAAGAAATTAGGTTCAAGGTTGATTGTAAAAATTTGACAGTTTCGGGTAGCTTCATGTGCTGGCGTCTGTACTACTGTAAACAAAACCGTTCAACAAATTCTCGTAAACTTTGGACCAACATACGCTATTTCCGTCAACGACGTTCTTTTTACGATATGATTCAATCTCAAACATTTACTTTTTACGACTGTCCTCCAATTGTATGGTATTGTTGCAACTAGTTGTAAAACTTTTGTTCTATTACATATCTAAACAACAACTAAAAAATCTATCACATATCGCATCTTGCTGTTGTTTGTTTGTGTCGATAAAATAGTGATGTGTTTTTTGCCGATTTTCTGTCACAACTACGTTCAGACGTAGTTGAAGACATTTATTTAAGTTAATCACTTATTTATTTGAAAACTAATTTTGTTAGATCGATTTGCAGTTAGTTCTGCAATTGTTTTTTTTTTCTATTTGTTGATATGTATATCAGATACAGAACATGATAATTTTGGGCCAAGGCTTTCTGAAACACTTCGGGCATAGGTTAAGAATTGGCACGTTATTTATAACTATAGCAATGCTTTACCTATATCCAAAGTAAAAGCCAACCCAAACGATATATCAGAGATAAAAAAAAAAATAAGAAATTTAGCTGCGGTTTTATTTATTTCACTATCCTAAATCTTGAAAACCAACAGATTAGCGGCAAATTGAAATTGGACTTCCTTAAGAGTAATATTTTATAAAATAAAAAGAATTCATATTACTGAGAAAATTATAATCTCACACTAAAAGACAGTTGAAAAACGTTTTCTGTGTTTCTAAGTCGGTTAAATTGGGGGATTTAAAATTATACCTAGAACCAAAAGGCAGGCACACCTCAGGAAAGTACAGACGCCAGCACATCAAGCTACAACAATCTGTCAAATTTCTTTAATAGATTTTCATCTTTATGGTTAAAGAAATTAAGTTCAAGGTTGATTGGGAAAATTTGACAGTTTCGGGTAGCTTCATGTGCTGGCGTCTGTACAAAGTTTGGTCTTAATTGTTTTCGTCATAAACTGCAATCTATTCATTTGTGAAGTTTCCAAGTTTGACTTGATTTTCCTTCATAATTAAGTTAACAGCCTAGATCATAAATCGCAATCAATCATTTATATTAAACTTCAAGGTTTCAACCACAGTTCAATACTGATTCCTTAATTAAATGTTATTGGATATGACTAGTAAATTTAATATTTAGCAAATCATGATTATGAACAGATATTGTCTTACATTTAGTAACTCCGATTCATTCGGGAACTGAAGTGTTATTCAGATAAAGAATATTAAAATAGAGAAAACAAGCAGTACTGTCTCTTCTAGTCCTTGAATCAATCGAAAGGTTGACTTTAAAATTTAAGTTTTATTTATAAGGTCATCTATTGTGACATCCTATTGAAATTTTTCTGTTTCATAAATTAAGTATAATTCTTTGTGAATAAAAAAATAAGGAATAAATGGATTTTATGATGGACGAGAAATAATGTAAAACAGAAGAACAAATGAATTGAAATAAGAGCAGTGAAGAAAACTATATATTTTTTATTTTCGGTTGGGTAAACCTGTGTCACATCTGCGCAAATTGGAAGATGATGGTCAAGTATGAAGATTTTATACTGAAACCATTTGCTCCATCCCACACCACTCACGGTACACGGAAAACCAGGCATCAAACAGCAACAGTCTGGCAATATTTCTGCCATTTTAGCGCAACCGTGAGGCACACACTGTTGAATTTTGTCTTTAATGTCACTTATTTAAAGCCACAACATATTCAGTCTTATAAGCTTCATACTGCTGGGACACAGGCCTTGTCCTATGAGAGAGAATAGGCTGCAATCGACAACAAGGACCCAGTGCCGGTGTGATGTTCTTATTCACCGTTGTTAGTATTTTTTATGGATATTAAATAGATATTATTCTTTCATTTTTTACCTGTCTTGGGTCAAGTAAGTTTAAAATAAGTTACTGTTCCTAAAGTAAACTAAAGCCGCTCCTTTAGATTTAGAGATAAGATATTCAAAATTATTGCTAACTATTAAGTTATTCAAAACTATTCAAAATATTGCTATGCGTAGAATCCCAAACTTGTAATTGCATTGAAACAAACAAAGAATATCAAACGGAATTATTAATTGTCTTGTTTGGAACTAAATTATCAATATTAACTATCGTCAAAACTTTGTGTAAGTTTTATTTAAATCTAGCTGTTGCCCGCGACTTGATTTGCGTGCAAATTATGCTAATTTTCCCGGGATTAAAAGTAACCTATGTCCTACTGCAAACTAAATCTGTCTATGTCATAAATTTTATCCAGATCTATGTAGCCATTTTGACGTGATTTAATAACAAGCATCCACATATTAATACATCTGAGTGTGACCCTGTTACGCGTTTATACATACATAGGTTACAGATAGGCAGTCGCCACGAAAAATACTGCTGCATCATCTTCACTTACTGTTTAAAACAAAAATAAATAATACGTACATTGGGAACTTTTGGATGGTCATTCTTGCCCGAAGAAGAAGAAGAAAGAAGAAGAAGAAGACATAAGAATTAAGCTTTATGACTTTAAGTAGTATTATAATAAATGAATATATTTTGGTACAGAGCTACAACAAGATAGACTGAAAGCGGACCCCAACATAGTTGGGAGAAGGCTAAAGAGTCGAGCGCAAATAACGTACGAGGAAGAGGGTAGACCAATTTTTTTGGTAATAAACATCCACCCGCAATAACTTTAGTTCATCCATGATCATGGCGATTGCAACAGGGCTGAAATATCAGAAACTCGAAACAATAAGTTGACCTCCGAGTTTTCGGTGTTTCTTCTCATGGTAGACAGTTAAGAAACACCGGCCTAATCTAGTTTTTAATTTAAGAAAATAAATGACGTGTAAATGTGTTATTTATAACCAATTTGCAAAATAAATATTATATATAATAAGGCATTACGGGGACGTAATGATTTTTGTAAAGAATAAAATAATCTATTACCCCAAGTAGAAAAGTTTCCCGATGCTAATTCAGGCAGTCAACGCATCTGCCATATGCCTCGTTTTAACTAAATCCGTCAACTCTGAAACTTTACAAACATTTAAAATCTGTCCTCACATATCCTAAAAGCTGGTCCATTTAAAAAGCCTATTGACTACTGACTATAACAATAATGACTTATTTAAAAGGGCCTCCTCTCTTTTTACGCGTCCTTACTAAATAACTAAAATTTACTTGACAAATACTTCCACAATTTGTCGGAGACACTTCGTGGACCACTCTGTCTGATGAATAATTTTGGATAGTAAAGTTTATTGGCAAAATAAAAGATATGGATTACAATGTTTTCTACTTATCAAGTTGACACGACTCCATGAACGAAACTTTTTAGGTGAGACTAGGCCTAACTTTTAGACTTTCTGATTAATCACAATCTTGAAATTTTCGTAGTCTACTTTGTCTAATTAATATAACTCGGAAAAGTTTATAGACGCCATATTTCTCTGAGTAGTCAAATTATTTAGATTTCCCAAGTTGAAGCAATAACGTTAACTTGGTCAGTTTTATAATTAATGCAAATAAACCAACTATAACAGATGGGTGACATTGGATTAGCGAATCTTTATTTATCCTTCGGACACCGTATTACTGTTAAATTAAAAGAGAAACTAATTCATGAAATAAAATAATATTCGACGAACAAAATCTTAGGCACAAAAACACAAATTCCTCTCTACTTAACGAAAGTGCAACACAAAACATCCATTACATTATTCAACTTCAAAACACTGTACGTGACGTGGAGCATCTTTCGCAGCGTACTGGAAAATGAGTGTCTCAAATAGAGTGACTATCACTGCGTGGGTACTGGCAAATGATATATTAAAATAATGTGCAAAATCTCTTCAGTTGTAAACAGATTATTGCAGCATCTCGTATGGTTGCAGACGTGTCTTGTATCAGCAAGAGTTAAACTCGTGTACTAGTTTAAAGATTAGGAAGTCAGCAAGGTTTGTAAGTAAACTGATTGAGGCGAGATTAGTTCATCAAATAACCTTAAGCAAAGATAATCTGATGTTACGCATGTAGCCTGCTAAGATTCCTTGCAAGCCACATGCGTTTCATTCGCAAAAAAAGGGGTGTGTGTTCAGACAAAATGTAAATATTTGAATATTATTCGAATTTCGTGGACAAACAATAACAGCCGCACGAGTGGATTTTCAAGGTAAAGAAATGCTGGCGGAAGTGCGTTAGTGGATGGGTGACCTTCTTAACATATCGAGATTGCGTCCATACCTCGGAGAGCATGTTAAATAATAAATAAATAAATAATCATTTATTTGCAGACATTGAAGTCCATAGAATTAAATTATTAGACATTGATATCAAATAGCAAACATACTTATTCAAACTATTCGCTCGCTATCATTTGTACATCTTTGACAGTCAATACAAATAGTCAGAAGACAGAAAATCTGATACCAGTCTTGCCAAGGGATGTTGTATCGCAGTACCTACCCAGCACCTGGGATATGGAGGTCAGATATCACGGAGGAGCTTCTGACTATTATCCAGTATAGACCCATAACTATTACCAAAGTCGTACAAATCAGCAGTTATTTGTATGTTAAACACACGTAAGTTATTTCTATAGTTACATGGCGTAAGTACAGACAAGTAAGTTAAATATTAGCTAGCTATTAAACCGAACTAAGTACCTACATAATCTTGTTAGCTATGCCCCTTAAAGAGTTTGCGTTTATCTGTAAGGACAAGTCCTATACAAACACTTAAAGCTCTAAATCGTTGGTAACCTGAAAAAAATTCACTAACCGCATCAGGATGCATGAAAAATGTTTTGTTTGGATGTGTTTAAGGAAGTGTCAATTGATAAAAGCTTCAATAGCCTAATAGCTAAGGTAAGCAAAAATGTTCCAATCCACACAAACATCTTTTCGAGATAATTGCCTTTAAAGTTTTTTCCAGACAGCTGTGGGTTGGATCATACGGATTTTCGTCAATTATTAACATAGAGTTAAGTCTTTGATATGTGGAGTACCTTCATAGATCACAAAAATTCGAAATAATCGAGGTTGCGGGTTTGATCATTTTTGCTTAAATCGGTCCATTTCGCTTAGTTGGAGGGGTTAATAAGATTGCTAGTAATGTGTATTCTACCTACATTGGCAGTTCTCTTCTTAAAAAAGGGGGAGAAAAATAAAAGAATCAAGTAACTATTAAAATGATTTTATGATGCACACAATTAGAATTAAAATCTCCCTCCAGTTAAGAAAGCGAATCAAAATGTTTACCAGCGAACGCGCCTAACACAAACATAGGCTTATCCCGTCAAGCGATTAACGAGTTTAGGTTTAAGCATTAAGAGGCAGATTCGTTTGAGAAGTTATGTTAAGGATATTGAGATAAAGACAGGAAACGCATGCAGATGTTTTGATAAAAAACCTGTTAGTGTGTCGTAGGAGTAAACATTGGAATACAGTATTGCTTAAAATGTGTGAAGATTGTTAGGACATTATATTGTGCAAGAACATTATTTGTTTCTATTTTTTTTCAAAGTGTAGGTACTTTGAAAAAAAAAGACACACGTCCATTTTTTTATTTTTGTTTGTGTGTCATCTCACAGGTCAACCTCTGAGGTTGTCGGCTGCTTAACCGGGCTTGCCTGTGGTTGCCCTAATTAATAAATTAATTAAAGCCTCCAGCCAGGGCTTATTAAAAAACTTACAAACTATGCGACTACACGCTAAGGGCACCCCCTGTGGGGTACGGACCTCGGCTTAGAGCGTCGCAGGGGGAGGGCAGCTAGGGACAGGCTGGATCATATCATTATTATTATTAATAAAGGAATTTAAAGCAACTGGCTCAGCGTCGCGGGCTGACTCTGGCAAGGGTCGGGGTGGACTATTACGGGGACGTCGCGGCGGGCCTCGGCGGCGAGGACGGAAGGACGGTCGGTTTTTGTGTTTGTGTGCCACTGTACTTGTTTCCCTACGGCTCTCTTGGAGCAGGGTGATTGCGTCATCGGGAGTGACTAGGGTATGCCTTGGTCGGCGAATCTTAGAGATACGCGAGGGTTCGTATTGGGCGGCCGATACGATAAGGGGATTCCTATGTTGGATTGAAGTTTCAAAGAAACGCTTGGAGACGCGTTTCATAAACTGCTGGATGGTGGGCATCTTGAGGTCTACGTGAAGAAGCTCATTTTGAACATAAAAGGGGGCTGACGTGACTCTACGGAGGAATCGGTTTTGGAGGGTCTGCATCTTGTGGAGGAGGTAGGGCTTTGCGTGTGCGAAAACAGCGCAGGCGTAGGTCATGATGGGACGGATGACCGCGGTGAAAATACGCAGCTTGCACCTGAGTGATAACTTGCTACGAGAGCTAAGAATGAAGTGGAGCCTACCTAGAGCGAAAGCGGCGCGCGAACGTGCCTTCTTTATGTGCTCAGCGAAGGAGAGGTGTCTATCGAGGACCACGCCTAAGTATTTGGCTTGCTTTTCCCAAGGGATCGGCTTGCCGTACATGGTAATCGGACGGGGGGAGGATGGGTTTATCCGCGGTTTAGAAAAGAGGACTGCCTGGTTTTTGTCTGGATTGACTTCGATTCTGCATTTCCGGAACCACTTGGCCAGAGTGTTTGCGGAAGTTTGGAGAGTGCGAGCGATGGCATCGGGTTTAAGACCGGTTTAATAGATAGCCGTATCGTCGGCGAATAGGGCTAGCTGGGTATTTTTATGCTTGGGAATATCACTAGTGAATAGCGTGAAAACGAGGGGGGATAGTACGGAGCCTTGAGGAACTCCTGCGCGAATGGGATGGGGGGAGGAAAGCTCCCCCTCAATTCGATAACGAAAGGTGCGATTCGATAAAAAGTCCCGTAATCCTACCGTCTCGTGCTCATCCGAGCACGAGACGGTCAGGCACGCCGAGTTGGTATAGCTTATAGATTAAGCCATTGTGCCAGACTTTGTCGAACGCTTTCGCTATGTCGAAGAATAAGGCTCCCGTTATTGCGCCCCGTTGGAAGCCGGCGCTGACGTGTTCTACGATGCGGTGGACTTGTTGGATACATGAGTGTTCGGCTTTTCGCGGTTGGAGACTTTTAATGATATCCTGGACCTCATCAGGAGTGATGGGGGCTAGTGGATTATCGAGATCTTCGACGGGCGGAAGGGAAGTTCTACGTTCGACTTCGGCGTTCACCATATCGAGGTGGGCTTGGTCTACTGGTTGAGAGCTGGGAGAACACTGGGACTCTAGGCTGTCGGCTAGGCATTCTGCTTTTTCAGAGTTATCGAAGGCGACACTCTTATCGGGACGAATGAGAGGAGGCATTGTGGCCTCTTCAGTGGATCGTAACTTCCTCTGAAGCTGCCAGAAGGCAAGATGGGTGGGCTCAAGTTCGCTCAGCATCTTGTCCCAGCTCGCATTACGCTGCTCGGCAATGCGTTTCCTTACAGCACGCTGTAAGTTGCGCATGTGAGCTTTGTTTGCGGCGCAGGGAAAAGCGCTGTACGCACGGATGGCTACGTTCTTCTTGGTTATCAGATTCCGTACATCGTCCGGGAGTTTCCAGCGGTGGTCTTCCACTACAGGAACTTCCCTTGAACAATCGTTCTGAACGGATTGCACGTGATCTGTAAGCGAGTCGATCGCCGCCGTCGTGTCAGCGACTGAGACTATGTGGTCAGGAATGGTGTCCAAGTGAGGCGACGTGGTGGATTTCAGTTTTTCACTTACTTTCCTCCAGTCGGTGATCAATTAGGTCGGAGGAGATTGGGTAGGATCATGGTTACCTGAGCGGGAACCTAGGTATAGGATAACGGGACGGTGATCCGAGTTGAGCTCGTGAAGCGCTTCTATGGAGTGTAAATGGAGGTTTACATTCTTTAGGAGCGCCACATCGAGGACATCGGGCCTATGGTTGGGGTCGTGTGGGTAGTGGGTGGGAGTCATCGGAGCGATGACATCATAGTTTAGGGTTGCGCCTAGGTTATACACGATTCTGCCTCTGGCATTTGTCGTGTTGCTGTTCCAAGCGGGGTGTTTGGCGTTGAGATCGCCCGCTAGTAAGACGGAGTCACTGAGGCCAAAGAGAGTCGTAAGATCACTGGTGAGCGCGATAGGATCGTCTGAAGCAAGAGACGCGACCGATGGTGGAGGATGGTAGGCAGAGATGATGGTTATCGGAGGATGACCAGTCAAGCCTATTCGACAGGCAGAGTACTCTAGGTGGGAGAGAGGTGCGGGTGGGCTGAGAGGGATGCAGTATAACTCCTTCCTATAATAAATAATGGTACCGCCGCCGTGGCAGCGTGTTCTGTCATTGCGAACTAGACGGTAATTCGCAATTTTGGGGTCAGCGCGGTGGGGTTTCAAAAGGGTCTCCTGTATAAGGAGGACGTCTAATTGGTGGTCGCGGAGGAATTTAGTTATTTCGGCGCGTTGGTTGAAAATGCCATTGGCGTTGAAAAAACCTAATTTGAGGGATCGAGGCCTAGTGTGGTTTGTGCGTTGGGAATCCATAGGATCAGTCCATCGCATCCATCTGGTCGAGGCCTAGCACGACATCACTGTGTGTGCTGAATGTTTGGCTGTACATTTCCGTCGTAATTTTGCCGTTGTTCTGCTGCTCGGCAGCCAGAAGGGCGTCGCGGAGAGACCTGGCTTGGCGGGCTTAAATATTTTATAGTGGCGCAGTAGAGTCTGGGCGCAAGACTCGCCGTTCCCGACGGGTGAGGGTTTGGGCGGTTGTTTGGCTGCAGGAGCAGCAGTGGTTTGAGGCGCGGGATTGGGACTGGTTGTGGCCTCTGGAGCCACGGCTATAGGCAGGATCTGCGCTGCGATGGGTATATCCATCAGTGCCTGCAAAGGTTTGGCAGGAGCCAAGGAGGGAAAGGCTTTTTCGTCGTTTAGCCTAGTCCATGGGGATGGTCTCTGAGGAGCGAGACGTTGGGGAATTTGAGAGGAAGGTGCCTCTCTTTGTTGGCGGGCGTTGGCGCGCTTCGCTAATTTAGGAGCGAGTTTGGGGGCTTTGGGACAGCCGCGGTAGTTTGCCGGATGACCGGTCTGGCCGCAGAGAACGCAGCTGGGTGGTTCCAAACAGAGGGTTCGGTCTTTGGGCCGAGGGCAGTCCGCAGTGCTGTGCTCGCCCAGACACTTGACGCATCTGGGAGTTGCATAGCAGTTGCTCTGCGCATGGCCATACAGTTGGCAACGGTGGCATTGTCCCACTGTTGCGGTTTTATAGGGCTTTTCAATTAAGATACCGGATAGGGAGCAAATGGACTTAATCTTGAAAATCGGGTGATGACCTTCGGTTGGTTCACAAATGACAAGAACCATGTCGTACAATTCACCACTTCTCGCTTTATGTAAGCGATGGACGGCGATCACTGGTATACCTTGATCGGCAAGGTCGTCTTTAATATCCTGTACTAGGATTTCTTTAGGGACACGTTTAATAATAACACGAGTGGGCGTGTCCTCGGGGAAGGAGAAAGTGTGAAAGGAAATATTCCTTTCACGGAGGGCGCGATATAGTTCCCTATAGTCGTTCGACGTAGGGACGATGACTTTAATGCCATTTTGGCAGGCACGAGCGTTTGTGTAGTTGATCTTTCGATCAACACACATCTTGGACACATCAGTCCATTTCCCCTTGTCTTGGATGTAAAAGGGGGGCGGAGGGCGTTGCTTCCTTTGGGCTGAGGAAGTTTGGGCTATCGGGCTGGGGGGACGACTATCCTGCGCGCGAGTAGAGGTAGTTGGGACGGGGCTAGCGGGTCGTACGGGCGTTTGTGTTGGGGGCGGGGGCAACGCGGTGGTCTTTTTGGCCTTGCTGGCCTGGGAGGGTTTCCCTTTCTTCCTCTTGCCGCCGGTGACGACTTGAAAGTCGTCTTCCGAGGACGAGGGGCATGATGACAAATCATTGTCGGAGTTGTTATTGGACACAGGTTCGGTGGTGTCCATTTCATGGAATTCAGGTGCAGCGTACACCTGCGCGGCATCCATTGTTCTATGAACAATGGGATTAGTAGGTGGGCCGGAAACAATGGGTGATTTCGGGAATCGGGCGATCGGCACGACTTTGTCGGCGGGCGGGGGCAATAAAGGGCTATCTACCTGGAAGTCGCTCGTTGTTTGACGAACAATGGGATCGGAGTTAATAAATACTTCCGTTGATTGACCAACCGAGATGCCTTGATCGGCAAGCGGGGGAGATAATGGGCTGTCAAGCGCGTCACTAAAATCAGCGACGTTGGCTTCGGTAGCCGGGGGACAATTAGCGATTTCACGCTGGATTTTTCCGTCATATTTGGCGGAAATAGCAGGGTTTTCCCTAAGGATTTCTAATAATATCTCCAAAATATTGGAGTTCGCCATGATTGGCGAATGGATCAAAAATTTAACGGGGAAATTTTAGAGATTACTCTCCCGCGGGGGGCCTATTTAAAGCCTAACTGGCCTAACTCCCCGGATGGATGGGTCCGGGGATGTGTAACCCTCCCAGTCGGGTAGAGACTGGGCGGTGAGTACCTAATGGTGAGCCCTAAGCTTGTAACCGGTCGCCAGTCTTATTGTGCGAACTGGGCCCTATTGGGTCTAGTGAGAAGGGGTAGACACACTCAACCGACACTAGGTGAGTAGCTGAAAGGAAAACTCAGTAACTAGGTTTGACTAGGAGATCCCCCAAGGCCAAAACCTAGCACTCGACTCCAATTAACTGCTTCACCCTGAAGGGGATCAGCGGGTGTGTCGGGTCAACACCCCGTTTCGTTGACACCGTGAGGTTTCCAACCAAGGACCACGAAACTATGGTTTTTCCCTGAAGGGGCAAAACGTTTTTGACAACACTCTGTTATAGAAACAAAATATCCTTCACTGCCTTGAAAAAGGCGGTTTTGGATCGGGAGTTGTAGTCGGCGACTACGAATGACGTCACGGCGAGCGCGACGAAGTGATGACACAGACACAGAACGATCGGGAGCGCAGAGCGGCACGACCGTCTCGGGCGAGCGTCGGGCGGAGAGCAAGACACACGTCCACACATTTGCTAACATTTTATGCAAATAGGTAGGCCTATTTGCATAAAATATTAGCAACTGTGTGGACGAGCTCGTGACTAAATAATTAGCAACGTTTGCTGAGGTCGGTCCGTGGTTGGGTGGCAATAGATAGATAGGTAGAATATACTTTATTGTACACCAATAATTGAATCAAACTTAAATAACAATAATTGTAAATAAAATTGGTTACAATGGTGGTCTTATCGCTGTGAGCGATATCTTCTAGACAACCTTTGGAAGGACTTTACGAGCTTTAATTAAAATGAGGAGGGCTATATTAGTGTACTACTGTACAAATATTCATCAATAACGGAAAAACGAATAAAAATATACATATATAGATAGATAGATATACTCTTTATTGTACACCATAACAGAATTAAATAAGGACTCATATATATAGGATATATATATATATATATATAAATATATATATCAATACAATACATAAGTACAAAAAATAAATAAATATATAATGTGTTCTTTAACATCGTGTGGAGAAAAACAAAGGAATAACTAATCATAAGTCTGAAATAAAATGTTTGGCAACCGAGCTTTTAAAAACAGCGAGTGACTGAGCTTGTCTTACTGACACCGGCAATCCATTCCACAACCGAATAGCCTGCACCGTAAACGAATGGTCGTAAAATCTTAACATAATATATATCTAGATACTTACTTACCTCGGAAAGCACATTAAGCCGTTGAGCCCGGTGATAGATAGATAGATAAAGCTTTTATTGGACAACAAAAGACACAACACACAAAATAACAGTAACGCATAAATCAAAACATAGATTACAGGAAAAAAGAACGCAAAAGTATACAAATAAAGAAAAACCCGTGTTTCAATGCAAAAATTTTATCTGAATATTTTTTTCGATAACAAAATTGAGTTATAATCATGTCACGTTAATAAGTGTGTTATTAGTTTTCTCTTCAAAAAATCCTTCAAAGTAAGCTACTAGCTTTTTGGGAGTCCGTAATGCCGGCGACATCTGCATGTCATTCAGTAAATTATGCAAATGGAGAGACTTAATTTTTGACGAAACTTTCTGTTTAACGGTAACGTTCACGTTGACACAAAAAAGGCCCGCAGGCTTCGTAAAACACAAATGTATTTACTGTGCCAAAAGAGAAAATGTTGTCTTTTAAAAGAAACCAAATTTGGGCGTATTTCAAAATAACTGTGTTTTCTCAAGTAGGTACTTATAGTTGTAGCATTTACAAACGCGATCCCAAAACAAAAACAGACTTTTTGAATACCAATTTTAATTATACTTTCACTATAAGATAGAAATGTATGTCATGCATGTTATAGGGCAATATATAGACTACTTCTTGTCCCGGAATTCAAGATCGGGATTCAGGCGGAAAAACTACCACCAACCAAGTTACGAACGCAGCTAGTAAAGAGATAATAAGAAAAAAATTGTAAGACAAAAAATACGAACTTGTCATGATTGAACAGTAAAAAATAATTTATAATACTTCAGAATAATGAATCGCATCAAACAGCATCTGCTTTATACAATCCTTTCACCACAGTAAAAACAGACATTACTAACACAGCAAACTCTAAATACGGAACCTATTGTTAGAGGATTAAAAATAACCGACCATAACGTAAAAACCAAAGTTTAGTTTATTTATCAGTCTTTCATCCGAAACCCCACTGTCTAACATGACCTGTTGTACAACAACAACTTCAGGGGTTTCCTGGAAAGTGTAGGAGGGAGGGCGAGGCTCCCCTTGTCCCCCGAGCTGAACAAGTTGCTTGACTTCAAAAAGAAAGGCCATTATTACTTCAATATCTTATATCTCTTTATATCTGTTCTTGCATTTTTGCAAGATTTTTCTGGTCTTGGACCAAGACCGCCTAATTTTAGCAAGACCAAGACCAAGACTTACCCTGCAAGATTTAAGCAAGAACAAGACTAAGCCTGCGAGAATCTTGCGTTTTGCAGTTAGTTCAGACTGTCGTTTTCTTTGTGTTATTATTATTAAAATGAGAAACTTACATTATAAAAACACAGGGGAAGGGCGGGTGATGCAGGGGAAACAATGAAACTTAAGCAGCTCTGAAATAAAAACCTATTTATGTGTTCTTCGAGTTTAGATCGTTGTCCAGAGCCGGATTATTCGATGAGAACGTTAATGCGCTGGCTCTGCCGAAGGTGCTGCTTAAAGTTACTAAACTTAATTTAAAATTTTAAAGTGATTTCTAGTACCTAATTTTCAATGAAGGTCAGGTTAGCCGCCGTGCTGGCAGCGGTGCCTTTGCCTTTCGTGGACGGACTTTCATGGGACACGATAGGTAGCTCAGTTGGTTAGAGCATCGGCACCGATCGCCGAGGTGAACACACAGAGATAATGTGTCAGTTGAAATTTCGAATTTCTTATTAAATTAATTAATTTGGTTGACCTTTACTATGCCTATATCAATTCAAGCTCAAAATGTACCTACTCTGTTACGTTTTTCTAAGATCTAAACTAACGTTTAATAAATAGCAATAGGATACTCGTTAATTGCAAGACTCTTGCGAAACTCTTGCTCAAGACCAAGACCAAGTCTAGGAGTGCAATACCAAGACCAGGACCATGTGTATTGACGCAAGACCAAGACCAAGACTGGCTAAGTCTCATCTTGGTCTTGAATTTGAGCAAAACTAAAACCAGTAGCTAGGCAATACGAACCCCTTGGCTAGACCAGTGTCAGAATTACTGACTTCTGACTTCCCGTAACGACTGTCAAAGATGTCCAAATGACAGCCGGGACCAACGCTGCAGACCAACGAAACAGGACCCAATAATACGTTATCTGACCTAGAAATCGAACCAAAGATCGGTTAGCGATACGAAACGAACAGTTCAGTAAAAGACAGGTGATGTGGGCACCATTGTATCACTTATAATTGCCATGCCAAACTTATGTGCACGCCAAATGGTTTATAATTGTTTCAGCTCTTCATCAAAAAGTTCTGAAACTGAGGGTTAATACAGTCAAATTTATAAGTATTTCACAAAACTGCCGTTATGTCCGCTCATCGTTAAACCGGCTGTAAACGACCGATATAATGAGCTGCTACATAATTGCCAACAAAACATGCCTTTTTATTTTAAACGTTATAGACACGCAAATGTTTGTTTATCTTATCTGCAACGGATAGTTAATCACTGTTATCTTCTGTGATTTTCTACGTTAAACGGTTCAGAAAGAAGCCGACGCCAACATAGTTGAGAAAAGGTTGGGCACATGATGAATTAATTTCGAATATAAAAATGGTAAATTTTAAAACGCAACAGCTTAGCGAATTCCATATAGGTAATTAATACGGGAAATGTCCGCTTTCAAAAAGTTTAACATTGTTAAAAGTGAAATGTTGGGGGAAATAATTAATAAAAAAAAATTAAATAAAATGCCAACCCGCATGCATGACAACCCGTCAAAGGAAAAGTCAAATCATTCATTTTAATTAGATTTAGGAAACTTCTCGTAGACTCACATACTATTTCGAGGAAAATATAGTTATATCAGGAAATAAATATTTGTTTTACATCAAATTAAGGACATATTTCAAGGGTTATTTTTAGTTCCGGAAACAGTCCACCCGCACCCGAGTTACTAGAAAATGTTGCTTAGTAATGACTCTGTTGACAAATGTAACTAGCTATTGTACATAATAACTCTACTATAGATATCTTCACGTAAAGGGGAAGATTACATTGTTTTTATTCAAATAAGTAATGGATACATAACTTATGTCATACTATAAAAATTACCAATATAAAGCTACATTATCAGCAAGTCACATAGGTTACTTTAATTTTGCTGAAAAAATAAAATATTCCACGAGAGAAAATGTATTATCCTTTTAGATGCCAAAACTGCTGAAAAAAATGATGATTTTAGCAAATAGATACAATCTTGGTGAACTGACGAACATAAAGTACCTTTTGTTGTGAAATAAGACTTGAAAAAGTTGAATTAGGGAGTGAAAGTAGAAAACTGTTATTTTTTCAAGTCAGTTAATTACTGAACGACGATGAAATGTAAAATATTTTGAAAAAAGCATTTAGTTTCTTTCTACTCCTTGACATACGAAACGACTAATTTCGAACCTTGCATTAGCTTCTGACGAAGTGCCCATGTAAAGTAAAATACATGTCAGTTGAGTTCAAATATTAATTGCAGGTAATCAAATCTAGCCACAGGGTCAAAGGCCGTTGGTAACTTATAAATAACAAGTGACGTCTATTTTTGTAATCAAAACAGGTATCGATATCTATAACACATTTTGCATGTAGACCTTCTCGGCACGATCGTCATCGTAATAAAATCCCATCTCCACGTCACCACTCCACCACTTGCGATAGCACACTGTGAGACGTATTTTAATTAGCAATCTCAAATAAGATACTATCTCTCACACTTTGATAGCCTTGTTTGCATAAAGTTTTAGCTGCGCTTGTAAAACTTACTATGCAATCAAGTTTAAGTTTCAGTACTAAGTATGAAACTGTTCATGTTGATTCGGTTCGGTTTTTGCATGTCTATTAATTCACTTCTATGGGTAGCGACAGTTGTAGTGAGAAAATTGTTTTATCGGGATTTGATTTATTTCGGTTAAGATTGGCCCGAATGGTATTGGATGGACCACGTTAGCCGCATGTATGGTGACCGCTCGCTGACCGACCGAAACCGAAAATATTTTGAAAGGAATGGATAAAAAGTTACCTCTTTTAACCAATTCATCAGTTTTACCGAGATGAAGAAGTATGGTGGAAAACCTAACTTTCTACTGGAAGGGGTGAGAAATATTAGCCCAGTTCAAATATCTTCCACTCAATAGAATTCCTTCGTTTCAGTTGAAAAGGACAGCTCCGTAATTACAGGTGCAGAAGTCCTAGGAACATTGTCACGCTATAACAGTGCAATAAGTTCACACCTCAAGTACGTCGAGGTGGAAAAGACTTGCAAAGAATTACATCTTTAAATCTATGCCTACGAGTACCTACATATACTTACTAAAACAAAATTGGAGTGTCGGTCTGTGATTTGAAAGTAACTGTATGCACTTGTTACGAAATCACGCTAAAATTGCAGATCGGATCTCGCACAGAGATTTACATAGTTATTTTGGAATAGCACATAGGAAGGCTTTTTATCTCCAATTTATAAAGAATCACTTTTCTCGTGGTTTTATTAACATATATCTATATATTATTAAAATTTCCACGCGAAAATTGTAGCGGGTCAGAGTTCGTTTATAATAAACAGAAGCTCTAGACAAAATGATGTATTTAACATCATTAGCAGTAACGATTGGCAATAATAAGACAAAATGAAATGAGGCGTCTATCTAATACATTTTGGACTCTGTTATACGAATACCCGAAGCCGTCGCACCATCTGCAATAACCCCATGTACATTATTACACGTATAGGACAATAGTAGAACACATGCTTCCTTAATTCCGACAGGCCCCTTGGTATAGTGGTCAGTGGCCCTGACTGCTATGCGCAAGGTCGTGGGTTCGATTCCCACCTAGGACAAATGTTTGTGTGATGAGCACGGTCATTTGTTCTTTGTCTGGGTGTAATTTATCTATAATATGTATGTATTTAGAAATATATATGTATGTTTATCAGTTGTCTAGTGCCCATACCACAAGCTCTGCTTAGTTTGGGACTAGATGGCGCTGTGTGAAAAGTTGTGGAATATTATTATTATTATTATTATATTATTATTATAATTATAACCACGGAATAGGGTTGGAATGGCTCACATTGAGCGTGGCGAGCGCGCCACATTTATGATTCAAAAATTATAGCTCGACCGATTAATTCATTCACGTGAACTTCATGGGAACGGGACATCACAGGTCGATGCGGTAAATGTACGGTCGATGTACCATCACCCCAACTACTTAAATATTATAATTATTTTCACAGTTTAGGTATGCTCATGGTACAACCAGAACAAGCTACACCAATCTGTCAAATTTCTTTAATAGATTTTCAACTTTATTGTTAAAGAAATTAGGTTCAAGGTTGATTGTAAAAATTTGACAGTTTCGGGTAGCTTCATGTGCTGGCGTCTGTACTACTGTAAACAAAACCGTTCAACAAATTCTCGTAAACTTTGGACCAACATACGCTATTTCCGTCAACGACGTTCTTTTTACGATATGATTCAATCTCAAACATTTACTTTTTACGACTGTCCTCCAATTGTATGGTATTGTTGCAACTAGTTGTAAAACTTTTGTTCTATTACATATCTAAACAACAACTAAAAAATCTATCACATATCGCATCTTGCTGTTGTTTGTTTGTGTCGATAAAATAGTGATGTGTTTTTTGCCGATTTTCACAACTACGTTCAGACGTAGTTGAAGACATTTATTTAAGTTAATCACTTATTTATTTGAAAACTAATTTTGTTAGATCGATTTGCAGTTAGTTCTGCAATTGTTTTTTTTTCTATTTGTTGATATGTATATCAGATACAGAACATGATAATTTTGGGCCAAGGCTTTCTGAAACACTTCGGGCATAGGTTAAGAATTGGCACGTTATTTATAACTATAGCAATGCTTTACCTATATCCAAAGTAAAAGCCAACCCAAACGATATATCAGAGATAAAAAAAAAAATAAGAAATTTAGCTGCGGTTTTATTTATTTCACTATCCTAAATCTTGAAAACCAACAGATTAGCGGCAAATTGAAATTGGACTTCCTTAAGAGTAATATTTTATAAAATAAAAAGAATTCATATTACTGAGAAAATTATAATCTCACACTAAAAGACAGTTGAAAAACGTTTTCTGTGTTTCTAAGTCGGTTAAATTGGGGGATTTAAAATTATACCTAGAACCAAAAGGCAGGCACACCTCAGGAAAGTACAGACGCCAGCACATCAAGCTACAACAATCTGTCAAATTTCTTTAATAGATTTTCAACTTTATGGTTAAAGAAATTAAGTTCAAGGTTGATTGGGAAAATTTGACAGTTTCGGGTAGCTTCATGTGCTGGCGTCTGTACAAAGTTTGGTCTTAATTGTTTTCGTCATAAACTGCAATCTATTCATTTGTGAAGTTTCCAAGTTTGACTTGATTTTCCTTCATAATTAAGTTAACAGCCTAGATCATAAATCGCAATCAATCATTTATATTAAACTTCAAGGTTTCAACCACAGTTCAATACTGATTCCTTAATTAAATGTTATTGGATATGACTAGTAAATTTAATATTTAGCAAATCATGATTATGAACAGATATTGTCTTACATTTAGTAACTCCGATTCATTCGGGAACTGAAGTGTTATTCAGATAAAGAATATTAAAATAGAGAAAACAAGCAGTACTGTCTCTTCTAGTCCTTGAATCAATCGAAAGGTTGACTTTAAAATTTAAGTTTTATTTATAAGGTCATCTATTGTGACATCCTATTGAAATTTTTCTGTTTCATAAATTAAGTATAATTCTTTGTGAATAAAAAAATAAGGAATAAATGGATTTTATGATGGACGAGAAATAATGTAAAACAGAAGAACAAATGAATTGAAATAAGAGCAGTGAAGAAAACTATATATTTTTTATTTTCGGTTGGGTAAACCTGTGTCACATCTGCGCAAATTGGAAGATGATGGTCAAGTATGAAGATTTTATACTGAAACCATTTGCTCCATCCCACACCACTCACGGTACACGGAAAACCAGGCATCAGACAGCAACAGTCTGGCAATATTTCTGCCATTTTAGCGCAACCGTGAGGCACACACTGTTGAATTTTGTCTTTAATGTCACTTATTTAAAGCCACAACATATTCAGTCTTATAAGCTTCATACTGCTGGGACACAGGCCTTGTCCTATGAGAGAGAATAGGCTGCAATCGACAACAAGGACCCAGTGCCGGTGTGATGTTCTTATTCACCGTTGTTAGTATTTTTTATGGATATTAAATAGATATTATTCTTTCATTTTTTACCTGTCTTGGGTCAAGTAAGTTTAAAATAAGTTACTGTTCCTAAAGTAAACTAAAGCCGCTCCTTTAGATTTAGAGATAAGATATTCAAAATTATTGCTAACTATTAAGTTATTCAAAACTATTCAAAATATTGCTATGCGTAGAATCCCAAACTTGTAATTGCATTGAAACAAACAAAGAATATCAAACGGAATTATTAATTGTCTTGTTTGGAACTAAATTATCAATATTAACTATCGTCAAAACTTTGTGTAAGTTTTATTTAAATCTAGCTGTTGCCCGCGACTTGATTTGCGTGCAAATTATGCTAATTTTCCCGGGATTAAAAGTAACCTATGTCCTACTGCAAACTAAATCTGTCTATGTCATAAATTTTATCCAGATCTATGTAGCCATTTTGACGTGATTTAATAACAAGCATCCACATATTAATACATCTGAGTGTGACCCTGTTACGCGTTTATACATACATAGGTTACAGATAGGCAGTCGCCACGAAAAATACTGCTGCATCATCTTCACTTACTGTTTAAAACAAAAATAAATAATACGTACATTGGGAACTTTTGGATGGTCATTCTTGCCCGAAGAAGAAGAAGAAAGAAGAAGAAGAAGACATAAGAATTAAGCTTTATGACTTTAAGTAATATTATAATAAATGAATATATTTTGGTACAGAGCTACAACAAGATAGACTGAAAGCGGACCCCAACATAGTTGGGAGAAGGCTAAAGAGTCGAGCGCAAATAACGTACGAGGAAGAGGGTAGACCAATTTTTTTGGTAATAAACATCCACCCGCAATAACTTTAGTTCATCCATGATCATGGCGATTGCAACAGGGCTGAAATATCAGAAACTCGAAACAATAAGTTGACCTCCGAGTTTTCGGTGTTTCTTCTCATGGTAGACAGTTAAGAAACACCGGCCTAATCTAGTTTTTAATTTAAGAAAATAAATGACGTGTAAATGTGTTATTTATAACCAATTTGCAAAATAAATATTATATATAATAAGGCATTACGGGGACGTAATGATTTTTGTAAAGAATAAAATAATCTATTACCCCAAGTAGAAAAGTTTCCCGATGCTAATTCAGGCAGTCAACGCATCTGCCATATGCCTCGTTTTAACTAAATCCGTCAACTCTGAAACTTTACAAACATTTAAAATCTGTCCTCACATATCCTAAAAGCTGGTCCATTTAAAAAGCCTATTGACTACTGACTATAACAATAATGACTTATTTAAAAGGGCCTCCTCTCTTTTTACGCGTCCTTACTAAATAACTAAAATTTACTTGACAAATACTTCCACAATTTGTCGGAGACACTTCGTGGACCACTCTGTCTGATGAATAATTTTGGATAGTAAAGTTTATTGGCAAAATAAAAGATATGGATTACAATGTTTTCTACTTATCAAGTTGACACGACTCCATGAACGAAACTTTTTAGGTGAGACTAGGCCTAACTTTTAGACTTTCTGATTAATCACAATCTTGAAATTTTCGTAGTCTACTTTGTCTAATTAATATAACTCGGAAAAGTTTATAGACGCCATATTTCTCTGAGTAGTCAAATTATTTAGATTTCCCAAGTTGAAGCAATAACGTTAACTTGGTCAGTTTTATAATTAATGCAAATAAACCAACTATAACAGATGGGTGACATTGGATTAGCGAATCTTTATTTATCCTTCGGACACCGTATTACTGTTAAATTAAAAGAGAAACTAATTCATGAAATAAAATAATATTCGACGAACAAAATCTTAGGCACAAAAACACAAATTCCTCTCTACTTAACGAAAGTGCAACACAAAACATCCATTACATTATTCAACTTCAAAACACTGTACGTGACGTGGAGCATCTTTCGCAGCGTACTGGAAAATGAGTGTCTCAAATAGAGTGACTATCACTGCGTGGGTACTGGCAAATGATATATTAAAATAATGTGCAAAATCTCTTCAGTTGTAAACAGATTATTGCAGCATCTTGTATGGTTGCAGACGTGTCTTGTATCAGCAAGAGTTAAACTCGTGTACTAGTTTAAAGATTAGGAAGTCAGCAAGGTTTGTAAGTAAACTGATTGAGGCGAGATTAGTTCATCAAATAACCTTAAGCAAAGATAATCTGATGTTACGCATGTAGCCTGCTAAGATTCCTTGCAAGCCACATGCGTTTCATTCGCAAAAAAAGGGGTGTGTGTTCAGACAAAATGTAAATATTTGAATATTATTCGAATTTCGTGGACAAACAATAACAGCCGCACGAGTGGATTTTCAAGGTAAAGAAACGCTGGCGGAAGTGCGTTAGTGGATGGGTGACCTTCTTAACATATCGAGATTGCGTCCATACCTCGGAGAGCATGTTAAATAATAAATAAATTAATAATCATTTATTTGCAGACATTGAAGTCCATAGAATTAAATTATTAGACATTGATATCAAATAGCAAACATACTTATTCAAACTATTCGCTCGCTATCATTTGTACATCTTTGACAGTCAATACAAATAGTCAGAAGACAGAAAATCTGATACCAGTCTTGCCAAGGGATGTTGTATCGCAGTACCTACCCAGCACCTGGGATATGGAGGTCAGATATCACGGAGGAGCTTCTGACTATTATCCAGTATAGACCCATAACTATTACCAAAGTCGTACAAATCAGCAGTTATTTGTATGTTAAACACACGTAAGTTATTTCTATAGTTACATGGCGTAAGTACAGACAAGTAAGTTAAATATTAGCTAGCTATTAAACCGAACTAAGTACCTACATAATCTTGTTAGCTATGCCCCTTAAAGAGTTTGCGTTTATCTGTAAGGACAAGTCCTATACAAACACTTAAAGCTCTAAATCGTTGGTAACCTGAAAAAAATTCACTAACCGCATCAGGATGCATGAAAAATGTTTTGTTTGGATGTGTTTAAGGAAGTGTCAATTGATAAAAGCTTCAATAGCCTAATAGCTAAGGTAAGCAAAAATGTTCCAATCCACACAAACATCTTTTCGAGATAATTGCCTTTAAAGTTTTTTCCAGACAGCTGTGGGTTGGATCATACGGATTTTCGTCAATTATTAACATAGAGTTAAGTCTTTGATATGTGGAGTACCTTCATAGATCACAAAAATTCGAAATAATCGAGGTTGCGGGTTTGATCATTTTTGCTTAAATCGGTCCATTTCGCTTAGTTGGAGGGGTTAATAAGATTGCTAGTAATGTGTATTCTACCTACATTGGCAGTTCTCTTCTTAAAAAAGGGGGAGAAAAATAAAAGAATCAAGTAACTATTAAAATGATTTTATGATGCACACAATTAGAATTAAAATCTCCCTCCAGTTAAGAAAGCGAATCAAAATGTTTACCAGCGAACGCGCCTAACACAAACATAGGCTTATCCCGTCAAGCGATTAACGAGTTTAGGTTTAAGCATTAAGAGGCAGATTCGTTTGAGAAGTTATGTTAAGGATATTGAGATAAAGACAGGAAACGCATGCAGATGTTTTGATAAAAAACCTGTTAGTGTGTCGTAGGAGTAAACATTGGAATACAGTATTGCTTAAAATGTGTGAAGATTGTTAGGACATTATATTGTGCAAGAACATTATTTGTTTCTATTTTTTTTCAAAGTGTAGGTACTTTGAAAAAAAAAGACACACGTCCATTTTTTTATTTTTGTTTGTGTGTCATCTCACAGGTCAACCTCTGAGGTTGTCGGCTGCTTAACCGGGCTTGCCTGTGGTTGCCCTAATTAATAAATTAATTAAAGCCTCCAGCCAGGGCTTATTAAAAAACTTACAAACTATGCGACTACACGCTAAGGGCACCCCCTGTGGGGTACGGACCTCGGCTTAGAGCGTCGCAGGGGGAGGGCAGCTAGGGACAGGCTGGATCATATCATTATTATTATTAATAAAGGAATTTAAAGCAACTGGCTCAGCGTCGCGGGCTGACTCTGGCAAGGGTCGGGGTGGACTATTACGGGGACGTCGCGGCGGGCCTCGGCGGCGAGGACGGAAGGACGGTCGGTTTTTGTGTTTGTGTGCCACTGTACTTGTTTCCCTACGGCTCTCTTGGAGCAGGGTGATTGCGTCATCGGGAGTGACTAGGGTATGCCTTGGTCGGCGAATCTTAGAGATACGCGAGGGTTCGTATTGGGCGGCCGATACGATAAGGGGATTCCTATGTTGGATTGAAGTTTCAAAGAAACGCTTGGAGACGCGTTTCATAAACTGCTGGATGGTGGGCATCTTGAGGTCTACGTGAAGAAGCTCATTTTGAACATAAAAGGGGGCTGACGTGACTCTACGGAGGAATCGGTTTTGGAGGGTCTGCATCTTGTGGAGGAGGTAGGGCTTTGCGTGTGCGAAAACAGCGCAGGCGTAGGTCATGATGGGACGGATGACCGCGGTGAAAATACGCAGCTTGCACCTGAGTGATAACTTGCTACGAGAGCTAAGAATGAAGTGGAGCCTACCTAGAGCGAAAGCGGCGCGCGAACGTGCCTTCTTTATGTGCTCAGCGAAGGAGAGGTGTCTATCGAGGACCACGCCTAAGTATTTGGCTTGCTTTTCCCAAGGGATCGGCTTGCCGTACATGGTAATCGGACGGGGGGAGGATGGGTTTATCCGCGGTTTAGAAAAGAGGACTGCCTGGTTTTTGTCTGGATTGACTTCGATTCTGCATTTCCGGAACCACTTGGCCAGAGTGTTTGCGGAAGTTTGGAGAGTGCGAGCGATGGCATCGGGTTTAAGACCGGTTTAATAGATAGCCGTATCGTCGGCGAATAGGGCTAGCTGGGTATTTTTATGCTTGGGAATATCACTAGTGAATAGCGTGAAAACGAGGGGGGATAGTACGGAGCCTTGAGGAACTCCTGCGCGAATGGGATGGGGGGAGGAAAGCTCCCCCTCAATTCGATAACGAAAGGTGCGATTCGATAAAAAGTCCCGTAATCCTACCGTCTCGTGCTCATCCGAGCACGAGACGGTCAGGCACGCCGAGTTGGTATAGCTTATAGATTAAGCCATTGTGCCAGACTTTGTCGAACGCTTTCGCTATGTCGAAGAATAAGGCTCCCGTTATTGCGCCCCGTTGGAAGCCGGCGCTGACGTGTTCTACGATGCGGTGGACTTGTTGGATACATGAGTGTTCGGCTTTTCGCGGTTGGAGACTTTTAATGATATCCTGGACCTCATCAGGAGTGATGGGGGCTAGTGGATTATCGAGATCTTCGACGGGCGGAAGGGAAGTTCTACGTTCGACTTCGGCGTTCACCATATCGAGGTGGGCTTGGTCTACTGGTTGAGAGCTGGGAGAACACTGGGACTCTAGGCTGTCGGCTAGGCATTCTGCTTTTTCAGAGTTATCGAAGGCGACACTCTTATCGGGACGAATGAGAGGAGGCATTGTGGCCTCTTCAGTGGATCGTAACTTCCTCTGAAGCTGCCAGAAGGCAAGATGGGTGGGCTCAAGTTCGCTCAGCATCTTGTCCCAGCTCGCATTACGCTGCTCGGCAATGCGTTTCCTTACAGCACGCTGTAAGTTGCGCATGTGAGCTTTGTTTGCGGCGCAGGGAAAAGCGCTGTACGCACGGATGGCTACGTTCTTCTTGGTTATCAGATTCCGTACATCGTCCGGGAGTTTCCAGCGGTGGTCTTCCACTACAGGAACTTCCCTTGAACAATCGTTCTGAACGGATTGCACGTGATCTGTAAGCGAGTCGATCGCCGCCGTCGTGTCAGCGACTGAGACTATGTGGTCAGGAATGGTGTCCAAGTGAGGCGACGTGGTGGATTTCAGTTTTTCACTTACTTTCCTCCAGTCGGTGATCAATTAGGTCGGAGGAGATTGGGTAGGATCATGGTTACCTGAGCGGGAACCTAGGTATAGGATAACGGGACGGTGATCCGAGTTGAGCTCGTGAAGCGCTTCTATGGAGTGTAAATGGAGGTTTACATTCTTTAGGAGCGCCACATCGAGGACATCGGGCCTATGGTTGGGGTCGTGTGGGTAGTGGGTGGGAGTCATCGGAGCGATGACATCATAGTTTAGGGTTGCGCCTAGGTTATACACGATTCTGCCTCTGGCATTTGTCGTGTTGCTGTTCCAAGCGGGGTGTTTGGCGTTGAGATCGCCCGCTAGTAAGACGGAGTCACTGAGGCCAAAGAGAGTCGTAAGATCACTGGTGAGCGCGATAGGATCGTCTGAAGCAAGAGACGCGACCGATGGTGGAGGATGGTAGGCAGAGATGATGGTTATCGGAGGATGACCAGTCAAGCCTATTCGACAGGCAGAGTACTCTAGGTGGGAGAGAGGTGCGGGTGGGCTGAGAGGGATGCAGTATAACTCCTTCCTATAATAAATAATGGTACCGCCGCCGTGGCAGCGTGTTCTGTCATTGCGAACTAGACGGTAATTCGCAATTTTGGGGTCAGCGCGGTGGGGTTTCAAAAGGGTCTCCTGTATAAGGAGGACGTCTAATTGGTGGTCGCGGAGGAATTTAGTTATTTCGGCGCGTTGGTTGAAAATGCCATTGGCGTTGAAAAAACCTAATTTGAGGGATCGAGGCCTAGTGTGGTTTGTGCGTTGGGAATCCATAGGATCAGTCCATCGCATCCATCTGGTCGAGGCCTAGCACGACATCACTGTGTGTGCTGAATGTTTGGCTGTACATTTCCGTCGTAATTTTGCCGTTGTTCTGCTGCTCGGCAGCCAGAAGGGCGTCGCGGAGAGACCTGGCTTGGCGGGCTTAAATATTTTATAGTGGCGCAGTAGAGTCTGGGCGCAAGACTCGCCGTTCCCGACGGGTGAGGGTTTGGGCGGTTGTTTGGCTGCAGGAGCAGCAGTGGTTTGAGGCGCGGGATTGGGACTGGTTGTGGCCTCTGGAGCCACGGCTATAGGCAGGATCTGCGCTGCGATGGGTATATCCATCAGTGCCTGCAAAGGTTTGGCAGGAGCCAAGGAGGGAAAGGCTTTTTCGTCGTTTAGCCTAGTCCATGGGGATGGTCTCTGAGGAGCGAGACGTTGGGGAATTTGAGAGGAAGGTGCCTCTCTTTGTTGGCGGGCGTTGGCGCGCTTCGCTAATTTAGGAGCGAGTTTGGGGGCTTTGGGACAGCCGCGGTAGTTTGCCGGATGACCGGTCTGGCCGCAGAGAACGCAGCTGGGTGGTTCCAAACAGAGGGTTCGGTCTTTGGGCCGAGGGCAGTCCGCAGTGCTGTGCTCGCCCAGACACTTGACGCATCTGGGAGTTGCATAGCAGTTGCTCTGCGCATGGCCATACAGTTGGCAACGGTGGCATTGTCCCACTGTTGCGGTTTTATAGGGCTTTTCAATTAAGATACCGGATAGGGAGCAAATGGACTTAATCTTGAAAATCGGGTGATGACCTTCGGTTGGTTCACAAATGACAAGAACCATGTCGTACAATTCACCACTTCTCGCTTTATGTAAGCGATGGACGGCGATCACTGGTATACCTTGATCGGCAAGGTCGTCTTTAATATCCTGTACTAGGATTTCTTTAGGGACACGTTTAATAATAACACGAGTGGGCGTGTCCTCGGGGAAGGAGAAAGTGTGAAAGGAAATATTCCTTTCACGGAGGGCGCGATATAGTTCCCTATAGTCGTTCGACGTAGGGACGATGACTTTAATGCCATTTTGGCAGGCACGAGCGTTTGTGTAGTTGATCTTTCGATCAACACACATCTTGGACACATCAGTCCATTTCCCCTTGTCTTGGATGTAAAAGGGGGGCGGAGGGCGTTGCTTCCTTTGGGCTGAGGAAGTTTGGGCTATCGGGCTGGGGGGACGACTATCCTGCGCGCGAGTAGAGGTAGTTGGGACGGGGCTAGCGGGTCGTACGGGCGTTTGTGTTGGGGGCGGGGGCAACGCGGTGGTCTTTTTGGCCTTGCTGGCCTGGGAGGGTTTCCCTTTCTTCCTCTTGCCGCCGGTGACGACTTGAAAGTCGTCTTCCGAGGACGAGGGGCATGATGACAAATCATTGTCGGAGTTGTTATTGGACACAGGTTCGGTGGTGTCCATTTCATGGAATTCAGGTGCAGCGTACACCTGCGCGGCATCCATTGTTCTATGAACAATGGGATTAGTAGGTGGGCCGGAAACAATGGGTGATTTCGGGAATCGGGCGATCGGCACGACTTTGTCGGCGGGCGGGGGCAATAAAGGGCTATCTACCTGGAAGTCGCTCGTTGTTTGACGAACAATGGGATCGGAGTTAATAAATACTTCCGTTGATTGACCAACCGAGATGCCTTGATCGGCAAGCGGGGGAGATAATGGGCTGTCAAGCGCGTCACTAAAATCAGCGACGTTGGCTTCGGTAGCCGGGGGACAATTAGCGATTTCACGCTGGATTTTTCCGTCATATTTGGCGGAAATAGCAGGGTTTTCCCTAAGGATTTCTAATAATATCTCCAAAATATTGGAGTTCGCCATGATTGGCGAATGGATCAAAAATTTAACGGGGAAATTTTAGAGATTACTCTCCCGCGGGGGGCCTATTTAAAGCCTAACTGGCCTAACTCCCCGGATGGATGGGTCCGGGGATGTGTAACCCTCCCAGTCGGGTAGAGACTGGGCGGTGAGTACCTAATGGTGAGCCCTAAGCTTGTAACCGGTCGCCAGTCTTATTGTGCGAACCGGGCCCTATTGGGTCTAGTGAGAAGGGGTAGACACACTCAACCGACACTAGGTGAGTAGCTGAAAGGAAAACTCAGTAACTAGGTTTGACTAGGAGATCCCCCAAGGCCAAAACCTAGCACTCGACTCCAATTAACTGCTTCACCCTGAAGGGGATCAGCGGGTGTGTCGGGTCAACACCCCGTTTCGTTGACACCGTGAGGTTTCCAACCAAGGACCACGAAACTATGGTTTTTCCCTGAAGGGGCAAAACGTTTTTGACAACACTCTGTTATAGAAACAAAATATCCTTCACTGCCTTGAAAAAGGCGGTTTTGGATCGGGAGTTGTAGTCGGCGACTACGAATGACGTCACGGCGAGCGCGACGAAGTGATGACACAGACACAGAACGATCGGGAGCGCAGAGCGGCACGACCGTCTCGGGCGAGCGTCGGGCGGAGAGCAAGACACACGTCCACACATTTGCTAACATTTTATGCAAATAGGTAGGCCTATTTGCATAAAATATTAGCAACTGTGTGGACGAGCTCGTGACTAAATAATTAGCAACGTTTGCTGAGGTCGGTCCGTGGTTGGGTGGCAATAGATAGATAGGTAGAATATACTTTATTGTACACCAATAATTGAATCAAACTTAAATAACAATAATTGTAAATAAAATTGGTTACAATGGTGGTCTTATCGCTGTGAGCGATATCTTCTAGACAACCTTTGGAAGGACTTTACGAGCTTTAATTAAAATGAGGAGGGCTATATTAGTGTACTACTGTACAAATATTCATCAATAACGGAAAAACGAATAAAAATATACATATATAGATAGATAGATATACTCTTTATTGTACACCATAACAGAATTAAATAAGGACTCATATATATAGGATATATATATATATATATATATATATATATATATATATATATATATAAATATATATATCAATACAATACATAAGTACAAAAAATAAATAAATATATAATGTGTTCTTTAACATCGTGTGGAGAAAAACAAAGGAATAACTAATCATAAGTCTGAAATAAAATGTTTGGCAACCGAGCTTTTAAAAACAGCGAGTGACTGAGCTTGTCTTACTGACACCGGCAATCCATTCCACAACCGAATAGCCTGCACCGTAAACGAATGGTCGTAAAATCTTAACATAATATATATCTAGATACTTACTTACCTCGGAAAGCACATTAAGCCGTTGAGCCCGGTGATAGATAGATAGATAAAGCTTTTATTGGACAACAAAAGACACAACACACAAAATAACAGTAACGCATAAATCAAAACATAGATTACAGGAAAAAAGAACGCAAAAGTATACAAATAAAGAAAAACCCGTGTTTCAATGCAAAAATTTTATCTGAATATTTTTTTCGATAACAAAATTGAGTTATAATCATGTCACGTTAATAAGTGTGTTATTAGTTTTCTCTTCAAAAAATCCTTCAAAGTAAGCTACTAGCTTTTTGGGAGTCCGTAATGCCGGCGACATCTGCATGTCATTCAGTAAATTATGCAAATGGAGAGACTTAATTTTTGACGAAACTTTCTGTTTAACGGTAACGTTCACGTTGACACAAAAAAGGCCCGCAGGCTTCGTAAAACACAAATGTATTTACTGTGCCAAAAGAGAAAATGTTGTCTTTTAAAAGAAACCAAATTTGGGCGTATTTCAAAATAACTGTGTTTTCTCAAGTAGGTACTTATAGTTGTAGCATTTACAAACGCGATCCCAAAACAAAAACAGACTTTTTGAATACCAATTTTAATTATACTTTCACTATAAGATAGAAATGTATGTCATGCATGTTATAGGGCAATATATAGACTACTTCTTGTCCCGGAATTCAAGATCGGGATTCAGGCGGAAAAACTACCACCAACCAAGTTACGAACGCAGCTAGTAAAGAGATAATAAGAAAAAAATTGTAAGACAAAAAATACGAACTTGTCATGATTGAACAGTAAAAAATAATTTATAATACTTCAGAATAATGAATCGCATCAAACAGCATCTGCTTTATACAATCCTTTCACCACAGTAAAAACAGACATTACTAACACAACAAACTCTAAATACGGAACCTATTGTTAGAGGATTAAAAATAACCGACCATAACGTAAAAACCAAAGTTTAGTTTATTTATCAGTCTTTCATCCGAAACCCCACTGTCTAACATGACCTGTTGTACAACAACAACTTCAGGGGTTTCCTGGAAAGTGTAGGAGGGAGGGCGAGGCTCCCCTTGTCCCCCGAGCTGAACAAGTTGCTTGACTTCAAAAAGAAAGGCCATTATTACTTCAATATCTTATATCTCTTTATATCTGTTCTTGCATTTTTGCAAGATTTTTGGTCTTGGACCAAGACCGCCTAATTTTAGCAAGACCAAGACCAAGACTTACCCTGCAAGATTTAAGCAAGAACAAGACTAAGCCTGCGAGAATCTTGCGTTTTGCAGTTAGTTCAGACTGTCGTTTTCTTTGTGTTATTATTATTAAAATGAGAAACTTACATTATAAAAACACAGGGGAAGGGCGGGTGATGCAGGGGAAACAATGAAACTTAAGCAGCTCTGAAATAAAAACCTATTTATGTGTTCTTCGAGTTTAGATCGTTGTCCAGAGCCGGATTATTCGATGAGAACGTTAATGCGCTGGCTCTGCCGAAGGTGCTGCTTAAAGTTACTAAACTTAATTTAAAATTTTAAAGTGATTTCTAGTACCTAATTTTCAATGAAGGTCAGGTTAGCCGCCGTGCCGGCAGCGGTGCCTTTGCCTTTCGTGGACGGACTTTCATGGGACACGATAGGTAGCTCAGTTGGTTAGAGCATCGGCACCGATCGCCGAGGTGAACACACAGAGATAATGTGTCAGTTGAAATTTCGAATTTCTTATTAAATTAATTAATTTGGTTGACCTTTACTATGCCTATATCAATTCAAGCTCAAAATGTACCTACTCTGTTACGTTTTTCTAAGATCTAAACTAACGTTTAATAAATAGCAATAGGATACTCGTTAATTGCAAGACTCTTGCGAAACTCTTGCTCAAGACCAAGACCAAGTCTAGGAGTGCAATACCAAGACCAGGACCATGTGTATTGACGCAAGACCAAGACCAAGACTGGCTAAGTCTCATCTTGGTCTTGAATTTGAGCAAAACTAAAACCAGTAGCTAGGCAATACGAACCCCTTGGCTAGACCAGTGTCAGAATTACTGACTTCTGACTTCCCGTAACGACTGTCAAAGATGTCCAAATGACAGCCGGGACCAACGCTGCAGACCAACGAAACAGGACCCAATAATACGTTATCTGACCTAGAAATCGAACCAAAGATCGGTTAGCGATACGAAACGAACAGTTCAGTAAAAGACAGGTGATGTGGGCACCATTGTATCACTTATAATTGCCATGCCAAACTTATGTGCACGCCAAATGGTTTATAATTGTTTCAGCTCTTCATCAAAAAGTTCTGAAACTGAGGGTTAATACAGTCAAATTTATAAGTATTTCACAAAACTGCCGTTATGTCCGCTCATCGTTAAACCGGCTGTAAACGACCGATATAATGAGCTGCTACATAATTGCCAACAAAACATGCCTTTTTATTTTAAACGTTATAGACACGCAAATGTTTGTTTATCTTATCTGCAACGGATAGTTAATCACTGTTATCTTCTGTGATTTTCTACGTTAAACGGTTCAGAAAGAAGCCGACGCCAACATAGTTGAGAAAAGGTTGGGCACATGATGAATTAATTTCGAATATAAAAATGGTAAATTTTAAAACGCAACAGCTTAGCGAATTCCATATAGGTAATTAATACGGGAAATGTCCGCTTTCAAAAAGTTTAACATTGTTAAAAGTGAAATGTTGGGGGAAATAATTAATAAAAAAAAATTAAATAAAATGCCAACCCGCATGCATGACAACCCGTCAAAGGAAAAGTCAAATCATTCATTTTAATTAGATTTAGGAAACTTCTCGTAGACTCACATACTATTTCGAGGAAAATATAGTTATATCAGGAAATAAATATTTGTTTTACATCAAATTAAGGACATATTTCAAGGGTTATTTTTAGTTCCGGAAACAGTCCACCCGCACCCGAGTTACTAGAAAATGTTGCTTAGTAATGACTCTGTTGACAAATGTAACTAGCTATTGTACATAATAACTCTACTATAGATATCTTCACGTAAAGGGGAAGATTTCATTGTTTTTATTCAAATAAGTAATGGATACATAACTTATGTCATACTATAAAAATTACCAATATAAAGCTACATTATCAGCAAGTCACATAGGTTACTTTAATTTTGCTGAAAAAATAAAATATTCCACGAGAGAAAATGTATTATCCTTTTAGATGCCAAAACTGCTGAAAAAAATGATGATTTTAGCAAATAGATACAATCTTGGTGAACTGACGAACATAAAGTACCTTTTGTTGTGAAATAAGACTTGAAAAAGTTGAATTAGGGAGTGAAAGTAGAAAACTGTTATTTTTTCAAGTCAGTTAATTACTGAACGACGATGAAATGTAAAATATTTTGAAAAAAGCATTTAGTTTCTTTCTACTCCTTGACATACGAAACGACTAATTTCGAACCTTGCATTAGCTTCTGACGAAGTGCCCATGTAAAGTAAAATACATGTCAGTTGAGTTCAAATATTAATTGCAGGTAATCAAATCTAGCCACAGGGTCAAAGGCCGTTGGTAACTTATAAATAACAAGTGACGTCTATTTTTGTAATCAAAACAGGTATCGATATCTATAACACATTTTGCATGTAGACCTTCTCGGCACGATCGTCATCGTAATAAAATCCCATCTCCACGTCACCACTCCACCACTTGCGATAGCACACTGTGAGACGTATTTTAATTAGCAATCTCAAATAAGATACTATCTCTCACACTTTGATAGCCTTGTTTGCATAAAGTTTTAGCTGCGCTTGTAAAACTTACTATGCAATCAAGTTTAAGTTTCAGTACTAAGTATGAAACTGTTCATGTTGATTCGGTTCGGTTTTTGCATGTCTATTAATTCACTTCTATGGGTAGCGACAGTTGTAGTGAGAAAATTGTTTTATCGGGATTTGATTTATTTCGGTTAAGATTGGCCCGAATGGTATTGGATGGACCACGTTAGCCGCATGTATGGTGACCGCTCGCTGACCGACCGAAACCGAAAATATTTTGAAAGGAATGGATAAAAAGTTACCTCTTTTAACCAATTCATCAGTTTTACCGAGATGAAGAAGTATGGTGGAAAACCTAACTTTCTACTGGAAGGGGTGAGAAATATTAGCCCAGTTCAAATATCTTCCACTCAATAGAATTCCTTCGTTTCAGTTGAAAAGGACAGCTCCGTAATTACAGGTGCAGAAGTCCTAGGAACATTGTCACGCTATAACAGTGCAATAAGTTCACACCTCAAGTACGTCGAGGTGGAAAAGACTTGCAAAGAATTACATCTTTAAATCTATGCCTACGAGTACCTACATATACTTACTAAAACAAAATTGGAGTGTCGGTCTGTGATTTGAAAGTAACTGTATGCACTTGTTACGAAATCACGCTAAAATTGCAGATCGGATCTCGCACAGAGATTTACATAGTTATTTTGGAATAGCACATAGGAAGGCTTTTTATCTCCAATTTATAAAGAATCACTTTTCTCGTGGTTTTATTAACATATATCTATATATTATTAAAATTTCCACGCGAAAATTGTAGCGGGTCAGAGTTCGTTTATAATAAACAGAAGCTCTAGACAAAATGATGTATTTAACATCATTAGCAGTAACGATTGGCAATAATAAGACAAAATGAAATGAGGCGTCTATCTAATACATTTTGGACTCTGTTATACGAATACCCGAAGCCGTCGCACCATTTGCAATAACCCCATGTACATTATTACACGTATAGGACAATAGTAGAACACATGCTTCCTTAATTCCGACAGGCCCCTTGGTATAGTGGTCAGTGGCCCTGACTGCTATGCGCAAGGTCGTGGGTTCGATTCCCACCTAGGACAAATGTTTGTGTGATGAGCACGGTCATTTGTTCTTTGTCTGGGTGTAATTTATCTATAATATGTATGTATTTAGAAATATATATGTATGTTTATCAGTTGTCTAGTGCCCATACCACAAGCTCTGCTTAGTTTGGGACTAGATGGCGCTGTGTGAAAAGTTGTGGAATATTATTATTATTATTATTATATTATTATTATAATTATAACCACGGAATAAGGTTGGAATGGCTCACATTGAGCGTGGCGAGCGCGCCACTTTTATGATTCAAAAATTATAGCTCGACCGATTAATTCATTCACCGTGTTTAGTGCGCTTCGGACTACTTTGGAACACAAAGCTTTGCTTTAAAATGCCGTGTTGTGAAATTATAACCTGTAAAACAAAAAGTCAGACAGCAAGTATAGAGCGACGAGGTAAAGGTCTCTCTATCGGTAAGACTAAAATAACATTTAATTACAGTTTTATTTGTAAAAACATAAAAATATTCCGATCACTATGAAATTCCAAACATTAAAAACATTATTGCAACAAGTAACAAAAAATATATATTGCCCGATAAGTAATCGCTTAATCAACGCAATGACCAATTCCGCTTACAATGTACTGCATGCGTTGCGTCCTCAACACTTCAACCATTGACGTTTCGTCCTTTGCCCTGATTGGCCGTGATGCACGGTGCATGTTTATCGACAGTGAGTTACAATCAGTAGCAAGCTCTCAATTTTGCTTTGCCTCTTGCTTATAGTGGAGCTAAGGAGTGGGAGACAAGCGACGACACGCGTTCTCATACAAATCAGGAACTATTTCCTTTCTAACCTCTTTTATCTGTTATGTGATTATAAAATTAGTTACCGTCGCGTCCCGCTATTATTTGGGCCCCAAAGATTATTGCATAGCGTTGAGGAAAACAAAACCATTAAGCTTGTAAGTGAAACGAAGTGCTAATGCCGCCCAAATTAATTTACTGACATTGTAATTCTTTTGCGCTCTCTACTTTATGTTTCCCCAAACAAACCAGTGCACGTCCGAAGACAGACAATTTAATTGCACGGGTAATATTTTGTTTTTTTTTAGCTCTGAGCGAGCCACAGTATTTTTATGGGTCATATAAAATGTGATGACAAAATTCAGAAAGTGGCCCCACCCCTTCTTGAGTATTTTATTTACTTTACGTTAAAAATACATAAACAAAGACAACTTTAACAGTCTTCCAAACTAATTTAAAGAGCCCCCAATCTGAATTACTTTGTTCGCGAAATGTAATGACGGCAATAATAACCAAGTTCAAAGTAACTACTGCTTAAATCAACATTGACATAATATTCCATCATCCAGACGCCCGGTGTAACAAAAAGTTATTATTTTAAACGTATCTATTTCCTACACTGGGTCAAAGTAGAACTCCTCCGTAGGCGGACATTATTAGAATATATCTTGGAATTTTTTTTTAATTTGAATTCAGTTTTGTTCGTATAAAAGTTAGTTAAGATAATTATAACTGCATTATAATTATTTATTTATAATAAAAAAACACCTTTAAATTTTATAACAGACGCCTTTTCTACACTATCAAGTCCACTGGAAAAATAAAAAGTATTTTGTGTAGATTACGTCACTTTCTGGCAGTTTGAGCACTTCATGCGACCTACTCAAATGTCCTCACTTAGGTATTGTTAATTAAATCGTTACTACCTAATTAAAGTTCTGCTCGTAAGTTAAGCTACTCCATAGCTAAATGTATGCATGGTTCTCATAAGAGTTTACTAATTAGCATTGAATGGACTTAAAAAAAACGTTGAATTGAACTCTGAATTTGATTCAGTGTTTGAATATTGGGAATATTGGAAGTGGGAATATTTGTGTTAAATAATGTAAAATAATGTAAAATAGTTCTCAAGATACAAAGATACAGATTTGTTCTACATGTTTTAAGGTTGGATACCATGATCGTGTACACCAATTTAGTTCTAGCTTTGTATAAATGAAAGAAGGGGAAGGGGAGAAGGTCTTGGCCACGCAATGATAGATGGCTATTAACATATAAATCAATTTAGTTAAGGTTAAGGTTCGTTCAAATTTACAATCTGATCAGATTGTACACGAAATGAATAAAAATCTAATTATTCTAACAAACTAGTCGTAAGAGACATCGTAAACAAAAACAAAACGAGAATTGCAAGAACATCGCATTGATATAGATTAAAACTAGTTTATAAAAATAAAATCTCTCCCGACTTGAAGTTGGTTAAAGACAGATTTGACTTATCATTTAGAAATATAGCGAATCTACATGTAGTTCGATATTTTCGATTTGTAATCCTACAGAGCGATGTCTTGAAGATACTGCGCAAGAGTGTTACAACCCCGTTCATTCGATTCCCACCTTTCCATAGCGCACAAAATCTGAAAAAGCAGCACATTCTGATGCAATTTGTACTCAATTAGTGTAATTATTGAAAGGCGCACGATTGCTAGGAAATACGCATACATAAATAAATCTTCAGTATAAAGTTCCTAACTTTAAAATATTGATCCTTTTTGTTTTGTATTCGTGAAGTCTTGCTACATACTATTCGCTATGTCCTTTTTTGCCATTACATATTCTTTCACACAAACTATATAAGGTTTATCTATTCATACACGAAATATTTTAAGAGATATACCTATAGGTGGTAAGGAAACCATAGCAACAAAAAATAAAAAAAATATTTAGGTATATTATTAATAAAATTAAATAATTTAATATTACTTGACACACATAATAAATACTGGTTCTTTCTTATTTTTAAACATCCACTACTACGCTAGTTTACGCGGGCGGCGGTATTTGAAACGGCGCGCAGCTTTTGTGAATATGATCAAAGAAAAAACATGCGCGCGCAGCGGGCGGCGGGGGCGCCTGCTACCCTTCTCGGCGCCCGCGTCTCAGTCGCGACGTCTTGCTAGGCCAGTCCCAATCGTCCCACTCAATCCGCGTGTCGTGTCGCTCGCGCGCGCCTAAGCAGACAGCTGACACGCGTCGGGCTCGCTCGGGGAACATATTAAACAATGCCTAACTACAGGAGTACCAGAACATGGTGGTGGTGCTACAATGAGGGTGGAAATATTTTGCTCACAGCACAAGCCCTCTTCTTGAAGCGATTTGGGAGAAGACCATCACTGCAGACCATCCTTGGAACTGTACAGCGGCATATGGACTATAGGATCTACATGCCACCAGCTGCAGACGGAGGAAGGCAACGAGTGCCAGTAAGAATCGAGGACGACATCGTTGACTTCTTTTTGCAGCACCCAATGGCGAGCACATCAGACGCCGCTCGTGTTTTTAACGTGAGCAAAATGACTGTTTGGCGCCTTCTGCGGGATGAGGGGAAGCACCCGTTCCACTTCACTAGGGTGGAAGAATTAAAGCCGATAGACTTAAATCCACGCGTGGAATTTTGCCATTGGTTACTTGAAGACCCGACGCGGCGTATACTCTGGACGGACGAGTCCACCTTTACGCGCGTTGGGATGTTTAACATCTACAACGCACACTGGTGGGCATCAGAAAATCCACATATTGTTAGGCCGACGCGGTTCAGTGTAAATGTGGGGTAGGGCTAAAGACCTGGTTTATGGTAATGACGGCCATACCATATCAAGTGTGGAACAATTAAAAACGCGAATTGTGAACGCTTTCGCAGTGATGGTTAGTGATAGAGACACATAATTAAAAGTGCAAGGAAGAAGGTACTAGGTATGTACATTTTAAATTATTGTAAATAAGTTGATTCTAAATTTTAGACACGCCAAATTATTGTTACTGTAATTCGTAAAAAGCGTCACAATTACGAATTTCTTGTAAAATAGACAGGTTTCCGACTAACTTCACTGCGATATAAAGCCAAAACAATAATAATGTAGAATAATAAGTACCTATTATTTCATTATTGACGGCATTCTTAAAGTTCACATGTGTATGAGTAGATCAGCTGACGGATACGACTCGCTCGACACATCTTAATAACCTCACAGAGGTCATTAACATGCGAATTCTAGTTGAACCTATCAGCTGTTTATTGGTATTTACCTAGCTTACAGATGAAATGAAGTAATTATTTATTTTGTAAATTGGTTCTAAATAGATAAATTGGTTCTAAATACACTTTTACACGTAATTTTTTTGTGTTTTGAGTAAAGCTTGATGAGGCCGGTGTTTCCTGACTACTCTGAAAAGAAACACCGAAACAACGAACTCAGAGGTCAACGTCTCTTAAAGTCCATTCAATTCGTATCATCGTATGTGATGTAGGTAGGATAGATGTTAATGTAGATGGGTAATAATAATAATTGTAGGTTAGGATTATAATTGAAAAAATATTTTAATCGCATCTAGGTTCCTTTTCGTAAAACTTTAATGGAGTGAATTTAATAATTTGCCTACTTAGCTTTAAATGGTATTGTAATTTAAATTCACATTTATTATCCATTGTAAGCGATACGTTATTAAAATGATACTAGAATGAGATACGAAGTCTAGCTACATTGGTTTATTTTTAACATCATCACGCCTGATTTCTCGGTAGAGATAGGCAGAGGTGTATTTTCGTAAGTCCACTACAGTTCACCAGTGATATTGTTAGGTCTCATGTAAAATGAGGTGGGGGCAGGTGTTTGAATCCGGCAGAACACAGACTGGAGTGCGGTAACCTTCAGGACGCGAAATAACTACCATGTAGCGCCGTCACGTGGAGACATGCATGCGAAGCGAATACTCGCACAATCTCACCAACACGCGGCTGCTCGACACAGGCGCGCGGGGGCACGTCACTTCACCGCGGCGCTGGCGGGCGGGTCATTCATAGAGTATGGAGTAAAGATTTTATGCAAAGTGTCTCAAGCAGTTTTAAAATTATAATAATTACGTAAAATAAAAAAAAACATTGATAAACATTTTTTGTCGTGTTTATTGTTTCTTTACAAGCTATAGATATATCTCTTAAAATATTTCGTGTATGAATAGATACACCTTATATATAGCTTACAGCACACACAGAACCATTTAGATTAATTACTTATTTTATAAATTAATGTACACAGATATACTTACATACAGACAAGGAAATTAAAAAGAGGAATGAATCTCTTTCCGCATACCTTTGAAAGGAAAGTAAATAGAAGAAATGAAGACACTATGTTTGAAAGAAAAAAGGAAAAAAAATACCTAAATGCCTTTATACAGTACGTAATCAGTAAGCAAAACCTACCTACTAAATACATATTAATATGAAAAAATCAAACAATGTCACTCAATAAACCCACTCCTCACCAATAGTTGTTTTCCGCCAAGCATTTTATTGAACTAAATTAAGAGCCTGGTATAGACGAATAAGCCGTCGACACAAATGTCAAGGGGTGTATTGGCCTACAAGCTTACACCGTTAATGGCGGCTCCACATTAGTGCCGTGAATTCACGCGCGAATTCTCGCCGTGTATTCACGGCACAAGTCATGCCCTCCACATTCACGGGATACTTCAATCGTTCGTGAAACCTGCCGCGAAATGGACGTAGAAGCTGCTGCTACATAATAAAAAAAACAATCCCCTTTAAATTGCAAATGACTTGAAAAAAATATCTGCTTAGATTGACCATTGCTGTAAACATTGTACCATTATCATCTAGCATAGTGGCTTGAGCCCTATGTACATCTGATGTCCATGATGATGTTATTAAACTGACTGATGCCTGATATCGTTCGCTTTTGTAGTCCGGAGTAAACTGGCATGGGGCCGTGAATGTGGATATGTACGCGTGAACGCCGCACGAAGGGGGCGCGAACCCTTTGTCGCGGGACAATATACCGACACTGATCGGGGAACAGGCGTGAATGCGCGTGAACCACGCGAAAACCGTCCACATTCACGTTCGCGCCTGTTTACGGGGCTTCACGGCACTAATGTGGAGCCGCCATAACATCGAGCCGATACAATGAACTAATATTGGCGTAGCAGCCGATAGTTCGTGATGTGATTTCAGTCAGGACTGGATTTGGAGTCAGAGAGGAGACTCTGAGGAGAGATTACGTTTGTTTATTTAGTTTACACATCCATTCACGTTTACACCCATTCACCCACACACAGGTTAATACTTAAGAGTACGGAAAGTTCCGTTTTTAATTTTTAGTCACTTTTTGTCACTATTTTTAATAATTTTAATATTTTAATAACTTAATCTTTGTTTATACAAATGCGGTATTACTTAGTAACACTTCGGAGAAAGGGACTGGTATCTTTAACACAGGTTACTTGGTAATCTAGCTAAGATGCCAGTTGCGATCTGTACTGTGACTGTAAAACGAATTCCACCAGTTTCTCTTTCCCACCAGTTTTTCTTTATAATTTTTTTTCACTTAGTAAGATTTTATTCTGTGTGTGTTAATAAAGTTATTGATTGATTGAGTTTAGAGGTGCACACTTCCAATTGGTTTATTCATAAAACAATGACAATTTTCTTATTATGAATAGTTATTGATTTACACATTCTTTCCACAAGTGTTCAATTTACATTTGGAATCTGGTGATAAGTATGTTAACTAAATATGTATGTAGTTTAAAAATATTAATAAATACTTACATATACATATATATAAAATAGATTTATTTTCCTGTAGGCTTTGCTAATTCTCTTGTTAAACCAATGGAATTGGTAGAATTGGAATTTATAAAACAGACTGTATTTACTTTAAGTCGGCCACGGCCGAGAATAGGGTTTTAAGTCAAAACTGGCGCTCTATTGACGGCCTCCTATTTTGCCCTTAAAACAATACGCAAAACGTTGAAAAAACTATCTCAAAGTATAGTAAAAATAACGTTTTAGTGATAATAAAGCTCAAAACAAAAAAAAGAAATGTCTTACCGTAGTAATATCAATTCCCAAAGTATGGGTATTCACATCAAGTAAACTACTTATAACGCAAACTTGACGCTTCAACGGCGCAGTCGCGACTTACGTTCAGTGTGCGAAGAGTGAGTGACGTAATGGAATAGTAACGCTTTGTACATATAGAGTATGAACTAAGGTTGTAATTCAGGTAGCAAAATTGTCACTTAATTACCTTTTGAATGAACGCAATCTGAAAACGTACAGATGGCCGAAGATGGGGGGGGGGGCGACGTTTAGCGTATTTAGAAGTAGTAGAAATCTTTTTGATAGTTAAATATGGTTTCAATTATAATAATGGTCCGCAGTGTGGCTCAAAATAGTAGATACCATAAAGGTCCGTCATGTAATATTTCCATTCTAATCTTCGTTTTAAGTCATGTTAAGTCATGCTAGTAATATACATAGTACTAGTAATATTTTAGGTGTATCGTCCTCACATGGTATTAAGTAGAAGTAAGTACGTACCTACATAAATGTGTGTTGTAATCATTTTATTCAAAAGAGTAACTATGGAGTTGTTCTCCATAAAACTTTTTTGCAAAAAATAAAACCGACTTCCATATCTGGGTGTAATTTATCTATAACATGTATGTATTTAAAAAATATATATGTATGTTTATCAGTTGTCTAGTACTCATACCACAAGCTCTGCTTAGTTTGGGACTAGATGGCGTTGTGTGAAAGTTGTGGAATATTATATTATATTATATTATATCAAAACACTACAAAACCAAAAATAATTTTAATTTCGGTAGTCGGTGTTATTGGTTTTGTATTTTCTTTTTTTTTTTTAACACCGCCTTCCAAAATAAAAATTATTTTTGGCTTTGTAGTGTTTTGATACGGAAGTCGGTTTTATTTTTTGCAAAAAAGTTTTTATTTTCGCGCTTTTTAGCGGGTCAGTTTGTAATTAATCTAAGTAGTTACAAAAGCCAAAATGTCAACTACTTATCACCTTTTTGAGGAGTTATGGTATTTCACCATCAGCTTTACTTCACCATATGCATTGTGACGAGCATAGAGTGCTTAACATCCATATTCAAGTAATCGAATCACAATCCGCAAAATACTTATTATTGAGTCGTTTCGGTGGCTATCTGTGGTCTTCATCATCAGTTCCACTTCCCCAAATGGTGCTTTTCCAGAGCAACTGCACAAGTTACAATAAGAAATATCCAAAACGCTATAAGTGTGCCTATAATATTTAAAGATTTCTTTCGATTTCTCCATGATTCCATTATCAGATCTTAACGTGATGACAATAGGACCAAGTAGAAAATATACCCTTTCAAACTAAAAATCAATTTTCCAAATTGGTTTGTAAATGACGGAGTTGTGCGCGAAAAAACGCAATGCAGAGTTCAAACGAAAAGATCGTCAAAGTAAATATTTTTTTAGACTTTTGTTGATTTTTCAGAAACAGCTTGTCCGATTTCGATAAAATTTTCATGGGACCATTTGGACCATTTTTGACCCTTTCCAACAAAAAGAATTTATCAAATCGGTTGGCAAACGACGGAGCAATACCCGAACAAACATAAAAAAAAAACAAACATCCGAATTGAGAACCTCCTCCTTTTTTAGAATTCGGTTAAAAAATCCACGTTTTCAAATGTACATTAGAGTCACTACAATATTATATTGGAAATTTGGAATATACATATTTTTTTTATTGGAAACTGAAGTCATGAATGAATTCACTTCGACTAATGTCATCTAATGAGCAACAGAAAGAAACCCAAAAACATCTGATTTAATTATATATTTTTTAAGCATTTTCCTACACTAAGAATTTTTCATGTATCATGAATGCAATTTTAACAAACACCCAGACCTTGAACAACAATTTGTAGGCTATAAACACATTTATTTCGGTGCGGAATGAAACCCGCGAGACACAGTGCAGGACCCAATCACTCAACCTCTGCGCCAACAGTGTAGTCAAATCGAATGATGTACAAGTGTGTTTTGTAAAAGTCTGTTTCAAGTTGAAACAGACTAAACGAATAAAACTAAAATTACATGTAGGTACATTTAAATAAATTTACAATTAAATGCAACTTTTATGCGGGCAACGATTTGGTTTGTTTTTAGATTAATAAATCGGAAATTAAAAAGTGTTTCCGTTGCTTCACTGTTTGAGATGTAGTTGTGTGTGACCTACACATATATAAGTATAACCTAGATAGAAAGACCAGACAATAAAAATTGAAGTCTTATTTTTCTCATGAAACTAACGTCATGTAAATTGAGTTTGTTAATTATGATTTTAACAGATGATGATTTTCCAATTCGAATAGATGTCCTTGTACATACAAACTTATAATGCCAGATATTCAAGTACATAAACAATCAAAATAACACGCCTACAATCTTGGTTCCCGTCTGTTATCGGGCCATAACACAGATAGGCTTATTTCGTGAGAACTTTCGGATTGACGAGTTTGACAGGTTATTAGGATGATCAAGCAAACTTACCTGTTATATTGCACTGATACAAAAATCCCAGAATTTTCGTACAATAATAATTCATCAAACACAAACCACACACATTCCTCTACTGAGATCTTTTTTCACACAATAAAACATTTTAATCATACACCGAACTCCATAAAATATTTACATTTGTACTACATCTTCCTACTTTTTATCATTTCACTGAAATCCAACTATGTATTTTAAATTTTACGAGAGACGTAAATTTGGAGAGAGCGCGCGAATTCTTTCACATCCAAACAGCACGAGCGAGGAGGCTCGACTGACACGCGCCGCAGCGTAATCGTGTAAGCTCGCAGCCTCGCACAATGAAAAACAGAGCGACATCGATATGCCAAATTCGATTTTTTAATAGGGTGTAACCAACTGTTGGCTTCCTGATGAATACAATTTATTTATACTTTAAATCTATACTAATATTATAAAGCGGAAAAGTTTGTTAGTTTGTTTGTTTGTTTGTTTGTTTGCTTGAACGCGCTAATCTTCGAAAGTACTGGGTGGATTTGGATGAAATTTGGTATGGAAGTAGCTTGAAGCTTGAGGAAGGTTATAGGCTACTTTTTACCCGACTGCAAAAAAGGAGAGTTATGTTTTTACCGTGATAGAATCCACGGGAGCGAAGCCCCGCGTGAGTACTAGTGAATCTATAAAATTTGATTATTATTAACCGACTTCTAAAATAGAGGAGGTTCTTAAATTGACGCGTATATTTTTTTAATGTATTATCGCCGATTACTCGAAGACGGCTGAACCGATTTGGAAATTTTTTTTTTGTTTGAAAGGGGTCTTTACAGGTGGTCCCATTGTTATCAAGTCAGGATCTGATGAAATTATAGGCACACCTATAGCAATTTCAGTATTTTTATAGTAACTTGTGTAGTTGCTTTCGAAAAGCACCATTTGGTGAAGTAGAACAGATGATGAAGACCACGGATGGCCACCGGAACTACCTCTTTTTTATTGAAAATAGGTTCGCATTTGACCACTATCTCACCTGATGGTAAGTGATGATGTGATCGAAAATGGAGCACGCTTACATTAAAGTAACCTATTCACTCTTGACTTAAAGACTCCTAGGTTGTAGTTGTCGGGAAACACAGACTCCGGCAGGCAATTCCACTCCTTAGCCGTACGCACAATGAAGGTATTCCCAAAACGTTTTGTGCGTATGGGTGGGATGTCCACCCTGTAACGATGGCGCTTCGCCGTTTGTCTCGTGGTACGATGATGGAATGGGCTTGGCGGAATTAGATTGTGTAATTCCGTCGCACACTCTCCGAAATCTAACCGATAGAAAACCGATAGACTTGCAACTCGTCGTCGGTGTTCAAGGCTCTGGAGCTTTGACTCAACCAGTGTATCGTTGCCAATGAGTCTCTTGGTCCGCTTCTCGATAGACTCAAGCGCGTCCAGTTGGTATTTCGCAGATCCATCCCAAAGATGAGAGCAGTATTCCATACACGACCGAACCTGGGCTCAATAATAAGTATTTCATGGATTCTGATCGAATACTTGAATATTGTTATTAAGCACAATATACCTACTCGTCACAATGCATGTGATGCCAGGAGAACTCCTCAACAATTAACGGCCCTGCATCGGGAAAAGCAATATTTTGTAAAAATTTATAAGTAGTTGATATTTAGGCTTTTGTAACTAGGTAAATTACAAACCGGATAACTAAAAAGTGAGAAATAAAAACTTTTTAACTAAAAAATAAACATATTTCAAAAAAACACTTTCATAATTTCAGAAAAAATATTTTAATTTCGGTAATCGGTGCCAAAAATGAAAATACAAAACCAAAGACGCCGACTAACGAAATTAATAGGTGTTGTGTGAATTTTAATAAAGATTTTAATATCGAAAGAACGTAGTTTTTGATTGCTATCGAATTTATGTAGGCCCAAAATTAGCGTTGCCTGGTGTGAAAAAAAAAAGAAAATCCAAAACCAATAACTTCGACTACCGAAATTAAAGTTATTTTTGGCTTTGTAGTGTTTCATATGGAAGTCGGTTCTATTTTTTGTACAAAATTTTTTTTCACGCTTTTTAGTGGGTCGGTTTGTAATTTATCTAGTTACAAAAGCCATAATGTCAACAACTTATCACCTTTTACAAAATATTGCTTTTTTACATTACAACCGGTACAGTTGCGTGTTTTATAGCCGTAGTTGCATTCTCAAAATAAGAGCCTTCTTAGCAAGACAATATGTTTGAGTCTTTTCCTAATGTTCAGAAGATTGTTTAAGATAGTGCAGACGAATAGCTTATGGTAAGAGCTCATATTCCTTGCATAATTTGTAAGATAAAGTGTTGACATATTTTCCAGACTGCACTCTGAAGCTGACAATGGGTGTAGATGGAGCCAGCACAGCGGATGTCCTCAAGTCCACAAATCCACTGAAGATTTAGAGGAGGAGAGTAAGCCTATGATGATCCCAAGCCCATGATCACTTCTTTATTACCTGCCAACCTTCAACATGCTGTGAAACGGTGGGTGGCTTACTCTTCAAAAGTCTAAAGGCCATCATTTTGCTAAATTGTACCCGGATTTGAGCCGGGTCTTTCTAGACTAGGTGCTAAGGAATTTCCTATTATTTATAAGTATGTTAATTATAAAAACCTCATAGTAGTTCTTTGTTCAACGTACGCTGGCATTCGAGTTGCACGCAATTTATTTTCAAAGTTATATTTTGCTCCCCACGTATTGTAACGTATTGACGCATGCGCTTGAGCCAGCTTCATGCTTGTTAGGTTCTTCAGCAAACCGCTGACTGTTTCAGAGTTCCGGCCATACGGCAACTGTTATGGCCCTGGTTCGCTGCTCAGCCAGCACAGAGGATTTCCTCGGGTCCACATGTCCACCGAACATCTAGCGCACGAGAGTAAGCCCTGGTCCTTTCTTTATTCCTTGCTTATTAGTCTCGATTTCTCTACAAATGTCCTCACACTGTGAGATGGTGGGTGGCTAGCTTTTCAATACTCCAAAATTCATAATTTCGCTATTTTGCACGTGGGTTTGAGCCGGGTCTTGCTAGGGTAGGAGCTATGTTTTTATGACTTATATTTTTGTCTTGATGGTATAGTGAGTCTAGTGATAGCAAAATGCTACGGAATTTGAGTAGATAGATTTAATGGACTCACCTATTACGGCTCGCGTTTGACCAACATCTCAACTGATGGTAAGCAACGATGTTGTCGAACATGACGTACGTTTACCTAGAAGTAACCTATTTACTCCTGACTTAAAAACCCTGAGGTTGTAGTTATCAGGAAACACAGACTACACTCCTTAGCTGTACGCATAATGAAAGTATTGGCGTAATGGTCGGTGCATGGGTCCACCATGTACTAATAGTGCATCGCCGTTTATCTTGTTGTCCGAATTAGATTGTGCAATTCCGATGCACACTCCCTGAAATGTAACTGGTAGGAAGTGATGTGCCCATATCTTATAAACGAATGGTCGTTTATTAGATTCGTTTTGTAGCGGGCAGAAACAATACCCGGTTTCAGACTAATAAAACAGCCATACCCGCATTATAGCTGCATTTAATAGTAGAACAAGTGTAAACAAACACACACACACACACACCCATACTGTTCTTTGAACGTGTACTTGCGACTCTATTTCTCGCTTGAACGCTTCCACCCTGAACCTCATGAATGGCATACATTGGAATCGCTTATATTTCCAAAATAAAACATCCAATGCTTTTCTTGAATTTTTAGTAACTTGAATGAAATGTGTCTTGTAGTTTTCCTAAGGATATTGCAGCCAATTGTTCAGGTTATTTATTGCAATAGCGTTTTTCTACTGCCAACGTCGGAATACTAAATTTTGAGTTAGTATCAAAACTAGGTCTTTTCTAAATCAGTTTAAGAAACTTCTCTGTACAATGTCGCATTTATTACATTTATAATTAATTACAAATTGTAGTACGTTACGCATTGTATGTATAGTAATAACGTTTTAAATTATTTTATAATATTCCAATCACTGATCTTTCGCACTCACCCAACATTGCCACACTGGACTCACTCCTGCTCTCTCACATTCACGACTAAGATGTACTACATAACGACAACGCATCCACCTGACAATGACTTGCTCGTGAGCTATATAGCTCTAGGTACTGTAGTACACCCCCCCCCCCAGACAGGCTTTCTCTAGGAGTAGGTAGATTGATTTGGAGTCAATGAACTGGCACGTATATATTAATGTGGATATGACTCCGGGATTCCGGGATTTTGATTTTTTAGGAATTTCAAATATTGTAATGTAGGATGAAGAATATAACAATATGAATAAGAAATGTTTAACCCTTTTGCTGTCTTTTTAATGAAAATGATGATTAGACATATTTTTATCAATAAATATATTGATTTTGATATAAACTGCTTTTTATTTCATTTTTACCTGTTTTCATATTCATAAAAAGTTATTGCACTGAATGCGAAAAAATATTAAGGAGTATAAAAAGTTATTTTTATTTATTTATTCAAAAATATAATATATAATAATTACAAGCAGCAGATAATAAACTTGCTAGAAATAACTACTAAATTAGTCATATGTAAGTTTCGAATGGACGCACAAAATTAAGATTCACTTTATTACTTGATAAATAAGAATAAAACAATTTTAAACGTTTATCTATCGCATTCTATAAATTTCAATGTAGTAGTTTAAAAATCTTTACATTCACAATATTTGATTCAATCCCGTAAGTATCAAAATGAAATCCCGGAAAAAAGGCTTATCCATGTTATGATTTCTATGACTATTCATGATGCAAGTACGTAAAATCAATCTACCTACTCCGATCACCGATAATAACTATCAGGGGGTGATTAGGGATCGATACTGATGCCAAAAATGCAATCTGTAAAATTTTTGTCTGTCTGTCTGTCTGTCTATATAACCGTTATAGAAACAAAAACTACTTGACGGATTTTAACGAAACTTGGTACAATTATTTTTCATACTCCTGAGCTGGTTATAGTATATTTTTCATCACGCTACCATCAATAGGAGCAGAGCAGTGAAGGGAAATGTTGGGAAAACGGGAGAAGTTACTCCATTTTTTAAGCTTCCGTCGCGTGTGCAACCTTAATGGTTAAAGCTACACAGAAATCATTTCATGACGGAAATGTTCTCCTTAAAATTATATAAAAAATATCCCACTACAGCATATGTCTATCTTTTATGGTTGACTCACAATAACACGTGTAACTCCCGATAACTTAGCAGTTCGAAGCTTTCTGATTATAATATTTGTCTACTCTTACGTTTATAACACTCTCAGTCACACCTAATTGAAAAAGTTAACATTATTAACTAGTCCATAAAAAAATCATATAAATCGGTATAGAAACACCAAAGTTATACATGAAATACGCTTATAATAAGTCATCGCGCGTGAATACTGAATCATGCTATAAGAATTATTTTTGAGAATCGGTCGCCGCGCTCGACGCGTCTAGCGGGCGAAGGTATAAAATTTCGTTCTATAGGTACATAAGCCTCATGTGAACGTGATCTAAACAATATTACCAATACATTAACTTAATAACACACAAGGAGTTACACGCTGACGGAGTCGCGGGCACAGCTATTAACAATAATATTGTGAGGTTCCGTATTGCGATATTTTTCAACAGTATTAGAGATTGACATATTATATTTCTCTACTAAATTACGAAAGTTAATCTGTCTGTTACATCAAAATCACTGAACCGTGAGGAAGGACATAGGCTACTTTTTTTTACGAAAAACGACGGAAACGCGGACGAAGTCGCGGGCAACAGCTGTCTATACTAATAATATAAGGCTGAAGAGTTTGTTTGTTTCTTTGAACGTGATTAACTCAGGTACTACTGGTTCGATTTGAAAAATTATTTTGTCTCCAAGGCCAATAGGAGCGGAGCGCCAATGAAGACTGCTTCAAAATCGGGGTTAAATTTAACGTTAGCCCAAAGTAACTATTCCACGCGGACGAAGTCGCGGGCAAAAGCTAGTAGTAAATAAATAAAAACAAAATTTTATTAAGCTTAGATACTTATCAAAAAATTCCAGCCCTTTTAAACCTGACATTGCTTACGCTAGACTTTTAAGTAGGTAAGCATGTCTTCACTAATACCCATATCCGCTAAAACTTCGTACTTAAGTTCAAAGTCTTCTAGATAAGTTAATCAGCCGGTAAGTTTGAAATCAAAAGATTACAACCTGGAATTAGAATGTTTCAAATACAAAAAAAATACTGGCTAAAGATCACGCCTCTTATAATGTGGAGTCCCTAGATGAAACAGTATGAATTCGCTGAATATTACTCTGATGGTCAGATAAGTAATATTTAAGAATCAAACATAACTTGGAAAATGAAAAATGGTATTGGTATGCATATTTTGTTGACGATCACGACTCTTTGTCGCTGATGGAAATATTTTTCAATTTTTTTCATAATTAATTATTCGGTCTGTTACTGATGATGTATTTCTTCACCGTTTTAATAGCAGTAGTGAAGTTAGATATTACGCAAAGTAATGTGCCTACCTGGGTTTGAACCGACAATCTACAACTCCTTAGTTGTGCATGTAACCACTGGGCCACCACAGCTCTTCCTGTCATTCATATGATATTGATGTTGATGTCGGTTAACATGAGAACACCTTAACGGTGTTCTCATGTTAACCGACATCACACAACAATGAATAAGTCGTTACTTTCCCTACTAATTATCAATACCTAGTAACTCTGTCAGTCGGTTATGGTCACGTCTAAACCTCTTTACCGATTTTGATGTTGGTACAGTGATAGATGAGATTACTTTTTCTTGCTGAAATAAAAACTAACCACGCACAGAAAGCCGCGGGCAGAACCTAGTTAATTTTATATAGCAAGCATTAAGCTTGGTAAGATTAATGGACACTAAATTAAATTCCGCGAAACGAAAACTACATTGCACACATGAACGGCGTGTGTACATGATAGCTGCACTTAGCACAGAGATAGTTGTGAATGTAACGTCTAAGAAATTATTATTCATGGATGCAATGCAATTACACTCGCGTTTTGCTCTCAAGAAAGTGACGTCACAGGGAATGGCGCCGCCCGTTTTGTTGAGCTACTGGCTGCGAGAAGTTTCGAGTTTACATTTCTGTAGTACAGTGACTGTTTTAGTATGACAAATGTTCGCCGGAAGCCAGGGTTGTAGGATTATACATATATCATTGTTACGGGTGTCATCTAAGGAATGTTGGTGTTATTATGCAGGTATATAGGTATGTATGTCCGAAACACTTGACCAAAAAATACATTTTCAACCGACGACCAAAAGAGGAGGTTATCAATTCGACGCGTATATTTTTTTTTTTTTTTTTTTTTTTTATGTATGATCATCGAGTACTCGGAGACGGCTGAGCCGATTTGGAAAATTCTTTTTTTGTTCGAATGGGTATACTTCGAAATTGGTACCATTATCACCAAAGTCAGGATCTGATGATGGGATCTTGGAGAAATCGAGGGAACTCTTCAAATATTATAGGCACACCTATGGCGTTTTGGGTATTTCTTATAGTAACTTGTGCAGTTGCTCTCAAAAAGTACCATTTGGGGAAGTGGAACTGATGATGAAGACTACAGATGGCCGCCGAAACTACTCAATAATAAGTATTAAGTGGATTGCGATTCGATTACTTGAATATGGATGTTAAGCACTTTATGCTCGTCACAATGCATATGGTGATGTAGAGCTGATGGTGAAGTACCAGGAGAACTCCTCAACAATTAACGGCCCAGCATTGGGAAAAGCAATATTTTGTAAAAGGTTATAAGTAGTTGACATTTAGACTCTTGTAACTAGGTAAATTAAAAATCATCCAACTAAAAAGAGTGAAAAAAAAACTTTTTAACAAAAAATTAAACCGACTCCCAAAAAACACTGCAAAGTGAAAAATAACTTTAATTTCGGAAGTCGGTGCCAAAAACGAAAAAACAAAACTAAAGACACCGACTACCGAAATTAAAGTTATTTTTCACTTTGCAGTGTTTTTTGGGAGTCGGTTTAATTTTTTGTTAAAAAGTTTTTTTTTATTTTAAGGTGCCAACACCAACCAAAAGAACGTTATAATTAGGAAAACATATTTCACTACTTTGTCTATAACACATAATTATGTTTTTTCCTGTAAGTAACAATAACAAAGAAAATCCTAATTCCTTATTGTCTATTGTGTCTACTAATATTTTTTTAGCATCAAAAATTCCGTCCTTAATGCTGTCGATTGGTAATTAACCAAGAGACTGGCGCCATTGCCACGTTGTAAGTATTGCTTCTGTACAAAGTAAAAGTCAGTCACGGGAAGTGCCAAATTTCTTTTAAAAGGCAGTAAGCATAAGCCCCACACAGTCCGAGAGTTTCCACTCCGGACTTTTGAAGATACTTTCATTGTCCGTACAGCATTTGTTTTACTACATCCTGGAGTATTTTAATCAAAGGAGAGTAGATTATTTCTAGGCAATTGTGTTCTATCGTTGATCACATTGTCGTTGAATTCCAGGTGAGTTTTTTTAGAAGTCTGACACTCCCTTCCGCTTAACCCAGAGCGGGAGAAGTTATTCGATGATTTTCCCACCCAGAGAAAAAAAAGGTGAGTTTTTGGGCAGAGGAGTCTGGAGTCATCTATACATACGAATAAATAGAATTGAAGTGTCTGTCTGTGTTTTTAAAATAACTGTGTATTCTCAAGTGCTTTACACGTGTAATTTACACGATAATAAAACAAACGAGATTTTAAAAAAAATTGCCCATCTGTCTTTCTAATTGTCCGGACTTAACTCTGGAATTACTGAACCGATTTAAATAGTAATTTAGTGAAATTACTATTTGGAAGATGGAGGAGTTTTTATCCCAGAATTCCCAGAGATAGGGATGTATGCGGGAAAAGTCTCCCACGTGAACAAAGACGTGGGTACAGCTAGTTTATAAGAATAAAGAAAATAATATTTTCCGGTTTCGGCTTTGTAGGATAATCTCTAGATATTTATTATTCGAAGACTAGCCGTAGTGTATTCGCTCACGGTAATACACCGGTTTTAGCTAGAACCGCGAGCTCATGCATTGTTGATAACCCTAAATTATTGATTCACGTTGCCCTGTACTCTATGAAATGTTATTTTAATATAGCATGAATAAGTTTGTAGGTGTTGAAAATTCATGGAAATAAGTATTTTCCTTAATGTTGGTACCTCCTATAGCTATATCAATACTTCAGCGGAAAGATGTCCAATGCTGGCTATAACCATAAAAATAATCGTAAGGTTTCAGCTTAATTAGATGGAGTTAGCTGGTTAAAAATCAGTTGGGAGATTTGAACTGGACATGCTAGCGAACGAACTAACAAGTTCATTTCATTAACCTTGTAGAAGTTTGCATGTTTTGATTATGTACGTAGAAAAATATATTCTGTAATAAGTTACTACATTTCTACGTGAAACACGTACTCATTTTGCCTCGCTTTGTAAGGACCGTGTGGCCTAATGGATAAGGCGTCGGACTTCGGATCCGAAGATTGCAGGTTCGAGTCCTGTCACGGTCGAAGAACTTAACCCTTTTTTAAGTCCATGTCGGGATGTTTGCTCGACTATAAATGCGAAAAGGCTGGCTAATTTTAAAAGAAAAGAATTTGGTTTGTGCACATTATGAATTTCTGTGACTCAAAAACACATAATATTATAAATGCCAAATTCTATCTATCTGTTACGCTTACGTTTCATGGCTAAACCAGTAAATCAATTTTGGTAAATTTGGCATGGAGATAAAGTTGACGGTCTGAAATTAGCTTCTAAATTAGAGGATAAAAGATTCCACAAAACAAACCATGCGTATGTACCTAAACAAGTCACGAGAAACAACGAGTAAATAAGTATTTTTGAGTATGGGGTCACTTTTAGAGAACATATTGGACATCATTTGTGCATCTTTGACAGTCGTTATAAGTAGTTAGAATCTAAAACATTTTACACCAGTCTTGTCAAGTGTATCTAGTTACCCAGTTACTGGGTCATGAAGGTCTAACAGGTAGTCTCTCCATGTAAGACGATGGTACTAAGCTGCACCTGGTTTGACTGGAAGACGGCCGCAATGATGATGAAATTTGCAACTGAAATAGTAATTCTAAGACATTTTGTCCTTTCAACAATCACTTTCATTACCAGAATGTCATTTTGTTAAGAGAGCTCATGTTCACAACTTAACTGGAATTTATTTATTCTAATCCCGAGCACCCATTAATAACAGTGTCAACATTTACAAGTCCGCAATTAGATTTAATTGCAATGGAAACCGTTTGCAATCCAGTGGGTCCATTAGAACGTAGATATTAAAATGCATATTATGTGTTATTACGATTCCGCATTTGTACTTACGTATAGGTACCTACATACATAAATATTTAACATAACTAAATACATAGTTTCCATGTGACTTTCTTTACATATAAACTTTCCTGGTTAAATAATAACAGGATCCGTGGATGGATCACCATCTTAACTTATTGAGATTCATCAGTGCCTCAGAAAGCATGACTAGCCGTTATACTAGCTGTCACGTGAACAACTTTGACAGGTGTTGTGGGTAGTCAGAAGAACCCAAGTAATGAATACTATACCTACTACATTGTGTGAATGTATAGTTTCCACTCCTCATAGATAGAAGGCGTGACCCATTGTGAACGTTATAGGATTGTTCTTTTTTAGTTTAGAGTCTGTATTTTTTATGTTATGACTATTATAATAATTATGTATATACTAGCAGTCGCGCGGTGCTTCTGGCCCGTTCGTTTCGTTCACGATAAAAACATTACCCTCCTTTGTGCATTCGGGTAGAAATGTGTAGCCTATAACCTTCCTCAAGCTTCAATCTACTTCCACACCCAATTCTATCCAAATCCACCCAGTGCTTTCGAAGATTAGTGCGTTCAAACAAACATTTTTTTCCGCTTTATAATATACATGTAGGTAGATAGCTATTGCTGGCGACCATTTTCGCGTAAAAATTTCACAAATATTTCAGAAATAAAAATAGCCTATTATGTTACTCCAGGTTGTAAAATACCTCTATACAATGTGCGTCAAAATCATGCGTTGTGGAAACACAAACAACACAGGTATATGTACGTTTACCTGAATGATTACATGACAATTAGTTTCCAAATACGGCTTGAGGCTTCATGTTGTGACAAGCGTCGTAAATATAACTCCTTGTTCAAAAAAAAACTTATTTAAAAAATCTAAAAAACCCGACTGCTCAACTGAAGTGTAAGAAACAAGCACATTTTTATTTTTAAAAGTGACAGGCAGGCGGGACCCAATTGAACATATTTTTTTTAAATGGGATTTGTCCGCCTGCTTGTCACTTTTAAAAATAAAAATGTGCTTGTTTCTTACACTTCAGTTGAGCAGTCGGGTTTTTTAGATTTTTTAAATAAGTTTTTTTTTTCAACTTTTTAGTTAAAATATTAATTAACAATTTTTTAGTTTTCCCGGTCGTGTCACATTGGCACTCCACCGGATTCAGAAAGTGAGTCCATATTTTTAAACTTTCTCATTGTATTATTTTGCTAATATTACACTAATGATAAACATGATATACCTTTTTGAAATCCTTATGTTAAGCCCTTTAATTTGATATCCATATTGTAGTATTTGAAAAAAAAATTTTTTTTTCACCGTGCACAGCCGCCATGTTTAATTTTTTTTAAATGTCACCTATCTAAGAACACTCGAGCTGTTAAGACAAATCTAACGATACCTCAATTGTGTGAATCCGTTCAGCGGTTCTGGAGATATGAGGTAATAAAGAATATTACATACATACATACATACATACAAGATACGCGCGAAAAACATAACCCTTCCTTTGCAGTCGGGTAAAAAGAGCGCGTCGAAGATTTAAATGGAAAATTAATGCTTTGTGGTCTATTTGAAATCATACCCGTCGGGTTTTGAGATAACGCGATATCTGTCTGGAAATTTATTATGATCTATGTAAATAATTATATAAGTGATAAATATTCAAAAATTTAATTACACCCCAGGTAAAAATACGTAGGTTTAAATAGCTTTCCTACAATATAGTCTAAACGGCTTTATACGGCGGAAAACTAGGAAGAGTCGAGCACATAATATTCTACGAAATTTCCATTCATTTTCCAGAGCAAGCGCTATTATCGTTTAGCCAGCTAAAATGTTTAGGTACTCCCTTTTAGTAAATTAACCACCTAGAATCATTTTGGTCGGTAGAAATAACAGGTCAAGCACGATGAGTTTTCCATATATAATGCTATGGAGTTTGTTTCGGTGTTTCTTCTGAGTTTTCAGAAAAAAATAATGTATAAAAGTGTGTTTATTAGGTACTTCTTTGCAAAATAATATAATTATTTCATTTTTATCCAAAAATTATATGGGATTATATACGGGTGGAAAATCATGACATGACTCCTTGTCACTCTGAGTGGACCAAAAGGGAGAGTCAGACTAGAAACCCACCCGTTTCTTCATTGTCATGGCGTTCCAGGGCCTCGGTCTTTCAAACCCCCTTTGGTTTGAGAGACCGTTTGGGCAGAGAGAGAACTCTCTGCCAATATACATCAAGGGACATTTACAACGACACTACTTGAGGGTGAATATGCTTGTGGTATCAAAAGGCCTCCTTACTCTTATCCCAATCCTCTTCGTTTTAAGCTGTAAATGGTAAGCGTTGTTTAAACTTTAAGATCAGCCCATGCGGCTGTTATTCTTTAGCCACAAGCTCATCGAGGACAACATACAAACGTTCATTTGGTTACCATCTCACCTGATAGTATGTGATGATGTGGTCGTTTACGCAGAATATTTTGGTTAATATGTAGATTGGATCTTGCACTTGTTTTATCCACCCTATGAGCCGGCTACATTTATGTTCCGATTCGTACATTTTTAATGAGATTACACTTCATCCACGCTTGCTCCGTTGTTCACACAGTTTGGAAAGTCCATCGCTCTTATACAGCCGATGTAGAGGAAGTTGATTTTAATATTTTCCGGTGACCTGGATGTTCTCAAAGTCTAGACTGCGAAATTAAATTGCTTGAATATTTCAGTAGATTTAGGACGTTTCCTGGCTCTCATTAGTAAATCGTGGTTTGTTTCTTAATTTGTATGATATGCTTGTTTTGATTGCTGGTCAATTCAGAATTAATGTTACTAAATTCAGAATTGAATTGCCGAAATAGACTAGGAACCTTATCATTATTAAACCGAGGCCAAGAAATGAAAAGTGACTTTTTGTCATCAGTGGCGAGCGTAGCGAATGCTGAAATCGAAACGTTTTCGAAATTGGACCTCATTTATATTTCGACGGTCGCACTTACTGAATATACTTTTCACTTACTTACATAAACATGTGTTTCATCGTGGTCGACATTATGGTTAACCATTATGCGATTCAAATCAGCGAGTTACTGTGATTTCGTAGTCTAAATAGAAAGAATTCCAAATAATACCTGCTGTGTTATTCTGTAAGACCTCATTCTAAACTTCGAATCTGAATCCGCTGTGAGTTTATTGATTGGCATTCTAAAAACTCAGTTGTTAATTCGAATTTACACTAGCGCTACCCTTGCGAGCGTGTCAGCGAGTTGAACTAAAGATTTTGACAGATAAAGTATGAGATGACGTGAGAAGTGGCATTCGGTAAGGTAATTCCTCCGTCACTTCGACGCTGTTTACAGAATGCAAAATCAAGGTCACTTTGAACCATAAGCGAAGTGACAGTGAATAGCTATGTGAGATGCGAGTTGTTGTTCGAATTTTACAGAATCAACGTACAGTTTTCGAGTAGCAATAGTTCTCCCTACCTTCCGCAACATAGACAAGTCTCTTTACATTTCAACTTTACATTTGTAGAAGGCTTTTGTTCCAACAGATATATATTTAATAGAAGAGGATTCAGCAGGAAGTTGTCTGTCTGTAAGTTTTTCATTAATAAGTTTGGAATAGATTTGGGTCAAAGGTAAGATTAAAAGAGAGATTAATGAAAATGATGAAAGGTTGAAGTGGTGGAGGGCTAAAGATTAATGAATGTTGTAATGAATGATGAATGGAAATAGAAAACACTAACCCGAACTAGTGAATTAAGACCCATTAGAACTCAGAGAGAGTAATAGACCTGTGTCCCAGCAATCGGAACGTTACAGGCTGGTTTTGACATTATATGGCATGAAAGACAAGAGAGTGAATGATGTTGTGACGGTTGACAGGAAATTATCTATTGTGCCACAATATGTTTTTTTTACATCTTTATTTTTATTGAAAGGGGGTTTTTTCAATAGCGAAAATGTCACCCCCATTATTGAATACAAAAAACCTTAACCTAACTTACTCGTAACCTTAAGCCTAAAATCACAATTTTGAAAAACTTCCTGGCCTCATCCGACAATGGACAGGACAGGATACTGTTATAAAATCCTAAATTATAAATATGATCTCCAAAACTTGACTGTCTCTGTGGCCTCGCCCGGGCACATTCCGTTAAAATATGTTGAGCGTCTTCCACAACCCCACACACGCTGCAGTTATGCGAGTCTATCTTACGCATGAGGTAACCAAAGTTGTTTAACGGGATGTGACCGGACCGAAGCCTAAAAGCTGTCACCAGTTCTTGTCTATGGAACCCGCTCTCACCGAACCATAACATACGAGGGAGAGATGTTTGGATTGTTTTGTACCAAATGCCCTTTGTCAAAGATCTTTTATCAAAATACTCCGACCAAAAATCAAAACAGTTATTTTTAACAATGGGGAGTAATTCTGTGTAGAAGGGCAAGCAATCATAAGGTAATCCATCTGACCCAGCTTTATTTGCTAAATGGTCGACTACTTCATTAAACTCCAATCCGACGTGAGAGGGAATCCATTGTAATACAACTATTTTGAGTGTGGAGATAATTTCAGCAAGCAACCTTAAGATAGTATATGCCAGTGGAAGTCCCCTATATGGTGATGAACATTTAATCAAATGTAATAACGAGGTCTTAGAATCAGTAAAGATCACAAAACGATTTCCACCTAGAGATTTTACATAAGCCAAAGCCTCCGCTATAGCAATAAGTTCCACATGCATGATGGATAAATTTGCAGAAATTTTAAATTTCATAGAAGCGCCTGTTTGTGGGTCTAAGAATGCAGCACCTGAGGAATTATTTCCTTGCTTGGAACCATCCATGTAAATATGGTAGAAGTCAGAGTACTGCTCATTTATTGCGTTACTACAAAGAGTTCGTAAATTATAAGAATTGTAGCAATGTTTAGGTTTATCAATAGTGACTAAATTAGGTTTAATATAGGAAGTGTCCATACTGCTAACCCATGTGTCCATGGAAAACATGTCTAAGTCTTTATTGCAATAAATAGGTTCTGGTTTCAAAAAATCATGAGTGGTAACTAAAAGAGGCTTTTTCTTACGTCTCCAATAAAAAGTATTACAACACTCACTCAATTTAACGATAGCATTCGTAACAGGGAAATCATTGAATTTTGATTTCAGATAGAATTTTCCAGCCAGATATCGACGGCGCACACTTGACGGCGGCAAGAGTAACTCGGACTCCATAAAATGGATCAGAGTTGTTTTGATAATGCCACCAATCAATCGTAAACACTGGTTTTGAAGTCTATCAAGCTTAATTAAATGCATATCGGCGCTATTGTCAAAAAGGAAACTCACAAAATCCATTCGACTACGCACCAGGGCCACGTATAATCGTCGTAAATGAATAGGATGAACACCCCAACCAGGACCTACCAAAACTTTAAAAATATTAATTAATTTAACTATTCTATCGCACATCTCATTGATATGTTTACTCCAACGAAGTCCTTTATCCAGCCACATTCCCAAATAGCGAACGCTGTGGACTAACTCCAGAGACGACCCGTTTAAGCGGATGTCAACTTTCAAATTGCGAAATCCTCTGTTAAACAAACAAATTTTGGTTTTACTTGGAGAAATATCTAAGCCTACCTGAGTGAATAACGAGTCCATCAAAATAAGTGCTGATTGTGCCACAATATTTCAAAATCAATTACATTTGATCACCGGCTTTGAGACGTAGGTATGAACTATTCCCTTCGCGGTAGATACATTTAATGATAACTGTAACTTGGTGAATTTGTTAATTTCGAGGCAGCGTTCTCTGTCATAAATCACATCATAGCTTACTATTTTGTGTAATAGTAGTAAAATACGAAACTAAAATTTCTAAATTTTCTTAGCAAACTCTCTTGGATTTAAAGTTATGTTCGAGGTTCAAGGTCGAGGAAACCTGCTCTAAAATTCATTTGCAAGATTTATAAATTTAATAAGACCCAAAGAACTAACAAAGCAAGTTAGATAAAAACTTTTGAAAAGGATTAAAGGTTTTCGACCGCACCAATATTCAACGATATTCCGTATTCTTCAAACCGTATTTTCATGAAAGCCGATTGGTTTAAACTTACCTCAAAAAGCTGCACTACTCTGGATAGAAATTCTCTAAGCTGGAATATGAACGGATGTTGAAATCCTAACCTTGAGGAATAGGAACACATTGCAGTTTAGCTATATTGGTTTTTACAGACGACAAACGAAACCAGTCCAATAAAACACGGAGAAAATAGAACGAGTAGCTTCTATGCGTGGCTTTCTCTACGTGTAAAAGCACCTTAAGTCTTTTAGCAATAGTATAGTTTCGTTTCTATTAGGTAAAGCATCAAGAAAATCGGTCCATTGCTGTCTGGTAATGTGCTCCAAAGACAGGCAGCATTGCTACGTTGTTCAAACGCGTTGCACAAAGTAAAGTTGTTTTTCCTGTTTTCTTTTCTGACATAGTCTTGTAAAAAGCTTTCTATTGCGTCAAAAATCATAACTATTACCGTGCCAGAGAGAGAGTTGAAACTACATAGAACGTATAATATTATGCCTTTTTCAGGAGTAGTCCTTCTTTTCTGTAGTTGAGTATATTGATATATTGGAAGAGATAACGGTATTGGGAGGAACTCATGGCTAACATCTGCATGGGCTATGTTTCAAGGTTAAGCAATGCTTCCTGTATGAGTTCGTGGATGGGTGGCCATCTTAACACATCGAATTTCCTCCATGTCTCGGAAAGCACGTTAGACTCGACTGTCATTTGTACATCTCTTACAGTACTCATAGTTAGAAGCCAGAAAATATGACACTTATCTTGTCTAGGACTATCTTGTTACACAACTACTGGGCTATGATGGTCAGATGGCAATCTCTCCATGTAATACATTTTTTTTTATCTTAAACTCTCACAGCCCTCGCACTCCAGCCGTCGCAGGAGACGCTCCGGGCGTCGGGAGTCACAGGGTGACTCCCAGCCACGGTAGGCGTGGGCCTGCGGGCTGCGAGCAATGGTTAGCTCGCCGCCCGACTGAAATCAGGCCCGTGTAGACGGCGCGTCGTGTTCCACGCGCGCCTCAAAGAGTGTCGGTAAATTGTCGAGGACCATAAGAGGGCCGTTGCCTGGCGGAATTGTTCGAAAGTGTTACCGCCGCCTCGGAACACAAAGGGCATATGATGGAACACGGATGGGTTTTAGTCAGTAGAAGTCTGACACACCCTTCCGCTTCGCCCAGATCGGGAGGCAGTCACAAGATGATTTCCCACACTAAAAAAAACCCTGCATCATCCAGATAAACAAGAAGCAGACCCCAACATAGTTGGAAAAGGGTTAAGCAGAATAATAAGTATATGAATAGTTCGTAAAATGGCTTTTATACCGTACCCACTGTAAACCCTGTACTCATTGAAATACTCTCAAAATTATTACAAAACCTTATAACAAAAAAATTATAAAAAACTTGACCTTCAAACTTGAACTTTATAGTTCAAGTTTGAAGGTCAAGCTGAAAGAAAAAAAGAGGTAAAGATAGAATATAAAAGTTTCTGACACTTGAATCAATCCATTGTCCATCCGACTTTCATCATTCCGTTTCGTCTATTATTTTCATGGAAATAATTCTTTTTATGTCGTGAATGCGATTAAATGTGGCTTTAAACTTAATAAACCAACCATATTCATCAATGACTGTGAAATATTCAATTATTTCCTGTTTAGGCCCATAATAACCCCAACACGTTTTATGTAGGTAAAATACTCTGTGTAATATTCATCAGTGGGTGAGCATATTTATGATACCTACCGCGTTTGTCACAAGACACAGCATAAATAGATACAGAAGGTTAACTGAGGCACAAAGCAAAAACCGATCCTGGCTGTGTCATTCATAGAACATTGACAGTTGTTGCTGGTGGCAAGGAGCTGATAAACTATTCATATTATGTTAAATGTATATTTATGTACCCATAAAACAATTTCAAGAGACAATAAAGGTGTTCATAATTTTAAACTAAAAAATTTAGGACAGGAGAGTTGGATTAGAGATGTGATACAGTGTGTATAAATGTATTAGGAAATTAATAAGATAAACTGTATTAGTTAATTCATACATCTGCTCAGCCTTTTCCCAACTCTGTTTGGGTTGGCTCCCAGTCTAACCAGATGCAGCTGAGTACAGTATTTTACATGCAGCAACAGCCTATCGGACCTCCACAAACTCGTAGCTGGGTAACACGATACTGCTTGGTAAAACCAACACAGTCTGTGTGCGTGTCTTGCTCCCAGAAAATCGTTGTATGGACCTAATCTTCTGTATTCATCTATTCAGTACACGCGGTATGAAATAAGTTACTTCTATAACTTCAAACTAATAACTTCTGCGAACCAATTAGTAATATGAGAAAACTCTTGAGTCCTACGTACCCAAATAACGTCAAAATATGGCTTAATTTGGATAGGTTGTAATAAGTATGATTATATAGTAAGATGTATGAAGCCTTTTAGGGCTTTAAGTGTTCTAGTGTTTGATTTTCTAAGTAATTTTTTTTTGTTTCTTACAGTATTTAAGAATACAGAAGAAAGGAATTGCTGAGATACCATAAAAAATATTAATAATCTATTGGACCGGTACTCACTATTGTATATATAAGCAATCCTTGCATAATGCCATGATGTTTTAAATTCTTAATAATTCAGAAATATAACCGAGGACTGGCAGAAAGTTGCGTATCCAGTAAATGCAGGTGGTGCAGAAACTGTACTAGATTTTTTTAATGAAGTAAATTAATAGCTATAACCAACGGGGTCTTTAAGTCAAGAGTGAATATGTTATTCTTGGTAAGCGTGCTTCATCTTCGACCTCATCATCACTTACCATAATTATCTTACCATCAATAAAAAAAAACTTCGGGGCGGCCTTGATCAAGTAGATCAGGTGACTGTTCCGTTTAAATATTGACAACTTTTTAGAACTTTCTTAACTCAAACTACTCCCAATGGATACTTCGCAATAAACCTCATATTCATAATTTTACACGTTTGTTTGCGCAGCTGTGAGAACTAACAACGAGAAACGTTACAAGACATTTTTATTGTAGTTTCTTTGAGGCAATTTCCTCCATAGCATGTATTCTCCAAGTTTTTATGAACAACAATTGCGGCTTACGCAAAACAAAAAGTATATTATTAAGTTTATTGTCAAGATGCTCATACAACTTCTTGTTGTACTGTCTCACATGTATTTTTATCAGGACATGGGTTATTATCCTCATAAACTATATACGGTAAGAAATGTGGTTCGGACTACTGGAAGGCTGATTTACTCATAGGATGCCTGGTGTGTTTGACCCGGTTTATGGCCCCCAGAGTGGCTAACGACATAATATGTCGTTAGCCACTTATGTGAACCGTGGAAGAAAAGTCACCCTAATTCTCCAGAGTTCATCACTCCAGAAAATCAGCATGGTAGTGAAATTTTTGCCGGAGTTTCTGTTTCATGATATATGCTATAACCTGGGAGTATTTAAGTCAAGAGTGAATAGATTACTTCTAGGTAAGCGTGTTTCATCTTCGACCATATAAACCGCAAGCCTTTCATCGATAAAAAATATCTGCTTCCGGGATTTAATGAACTACGGTGGCCTAACTGGAAACCGCTTAATCGAGTGCAAGCTCAGATTGGTATTGGTAGAGAAAATCGGACCAACTTGAATACTTAGGCAGGGACCCAGGGCTTCTCTGTATGAGAGGCAATGAGCCGTAATCCACCATGCGCGCCCAGTGCGGGTGTGTGAGTGGCACACTTCGCATATTTCCTAGAACATGTCGGTTGCCTAACGATGTTTGCCTTCACAGTTTTAAGTGTAGTAGTAATGATGAAAGTAATGTGCCTGTCTGGGTTAAACTCACGACCTACAGCTCGTAAGTGTGCGTGTAAGTGCTGGGCCAGCACTTCATTGCAAGATACTTTATTTATTAATTTAGTCTTTATTTCGACCAAGAAACCATAGCGTTTATTTTGCATATTTTGTCGCGTAAATGGATTGTCCTTTAAACATTTTGTACCATGGATTCTCCACCTAATTTCCTGCTATTCAAATGATTTCACTATGATGAGTTCAATTACTCTCTTTTACGTATTTCGTTATAAATAATTTCCAAAGCTTTGATAAAGCATTTGTCGGGTAATGAACTCCGAAACCTCAAACAAAATCTGTCTTTTGTACTTCAAAATATACGACGAGTACATTGTACTCGTTTGAACATTTGATTAATATGTCGTGTTTATACATCTGTACATATTTGTGAATAAAATTGTGGCATGTGGTTTTTCAACAGAAGCCAGATTCATTGACGAAGATACTGTGGATTCAGCAGCGGTAAGGGGTGCTCTCAGCTTTTTTTTTTTTTTTTTTTTCTCTGGGTGGGAAAATCATCAAGAGATGGAAGAGAGTGTCAGACTTCTACTAAAAACCCACCCTGTCCCTTCAGCTGCCCGTAAGTTCCGGGGCCGCGGTATCTTGTTACTACATTTCCGCAACCCCGGCGGGCAAGGGGGTGCTCTCACTTGCGATGACGACTTTAAAATAATGTTGAAAGTAATTATACTATATAAGGCTAAATTACCACTCACTGACTCACTCACTGACTCATTGACATAATTGTTCTCCCAGGTGGTGGATGGGGAGGTGGGTATATTTTGACAGATTCGTAAACAAGTAACTCTCAAACCTACGGGAAAAGTGCCAAACCTCCCCTTTCCCCCCCCCCCCCCCCTTCTCCCCCCTCCCTATCGTATCTCGGAAACTACGAGACCCGTATTTTTTTTTTTTTACGGATTCGTATAGAGGAGGCTCGGTAAAGTAAAAACCATTTATCAAAGTCGCCCCCCCCCACCCCCCTTCTGACCCCCTTTAGGCGGATCTCGGAAATTAAGAGACTTGGGACATTTTTTTTTTCAGATTCATTTAGAGGGGCAATGCTTTAGTCAAAATACTTCTGCAACCCCCCCCCCCCCCATAACCCCCCCCCCATTTTTTTTTTTTGTTTCACAAGCACGCGAGGTGCTTGCACCTCGCGCAACACGCATATACTAACCCCCCCATCTCGCCCCATCACCCCCCCCTTTGTTATTTTTTTTTTTCACAAGCACGGGAGGTGCTTGCACCTCGCAAATACTAAACAATAGTACACGGATATTGCAAAAAATCTTGGTGTATTACTTGACAGCAATCTTTCTTGGCGAGCGCAAGTAAGTGAGGTTAGTCGTAAGGTGCACTTTTCCTTCCACTCTTTAAAATCCCTTCAAAGCTTCTTGCCTTTCAAAACTAAAATCTCTTTAGCTCAAACTTTAATTCAGCCGATTATTGATTATGCTGATGCCTGCTATTTGGATGCCACTGAGGAGCTCTTATGTAAGCTTGAGCGCTTGCAAAACTTGTGTATTCGCTTTGTTTTTGGTCTGAGGAAATACGATCATGTCTCTCAGTTTCGCAAGGATCTCAAGTGGCTCCCTATCCATCTTCGCAGGAACACTCGAATATTATTCCTTCTGTACAACATCCTATTCAATCCTGCATATCCTAGCTACCTGCGCGATCGTTTTTCATTCACTCGTCCTACTGATGCCCTTTGTAGATCCCACCTTAAACTCCATCTCAATTTCCCATCCCAAAAAACCTGTTTCTATTCCCACTCCTTCTCCTTTCATGCAGTACGACTGTGGAACTCACTTCCCGCTAAAATCCGTGAAGCCAAATCCATTACTATTTTCAAAAAGCAGGTCAAAGATCATTACCTATCTAACATCCCGTAATTTTATATATTTATTATAGGTATATATTTTTATAGCATGTATTTTAATTCTATGTATGTATATATTTATTAAATATATCATTTTAGTTTAATTTTATAGCTAAGTATGTTTTATATCGTAATTAGTATTTATACACACTGTGTCTATCATCTCCTCTTCAACTCTTCTGTCGCAGGTCTGCTGGAAGAAATTTCTTAGGAAATAAGCAGCACCTTTGTGCTCTTTTGTCTGTATTTAATTTTTTCCATTATAAGTGTCATGTGTATACATAAATAAATAAATAAACCCCCCCATCTCCCCCAATCACCCCCCTTTTTTTTTTTCACAAGCACGCGAGGTGCTTGCACCTCGCGCAACACGCAAATACTAGTTAATATATAAATTTGGTTCAACAACAATTTTCAGGTAAAATCGGCACCGGTCATTTTAATGAGATTCCGCGGGCTCGGAACGCAAGGTTAACTGAAAGAACAGGGTGGGATTTTAGTCAGTAGAAGTTAAACACTCCTTTTCAATCTACCCGGAGAGGGAGAAACTCCTCATTTGATGATTTTCTTCCCAAAAAAGGTAAAATAGTTTAAAAAGTACTTAGCTGTTGCCCGCGACATCCGAGTGAAAGAGGACATTCCGAAGATAAAAAGTAGCCTTACCTACCAGTATCAGTATGTTGTAATTGCTTCAAACATTGCATATCTGACATAGGTAGACTGTTGAGCCTATAGAATACCTTTATTTTTGTATTCAAAATTTAATTCGGATCTGTTCCGGCTTACTTTAGCACTCCAATTTATAGACACTTAAGTTACAGACATCCTTTTATCCATACATTCAAACTTCTGAAATTATAATACTAGTATTGTTTTTCTCTATTATTACAAGTAATAAATCTCCGCATATGTGTATGTATGCAGCTGTCTGTAGAACACACTAAAATCTCTATGAAAACATTGCCGCGGCGCGCCTATCCCGAGACATCTTACGAGCAAAAGAAAATGTATGACATTCCAAATATAACACAATTAGGTTGTTTGTTTAGCAATCTCATTCCTATATAAGTAATTCTTCAAATGGAATGGCATTTGAAGAATTACTTATAAAAGCGACATGACATTTATCGAAATTAATGTACATTTTGCAATTTTAGCTAAATATTTTCTAACTTAAAAGTTCTAAGTTCTAACATCTCTTAAAGTCAGTAGTGTCATGAATTGACTGTAATATGTTATGACAAAAGCATAGTGTAGTACCTATCGCTGCATTTAATCTATAAACACAATGCGAGTCAAACTAATCTGTGATTGAAGTAATTTAAAAGCCACCAGGGACATTTAACTGCTTGTTAAAATATTTGTTGGGAACGTAAAGACCATTTTAAGTTAAACTTATACCTACTGTCAGGACGTCACAAGATTGTAAAATTTCTAAATTTACGGCTAGAGTTGATAACTTTAAAATTTTCTACACTAGCTGACCCATGGATTTATAATGAACTAACTTTTACCACTAGCTTTATCTGCTTAAAGTTTGGATGGTAGAATTTTTCATGCATACATAAAACATACATGAAACAATGTATTTTAAATATTGCTATAATTTATTATGTAAACCATATTAATAATAATAATAATAATAATAGTTCATAAAATAACTTATCTAATAGATATTGCAATCCCGAACACACATAATTTACAAAAGACAATAGGAGAGAAAATAAGTAAATATGCAGAACTTAAAGAAGAGGTAACTAGAATTTGGAGACAAGAAAAAGTATACGTTGTTCCAATAGTTGTCTCCACTACAGGTGTTATACCAAACCACCTGCATCATAGCCTCAAATTAATAGACCTGAAAGATTCAATTTATATCACACTCCAAAAAGCAGCAATCTTGAATACCTGTAGAATAGTGAGAAAGTTCATGCAGATAGAGGAAAATGAAAACACCCATTCCACACTTTAAACCGCACATCACACACTACATTGACTTGGCTTATCCCGTTGATGTAGTTTAAAAACTAGCCAAAGAGCTAAGAAACAGTCCATGTTTAGTCTAAATAATAATAATATTTCACAACTTTTCACACAACGCCATCTAGTCCCAAACTAAGCACAGCTTGTGGTATGGGTACTAGACAACTGATAAACATACATATATATATTTCTAAATACATACATATTATAGATAAATTACACCCAGACAAAGAACAAATGACCGTGCTCATCACACAAACATTTGTCCTAGGTGGGAATCGAACCCACGACCTTGCGCATAGCAGTCAGGGCCACTGACCACTATAAGTCATCACCATAAAAAAAAACAATACACAGGATGAAGTAAACGGCGGTTTTATTAATAAATGAATTTAAAAACGAATTTGATTAATTTAGTATACCTAGCAACAGAAACAAACCATACAGTAGTCATAAAATAGTTTCCCACTCGCCTTGCTAACCGTACTGTGGTACCCAGTCGTAAAGGTCAAATACTGTGGTAATATGTAGATTGTTGTCCCGGAATTCCCACGGGATCGGGAAACTCCCACGTGAACGAATTCGCGATCACAGTTAATTGATTAAATTAATAACACCAAATGCATCGGTCTACTTAAAAAGTGATTTTGGAAACATGGATTCGTTTCTGCATTCGTTTTTGCAAGAATAATCGTCTTTCACTATACCTACCCAAATTGTTAGAAAATATTCGAAACTACCGCAAATTTAAACCCCAACCACAGTGCTATTAATATTTAAATAAATATCCCTGTTTATTGACCTTATCCATCTCTTAACCTATCCCCTGAACTATAATTAAGGCTCGGAATAATTTAATAAATCTGCCTTGAAAACAGATGTAAGAAGGTAATAATTAATGATTGGGTGTTTCGAAGGTTCCACCTAAATAAAGGTTAAAGTTGGGATACAATAGATTTGTGTTACATAAATACCGACGTGTAATTTAGTTTTCTAATAAGACTTGCCTTTTTTATTGTTTTAGGGGCACACATAGGCGGTCAGGTGTTCCTGCCGGGGATGCAAGTATGTTTTTTAACGAGATACCACGGCCCCGGAATGCAAGGGCAACTGGGACATCAGGGTGAGTTTTAAGCATTCCTTTCCACCTCACCCGTTGCGGGTGATGACTTTTTCTGAGATTTGATAATCCGTTCCTCCCTCCGCCACGGGTGGTGCAGAAAGGAGTGTCAAACTTAAAACCCACCCTGTTCTTTCAATAGCCCTTACGTTCCGGAGCCACGGTATCTCGTTAGAACATTCCCGCACCTCCGACAAGCAAGCGCGCGTGGAACATAACGCGCCGTTGACCTGGGCACCACTGCTTTCTCTGGTATCTCTTTTTGGGCGAGTAGCATCTCCACTTTGATCAACCGTGAATCTAAAGTTTCACCTTCTAAATGATAAATGGTTTACTCACCTCTCCAAAGCAATGTGAGTTTTATGCAAACGACTATTTGTAACTTTGATAGTAGTTGTAGTGTGTGTCTGTATTTGATTAAATGTTTTTCTGTTTTACTTTTGTTATATCATTCATCCCTGTCGCACGAACAACCAGACAAAGTGTTTAATATTGTTGCATCATGTTGTTCAGCTAAGGTTTTCAAACTACTGCTAGCTTTTTTTCTGCTTATTAAGGATACGGTTTTCTTCCTCATGATGGCATAAAAGTTGTCAGTTCGTGCTACAGCAAACATGCTAGACGCGCTGCAGAATCAAGCAACCGTAGCCGCACCCTGAAACCATTGTTATGTTGCACACAAGAGCATCTTTGATGTTTTGTTATTATGTGTATAATATAATATCTCTATACTTAATACTTACTTACACTATGGACTCATGTCTGAAATAAATATTTGAATTTGAATTTATTTCGTGCGTGAATCACACAGACACCTCAGCAGCCAACCGCTCCATCACTGTGCCAGCCGTTTCGTTAAATGAACATTCTGTGAATCGGACAATGGTCAATTACTTTGCTATCGCGCTTGGCTGCATTCGGGTGTAACTGGTAGAATAGACATTAGACTTACATCAATATGAAAAGCGTATTAATACCATTGTACCAGTATTTATCGTCTCTTATCCTAATCTTTTCTCGTAGATCTACTGGCAGCTTACGAAATAAGCAGCACCTTGGTGCTTTTTTGTCTGTATGTGTTCTTTTCTCTTTTGAAGTGTTATATGTATACATAAATAAATAAATACTTAGTCGAAAACCTATATTCGGGTGCACGATAGCCTTTGCATGAATTTGGAATCCCAATGCATTAATTACACTGGATTCGCCAGGACCAATCGATTAATCGACAGATCGTCAGAAACAACCAAAGATGCGTCTATTGAAAGATCAGTCTCGATAGTGTTGGCTGGTGCCCAAATATACAAGTCAATTCCCGATTTATATGGTAGTGACCCGTCCCGATGGGCCTTTGACCGGGTTGCCAAATGTCCCGACTTTCACTAAGATATTTCTTTAGACTGAATTTTAATTGACATTACCGCGAGCCTATTATCAATAAAAAAAATACTATATCGGTTTTACATCGGGTCCAATATCTACGTTGTAGACTCCTTTCCAGCTCAGACGATTACAGAATAGTTTGTTTTTCTCTGAATAAGCCTTATTAATATTAAAAATCCGAAAGTAAATCTATATGTTCACGTCTTAACTACTTAACCTATTTTAGTGAAATCGGGTACTTACAGATATTAAACCTTGGGGAAAGAAAGTCTACATTTTTCTTTGAAAAAAAAAAACATTTCACACGAACGCAGTCGCGCGCAGAAGCTACTATACTACACTAGCTCCCTCTTTTTCAGATTGCATGTTTAATTCATTCGGAAAATCTATTGGTGTTTAGCGACGTTAAAGCTGTACCGATTTAAAAGCAAATTCTTGATTATTTTAACCTCTCATTTAGTCATCCCACACCTAATAACACTACACCTGTGTCTGCCACAGAGTTGTATCTCTATGTCTATCCTTATCAATTATATAATAATGTATTACCGATCTCGCTCATTCAACAATACTCCTTTGGTAACGAATCAAAGATGAATGTCCCTTTAAACCTGTCCCACTCCGTCACGTACGGTAATCTATTTCTCTCTCACTCATACATCAGCTCTATGTAGAGCAATCTGCAGGATGCATAGTAAAATATTAGGGGTATTCTTCAATAGCTATCTAATTATGACCAAACTAGGTTTGGTTAAGTGGATGGTTATAAGTGGGATGTGGTTACTACTGTCCAGGAAAGGCTGAGGTCCGAGTCTGAGCGAACAAATTAGATGTATACAATCTTATTTATGGATAAGAATACGGCTGTGGAAGCTTTTTTTCCATTCAAGCCCTTAAAGAGTAGATAAAAAAAGTAAAACGTAAAGTAGTCGGGAAAAATAGACTTTTCCCGACTCTTCAACTATCTCCATAACAAATTTAATTAAAATTGGTGTAGCAGTTTAGTCATGATAGCATAGCAGACAAAAAGTCGGTGAAGGTAAACAGCGTGATGAAACCGGCATGTCCTACATATTCTAGCACCAAATATTCGAAGAAATGTGACATCCACCAACTCTCGTTGGGCCCGCGTGGTGGATTAACGGCCCATTCCCTCTCATAGAGAGGAGGCCTGTGTAGCAGCAGTGGAACATTATAGGCTGAATTATTACACCTTTACTGGCTCAAGAAGCGGAAAATACGCGGTTTAAGTGTTTTTCTTTAAAAAATAAGTGAAAAGAGGAGAATAAAAAAAAATAAGCGATGATGAAATAAAATTATATTTTGTATCGAAATATTTTTTATATCTCATTATTTTAATGAAAGCAATTACATCGTAATAAAGCATCGTATAATTAGTCTTATTTAAAAGTAATAATGTTTTCGTGGTTGCGACATTCATTATTAAAATGACTAAATGTAGCTTTATTATAAATTAATTATACCTAAATTATAAAAAAATCCTATAACAACGGTGAATAATTTACCATCATCTTGTAACATTACAGACTTATGGATAGTACTGGTCACCCATTGGTCGAAATTCAACCATAATTCTTCTCTTCACCTTCTCCTTGTAATCTTAATTGTGCCAGGTTTCATATTCCCTAGTCTGCGTTATTTTCGTAAAAAGGTGTACAAAGTTTTTGCTTCATGTATGTTATTTTTTTTGTAACGATTACTAGAAATGTGAGTAGAATTCGCATTACCAGCAATCCTGTTAACCCTTACAACTAAGCTTAATAATATGCTTGTGTCTGGTCCGACACCAGAGCCATGACGCTAGCCTATTGACGCTTATTTATGATGTTTGCACACTGACAGCCCTGAATTTGTCTCCTTTAAAATTTGTCCATCCAATGGGGGTCTGGGAAATACTCGCCCTGTGCGATAAGACCGCCCACTGTACACTAGTTTTTCTGTTTGTATCCTGGATATAAATATTATAAGGTGTACAATAAAGTATACATGATACGTAGATAAATAATAAATAGATGATACTCCTGAGCAATCTGAATAATTTATTAGCGACCACGATACATAAGTCACGATACATGTGTCAAAAGCAAATTGGTATTAATTGCGTTGTCGCGATCTCTCGACGTTGTCGACTCGCAGGGACAGCGAGTATTATACTTATGTATGTAAAAAAGAAATAGTCTGATACTCAGTTTTTGTAATTTTTTCACGTCTAAAACTCCAGAACAAGTGATGAAAATAATAAGCAGAAGCTAAATAAAATAAAAGAAAAGTAATACTCACACCAAACGTACAAAAGTATACCAATCAGTTTTCAATGACTGGAGGAATCCCTCGTGATTCAGATATTTCGAGGAAATTTCTTGAACTCAACAAGATATGCGGAAGTTGTGGACTTCAGGCGTTGCTAATTGGTTGATATCCTGTAATTCTAAACGGAAATAATTCCCGGGCCTTATTAAATTACTTTTGAGGGCTTAAGGAAGAATGTTGGAGGGGTTTTCTATCGACTTAAATGAAGAAAGGCCTCATTAATTATACTAGATGGGAGGTGGTCCAAGTTATGTATTAGTAGGTGGTTTATTACATAATCATGTTATTGTTTATCAGAGTCAAGCAACGATTGCTGTGGTCTGTCTGTGGGTGGGTCACCATCTCAATATATCAAGATTCCGTGTCGTAGAAGGCATTTTAAATTGTTGGTCCCAGGTTTTATTTGCACATCTTTGACAGTCGTTACTGGTAGTCAGAAACCAAAAAATCTGGTGGTCTAACGTGAACTTATCAATAATTATAACAAAAACCGACAAATGCGTGCACTGTCTGGACGGGTCCTCTCGATCTGTGTGGTGATTTCCTCTGACTTCCGCTCACTTTAGACATTCAGAGTTTCAGACATTATACTGCTGTTAGTAACCATATTAGTGTAAAAACTTATCAGAAGGTACTTACGACTTTAATTAAAATATACCTGTAAAATAGTTTTGGTGTTTCTTCTCAGGGTAGTCACCTAGGAGACACAAGCCTTATCTCGTTTAAACTGGCCATAAAGATTGACGTGCAGGTAAGTGTTATTTTTTATCTATACTAATATTATAAAGCGGAAAAGTTTGTTTGTTTGTTTGTTTGCTTGAACGCGCTCATCTTCGAAAGTACTGGGTGGATTTGGATGCAATTTGGTATGGAAGTAGCTTGAAGCTTGAGGAAGGTTATAGGCTACTTTTTACGCGACTGCAAAAAAGGAGCGTTATGTTTTTACTGTGACAGAATCTACGGGAGGGAAGCCCCGTGTGAGTACTAGTGTAAATATATTATTACAATCTCAGATTTTGTAAATTATTTAAAGTAATAGGTATTATAGATAGAATAGATTAAATAACAACCCTACACTACATAAATATACATAAAAAGTTAACTAAAATATGGTGTCCAGAAATTCGTGCGCATCACTGTCCAAAAGACTGGCGGCATTACCACGTCGTATCGCAATGCTTAACCTCTGTCCAAGGTAAAAGCCAGCACTTGCTAGGTCACGCGAAGTGTCAACTAGGTGTCTGGATAGATCTTTAAATAAATTGTGAGCACTCGAATCCCACGACCCCAAGGTTTCAACCGCAAATGACTCGAAAATATAACTACCAAACCAAGTGTTATTTGGTTTGGTAGTTATTAGAGATAAACATTCAGGTTATTTCCTCCAACCTACCTACCAAAGTAAAGTACATGTCATCATCATCATCTTCTTGCCCTTATCCCAGTTACTTGGTGACCTCAAGTAACTGGTTCTCTTCTTCCATTCTCCCCTGTCAGACGTCATGTCAAAGTACATGTCTATCTATGAAATATCTACTGCACTCTTCACAGGAATGTATATATCGCACCCTTAGTAATATAAGGGCACAACTCAAAAAAGTAGATTTTTGAGAAATCGCGTTTCAAGATTCTGGATTCCTACATTACAGTATTTTTTTCATATAACATGCTTATTATTTAAGTTAGCCAACCGGTATAGTTAGTTAACCGGTAGCGAATTTCATTTTGTGCCCTTAGCATTTAAAACCTCAATTTGCAAAAAATTTGACTTGATTCCTTATATTTACTGAGGGTGCGATATTTTTCTTACCTAGAAATTATAAACGAAACCTTTAGGTACCTGACAGAACCGTTTACGTGCAACCCCTGTAAAACGAAACATGTGTAACGAAAACGAAATTTTTGTGTTTACTAAAAGAGGGAAAAAGCTGTTTTCATAATTTTGAGCAATATTAAATATCTGGTCAGTAAGTGCATTTGGAAAATGCGGTTCATCTTCTTTATATTTGTATACTACTAGGCGATTTCTAGGATTGCTCGAAAATTAATATAGATAATAAAATAGTATAAAACACAGCCAAATTGCGTAATACAAAAATATTATTTATGAATCGGCAACATATTATGCTTGTAATTTGTCATTGCAACCGTTTATGAAGCAATGAATATATGCTTTATTACCTATCGCCACCAACTATAATATTTGCACATCAGCTACCTATTGGAATCTTTCAGGTATAGTAGGTTGCCCGAAAATTACGAAAAAGTAATGTGCCTGCCTGGGTTCGAAATCTCGAATCATAAGTTGTGTATTTAAGTGCTATTATCATTACGAATTTACAAACATAGTTTTACTGAGATTCGGTCGGTTTAGTTTGTAACCGACCGAGTATTTCCCATCGCAAATGTTTGCGCTGTGACACTCAATTTTTGCCTGTTATTGACACGGCAACATTTTTATACAAAATAATAAAATCTTTAAAAAACAATTGCCACAAGCTCTGTCGTGTATCATCCTTCCGATTCTCCCGTCTGTGTTTAAGGTTAAGGTTAAGGTCAGTCTGTGGAGAGGTGACCATCTTAGCATATCGAAATTCCCCCGCGTCTCAGACAGCACGATAAGCTTTGGGTCCCGGCTGGCATTTGTACATCTATCATTGACAGTCGTTAGGAGCAGTCAGAAGCAACACAATCTGACACTGGTCTTGCTCAAGGGGGAATCGTGTTATACAGCTATTGGGTTGTAGACGTCGGACAGGCAGCCGCTCCATGCAAAACACTTGTACGCAGCTACGGCTAAGCAGATAAAGATGATTTAATGAAGCTCCACGCGCCCTGGAAAAACGATGAACTTACGTACTCAGGGAGAGTGATTGCATAGTATTCAGACATAAAGCGTTCCAAAAATATTAAAAGTTTGATATAATAGTGTAGGTATTAACATTCATTAATTTTTTGTTCGATAGATTTTTATTATAAAAGGAAACTTTTATTAAAAATAAATACTACTATACGAGTACTACTACTGCGAGTACTGTAATAAAAACACTATACCTATCTGCACCGGTGATGCGCCATCACTTCATCGCCATCGCTACATGTTGGACATCCCATCATTTTGTAGTATCTAATGGCACGTTTATGCATTTATTACGAAAACTTGTATAGTTGACTGTGCATAAATGTGCTTACAATTTTCTATGCAAAGTGCACCAACAAAAATGGAACAAATTAAATATATTAAATTAAACATTTGCGGTAATACTAATATAATGTTATTATGAAATGTATATTAAAATTGTGGAATGTTATTAAATTTATTAATGATGTTTGGAGCGGAAGGAAAGTATAATCTAATATTTTGGAACGAAGTTGTATGAGACAGACGAATGTGTGTCCAAACTATTTTCATATTATAAATACTTGCTTTAGGATTCAACTTGTGTCTTCCTGGGTTTGTGGGCTTGCCAGGATTGTGTGAATGTTCTAACGAGATACCGCAGGGGCAACTGAAGCATCAGGGTAGGATCATTATCTTTATTCTCTCGCCATAATATACATTTTCACATTTTAGGGACACATTTCATACTGTAAACATATTGTGGGAGACTAGTGCCTTAATTAGGATAGGGGTCTGTATGTCAGGTCACCAGGACCCTTTAGGTTACTTAACTGTTAAATCATTAGAAGTCCGACACTCTTTTTCTCTCCACCTAGAGCGGGAGGAGCCATGTATTGATAACCCCCGGTTTTCTTTCTTTCTTTTTTACTTAGTACCTAAACACAAATACGACACGATTACCGTAGTTGCCAATCGATTGGCTATTTCACTGCGTATTGTAGATTCAGTTCTTCCACGCGAAAACGTATGTAAACTCGCCCACAATACAGAATAAATTCCTATACTTAAGTTTTTTTCTATACCCGAATAGAAATTTTCGTTTTCAAGAAAAATATTCAAATTCAAATTGCTCTCAATTATCGTTTCAAATACGAGTATAGTTTCAAGCCCTTCCCAACTGACTACGTTTAGCCCACATTTTACCATTGCAACAACAACCAGTTTATTGCTGATAAAATTTATTGGCAGCAATAAATAATGTTATAATAAAAGCTCAAAACAGAAGTATAAAACATAAATGATATTATGATAATTGGGGCTTTAAAAGTACCGATGATAATTTATGAGCACCTTTAGGTAGTTTTATTAACTGAATGCGTTACAGTGGACTATATTAAACTTCCATGACTGGCAAGCCTCAGGGCTTAAGGCTGGGTGCACGATGCCGACAGAAAGGTTGTCACTTGTTTCTTGTGTTGAAGGCAGAGTTAATAAGGAGCAATATCGTCTGTTTGATCTCCAAGGTTAAACAATGCTTGCCAAAGTCAGGATGTAAATATTTAGATGTACGGATATCGCACATTATAATGTCACGATATTAATCAGTTTACGTTCGGTCCGCGACACATATCCACTCTTTAGCATTTTTCTTTAGCTTTTTTAAAGTCAAGTTTTAAATTAAAATATATAGTAGATAAATATATATTTTAATAAATACTTTATGGTACACCAACATTTAAACACACCTATTTAACATTATTTCTTAATTCTATGGTAACAATGGCGGTCTTATCGCTAAAAGCAATATCTTCCAGACAACCTTTGGAAAGACCCATTGTAGGTCACAGTCCCAACAATGGATGACTGTCTATTACGTACTATGGACTCCTCCATGCCTCAAAAACGCTAGGCCGTTGGTCTATTTATAAACATATATATGCTATCTCCTAGTTACTTAGCGTTGGAGGTCAGATAGGCAGTCGCTTAATATAAAATACTGGTAATAAGCTGCATGTGGATACCCGAATATATGTAGTTGAGGAAAATCCCGGCAAATTGATTCGCAAAGTAAAGTTCGGTTTCTAATAACTTGTAGGTCGTAGCTGATGCCATTAAATCACTATTGCCCCTATTGCCTCTGCCAGACATTTTTATTGTTTGGTAAAAATTCACAAAAAAACGCAGAAAATTCTAACAGAAATGTCACAAAACAATGTCTTAATCTATACTTATAATAAATCTGTAGAGAGGTCAATTCTGTACATTAAATGTATTTCCAAAATAACTATCAGGGGGTGATTAAGGATCGATACTCATGCCAAAAATGCAATCAGTTAAATTTTTGTCTGTCTGTCTATCTGTCTGTCTGTCTGTCTGTATAACCGTTATAGAAACAAAAACTACTCAACGGATTTTAACGAAACTTGGTACAATTATTTTTCATACTCCTGAGCGGGTTATAGTATACTTTTCATCACGCTGCAATCAATAGGAGCAGAGCAGTGAAGGGAAATGTTGGGAAAACGGGAGAAGTTACTCCATTTTTTAAGCTTCCGTCGCGTGTGCAACCTTAATGGTTAAAGCTACACAAATCATTTCATGACGGAAATGTTCTCCTTAAAATTATATAAAAAATATCCCACGACAGCATATGCTAACTTTTATGGTTGACTCACAATAACACGTGTAACTCCCGATAGCTTAGCAGTTCGAAGCTTTCTGATTATAATACATATTTGTCTACTCTTACGTTTATAACACTCTCAGTCACCCCTAATTGAAAAAGTTAACATTATTAACTATTCCATAAAAAAATTGGCCAAGTGCAAGTCAGACTCGCCCATGAAGGGTTCCGTAGTAACTATAATATAATATGCAAATTTATTTGACGAAAAAAAAAACCTTACAAATTTCTTAAAACTAGCTTATTTACATTTTTTACAACTGCGACAAATAAATTTGTTTTGAAAAAAAAAACCTTACAAATTTCTTAAAACTGGCTTTTTTAAATTTTTTACAACTGCGCCGAATAAATTTGTTTTTCATAGTGTTTGTATGAATTACAAAGTTATATTTGCGGTTTTAGAAAATATGCTGTATCTAAAAAACTGCTGCACTGATTTCGTTCAAACTAATTTTGGTTGAAAGTTTATATTAAGATCTACAGACATATATTTTTTTTTAGATTTTTCACTCCATTATTATAGAAGTTAGAGGTTGTGTCCGCCACACACACATTTTACCACTTTGGAAGCTTATATCTTTTAAACGATTGACTTTATGGAAAAGTGGTTTTAGAAACCCCGATGTCGTTTTTAAAGAACTGTCTATAGATACCACACATGCATCGATTTCATGAAAAAAAATATTTTCAGGTTTAGTTAGCCCCCCTTTATTTTAGATATTTTTTAATTTTTTTCTCAAAATCGGAAAGCGGTTTACAGAATACATCTACCTATCAAGTTTCACATGTATAGTCCTAATAGTTTCGGAATAAAATTGCTGTGACAGACGGACGGACGGACAGACAGACAGACAGACAGACGGACAGATATGTCGAAACTATAAAGATTCCGTTTTTTGCCATTCGGCTACGAAACCGTAAAAAGAATCATATAAATCGGTATAGAAACACCAAAGTTATACATGAAATACGCTTATAATAATAAGCCATCGCGCGTGAATACTGAATCATGCTATAAGGATTATTTTTGAGAATCGGTCGCCGCGCTCGACGCGTCTCGCTGTCGAAGCGTTCTCTAGGTACTTAAGCCTCATGTGAACGTGATCTAAACAATATTACCAATACATTAACTTACGCTGACGGAGTCGCGGGCACAGCTATATTGTATCATTACGCTAAGGCCAATAGGAGCGGAGCGCCAATGAAGAATGCTTCAAAATCGGGGTTAAATTTAACGTTAGCCCAAAGTAACTATTCCACGCGGACGAAGTCGCGGGCAAAAGCTAGTATTCAATAAATATGTACTTGTATCTAATTCATAATTATTAACCTAATTTGGTCATTATCATTAGGATTGTACTTTGTAATCCAACACTGTAGCAATTCTCATGCAAGCAAAAGTACTCAGCAAAGTAAAACATGAAGTTTGTTCAAGACTGCAATAGGCCAGCCAACGGTAACTGGACGTGTCCGGAACTTTTCCACGATACGTGGAGACTACCGTTGCTTTTCAATAAACAAGGTTACTTAATAATAAGAACAAAATGTACCACTAACCTGAGTGCTGGGGACGCCAAGTTCGACCTTCAAAGGTCACGCCCTAAGTGTGGTTTGTATGTGATATGAGGTGAGTAATTGTAACGTGTGATGTAAGTTACGAGTTCTAGGACGGTCACAAGGCGTCGATCTTCAGATGGCGCGGTCCCGACCAGCATCACACCCAACTCGTTTCCAGCAAGCGCGCGCTACGCGTGGTAGACAATAAGGCGATGTGTTCCGAGAAATATCACTGGATTCTTGTTAATCCGAGATTACAAAGTTCAATCAATCACTGAACACAATTAATCTGTTCATATCTCGCGAGATCCAATTATTCCGCGTGCCACGAGGTGACGCAATACGGCGTATGATTCAACAATATCCCGGGGTTTTTGGCAAATGGGGAATACACTTCAACAATTAGATAATTCGCGACCCAATTATCGGTCTCGACAGGCGAATCCAACAATATTTTACCAATTAATTAACTCAACAGCGGTTCCCATGACCGGCATTTTTTCCAAGCAAGCAAAGTCAATCTGTCAAGTCAGGAGGTTATGTCAAGTGTCAACATCAAAGACAATAGAATGTTGCCACACCAAAAAGAGCGTTCAAAATTACATTTGGGACGCAACAAAGTTATTAGGTAAATAAAAACTTTTTACCAAAAACATAAACCGACTCCCAAAAACACTGCAAAGTGAAAAATAACTTTAATTTCGGTAGTCGGTGTCTTTAGTTTTGTACTTTCGTTTTTGGCACCGACTTCCGAAATTAAAGTGATTTTTCACTTTGCAGTGTTTTTGGGAGTCGGTTTAATTTTTTGGTTAAAAGTTTTTATTTCACTCTTTTTAGTTGGTCGATTTTTAATTTACCTAGTTAAAAGAGCCTAAATGTCAACTACTTATAACCTTTTACAAAATATTGCTTTTCCCAATGCTGGGACGTTAATTTTTGAGGAGTTTTCCTGGTACTTCACCATCAGCCCTACATCACCATATGCATTGTGACGAACACACAGTGCTTAACATCCATATTCAAGTAATCGAATCGCAATCCACGAAATACTTATTATTGAGTAGTTTCGGTGGCCATCTCATCATCAGTTCCACTTTCTCAAATGGTGCTTTTATATACTATAAGAAATACCCAAAACGCTATAGGTGTGCCTATAATATTTTAAGAGTTCCCACGATTTCTCCAGGATCCCATCATCAGATCCTGACCTGGTGACAATGGGACCAATTTCAAAGTATATCCTTTCAAACAAAAAAAGAATTTTCCAAATCGGTTCAGCCGTCTTCGAGTAATCGGTGATGATACATAAAAACAAAAACAAAAAAATATATATATACGCGTCGAATTGATAACCTCCTCTTTTGGTCGTCGGTTGATAAAATATAACGGTGACTTAAATTTCAAAGCAATTTGGTAACAAATTATTTTAAAACTTTTCATGGCAAATAACTGAATTATAATTTTAAATATGAGTTTTGAATCAATCTAACTTGATAATATATGAAGAACTTGTGAGAAAAACTAGTATCTATGAATTAATTAGTAAAACCAAAACTTAGTAGCTAGCTTAGAGTTGTAAAAAAACGGTTTTTTTTCTGAGATGAAATAAAACGTTTAAAAAAAACATGAAAAGAAACAGTTTTTTTTCTGGAGTAGGTTTTTTTTCATGAGTAGGAAAATAAAAATATGGTAAGGCGGTTGTCGTATGTGAGTTGATATTATTTTTTATTTTTTTTGTTTAATAATAAAATACCATTTGTTTTTTGTTAAATAATACATGTCTTAACATAATTGGCAACACCAAGTGTAAACTACATTTACGGACGGGGATTTCCCTAATCCTCGTTTGGTTTATGTTTTGGTTGATTTGCGTGCAGACTGCAGAAACATTTAGTACGTACAGCGACATTCATACCAAGAAACGTAATAGACTGACAAATGACAGGGCTAGGAAAATAGTGTACATTGTGCAATCAGTACAATCATCAACAATAATTAACACAAGCAGAATGTAATAGAGTCCCTGATAGTATAGTCGTTGATTCAGAATCAGATGAAACAAATACAGACACAGAACATTATTCCGTAGCTGATAAAACAAGCGTAGCCGTAGCTACTGATACAGATGATTGTAACACATTAAGTATTTTTTAAGGTCATAATAATAGTTACCCATTGATTTAAACATTATTTGACTTGAATAAAAACAAAACAATCAAGTTTAGTGTCTTATTCCAGTTTAGTTATAGAGTTTCACTTTTTCTGAAAAAAAACCAAATGTAGAAAAAAAACAACGGTGCCAAGATTTTTTTCATGTTTTTTTTCAAGATTGTGAAAAAAAACATTTTGTTTTTTTTCAATTTACATCTCTAAGCTAGCTGTTTTTACAAGTATACGCTGACGGAGGGGAAATTTGGCACAGTTACAGTTTATATGGCGGAGTGCAGAAAGCTAACATTTTTATACCTACCAACATCATGCATAACATCGTGCATTAGATACCATTTAAATTATGTACGAAATTTACCACTGGGCGACCACCAGTATTGTTAAATTGATTTAATTCATAGCACCCACTATTCTGAACGAACTTTCACCCTAATATTTTATACTCTTCGACAGGGAGTTTTTAAGATCCTGTCTGTGTTGACATTTCGATACATAATCTACTTCCAGGTAAAATTTCACGTTCATAGTTCAAATCAGTTTTTGAGATTTCTTGATTAATAAGTGAGTGAAACTCTTCACTTTTATATAATTATGTTTACATACATAATTATATAACAGCGAAGAGTTTTTATGTTTCGTTATTACCATTTCAGTACAACAAAAAAACCAGCATCAAACTAGCGTGTTCAACAAATTCATTGGCGAATCGAAACATTGGCTTGCCATCAGATGATATACTGAGTAAATGCAATTAAAAAAATATATATCAAGGATAGTAGGAAAAAACATTTGATTAATTTAGCTAGCGTGACGATCTTGACTCATTTCTGATAGACTAGACACAGAAGACAGCAGAAAAGGCTGGTTGGAAAATTATGAGTGAGACCTGTGCTCAATAGAGGGACAATATAGGCTCACCAAAAACACAGTTTTTCGCAAAATTTACCGAGTTTTTCGATAACCTGCAACCGTCAAACACCGATTTATAAATTGCATATACTATAAAATTGATAGAAATTGTCACGTCTAAAATAACAAATTGACTATAATGAGCCAATAAATTTTCCACACTAGAATAAATCTACGGCTGACAGCAATCGAGATTAAAAAAATGATTGATTGCTTTTCGATTTTTAAATGATAGCCCTATAACGTTTAGTAACGATTTGATTACACAACAACAATTATGTGGCTGAAATCGATAATCGTTTCTCAATATAGAGTACCGTGTGATGATTTCATTGAGTACTGTTTGCGGCGGGCAATGCACGGGATCATAAAGCAATCTTTTAGAATTAAAGTGACTGATCTTAAACACTACTTTTAATCCACGTGGTAATAAGAACCGAATCTCGAGTAATGAATATATAGCAGGTGCAGGTCATTTTCATTCTAAGAGTGAAGTGGCTAAAAAGTCGTTATCAGGATCAAGTTAGCCGAAAGGGTCTTGCTGGACACAGGGCATCCCGAAGTACCTATGTGGCGATGTTATGTTGTTATGTTACAAGACGGACCTTTAACTTGATGAATATTACAGCAATCCGCTGAATAAAGTACCCACTGTACCGGCCAATACCCATCAACCGCTGAGGACGACTTTCACATGAAATTACCACAAAAAATAAGAAATGATTTAAGTATCCCGAAATTGTTTCATTATTAGAGAAAGATAAATGATCTCTTCTTCTTCTTCCATGCCTGCTCGTTAGGAAACTATCCTGGATAGTCCGTGTATTCAGCCGAGCTCGCTCCAAACCTTTGGTACCTAGTTTTACTACGGAACCCTAAAAAGGAGTCACTCAATAGGGTAGTTTCCTGTGATTCTTAATGATTACTCTGTTTAGTCCGTTAGATTTTTTTTTTAAATATAGTACCTACACGTATTGTTTGCCTTTTCAAGTGAATAAAAAATTATAAACATCAAAAGATTAAAAAAGTTCAGGAGTGAGAGTTGCTGACGTCACAGTGCTAAAAAGTACCTCTAATATGTTGTGACGTTATGTGAAACTTCTACTCATCGTATCGTCTTCATTTTTAGATTACATGAAAAATCATTTTTTTTTCAACATGTTTTGGTAATCTAGTGAAGGACAAAATAAAGGAAATTTTAGGAAAATACCCTATTGGCTTGGTTCGTGGGAAATGTTTATCGATGCCGACTCTAGTTGAATTATCTCGAAGCTCTGTGGTCCTTGATTAGTCATGTATCATGTTATTAAATGTGGAACAAAAGCCCTTCTAAAGTTTTCGTTCCTCGAAGCTTCTTTGTTAGGGTACAGTACATATGGGATCTTTAATGTCATATTATTCTTGTCAATATAATGATTTGCAAGTTATTAGTCTTTAATTAATAGTGAAAGGAACAGATTGCACTAGGAAAATTATGGGTGGGCTGCCTTCGGCATGAATCAGTATTTTATGAGTGTACTACGCCAGCTCGACAAATGGATGTGCGCTTAACGCTTATGCGCTGTACTGTGACTCACCATAGTTCGAATGCACGCTTGTGCGACACATTGAAGATCGATATCACGCTTGTGTGACAAACGATTGCGCGACAGTACTTCGACACTACAGTAGTGCGACAGTACCTCAGTAACTTTTATTTTGTATCTTTTATCTTCAAAATTAAAGCAAGGCCTAGCAATGCCAGCGCGTCATCGTCCTCATTCGATGCCATCGCAAAAAGAACTGAAGACCGCTCCGGTACACCGGAACGTCCCCATACACACTAACAATGTTCGGTTGACCTGCGCAGGCACACCTGCACAGATAACCTCTCTGGTAGACCGTAGCGTGTATGGCTTACATAAGTTTATCCAAATTTACCAAAAATCCATATTGAATTGAACTTTTAATTGTAGGCGTGGTAGCTCTGAACTAACCGTGATGTGCACTAAGCTATTCAGTTTTTTACATCATCTTTGTAAGAAATAATAAATTAATTATTTTATATCAATATAGTAACTCCGACCGAAGCATGTGTTTTAAATCTTTTTTGACGATATTTGCAGCAGGCATTCTGTCATGTTATTTCAAAATGTGTCTTGCAGCTCGTGCGACACACTGAAGATCGACATCATGCTAGTACGACATCGTGCTAGCGTGATGTCGATCTTCAGTGTGTCGCACAAGCGTGCATTCAAACTATGGTGAGTCGCAGTGTAGTTTTGTCGCATAAGCGTTAAGCGCACATTTATTTGTCGAGCTGGCGTAGTACACTGGTATTTTATAACTTTAATAACAAGGAGTAAATTATTTCAATTGCCGCTTGCCATTGCCCTGGACATAATTACTATACCTACTGTAGTATAAAAGTTTAGTAAAGAGAAAGCAATAAATATATTAGATTTTATGTTTTCAATTTACTACACTTTAAACAAAATCGAGCACTATTGTACTGCAGCTAACTCGTCTTTTCAAAGGGTACCGTGTTTATCTGCTACTATGTTGGTAGGTTGCCTCATCATTTGGTATTGTTAACAATAATTGCTTCTTCAGGGAGATTGGCTGGATGGAGTGATAGCCGACATGGCCCATGCACGGGACCATTGTGGGCCCGTGCAGGGACTAAGCGCGGAAACCAAACCGAAAGAAGAAGAAGAACAATAAATTCTTGCAAAAACTTCAGAAGAATATGTGCAAGCATTGCGTATGAACTTTTCCGTGCCGAATAGCAGTTTTTTTTTGTTTTGATTATTTGTAGTCTAGGATTCCACTATAAAACGACCTTCACCGACCTGGTTAATGGACGAAAAGTATTTTATATCTAATTTAAAATGTCAATAAATGTTTAGCAAATGGGTTGTCTAAAATATTTAAGTCAAAAATATGATTAATTAACAATTTAAAACGTTATTTTTTTCAAAAATTTTACTGGTTTGGTTAATAGACAAATTCCATACCAATCGAAAGTATGAACATGAATAGAATATGCAAAAGTTTGGTTGACTATTTTTTTCCGTTACAACTCTTGGTTAGGCAGGTATAAATCGATGGGTCCTATGTATATGGGCCAAAGTGCAAAATTACAACTTTACAGGAGAGGCTTCCAAAGTTTCTATTTACTATAACTTCAGATTGATAAAACCGAAGTTTACGAATCTTTGCTTGTTTGCCAAGACAACTATCCTCCTCATTTGTACTATAGTATTTTATATATACATATATCGGTTTTTTTACGTCACATTGGCCCTTCTACGTTAGTTTTTGTTAAAATTATTTTTCTCTAAAAACACTGTAAAAGGGCCAATGTGTCATATTGGCCATTATACGCGTATTACGTTAATTAGCATACGTTATATATTTTTCTATTTTTTTCTCATAAAATCAAGTAACAATTGAAGTAGTTGATAATTAATTAATTAGAATATAAGCTATTTAGATATTTAGTCATTTATGTCACATTGATACTTATACGTTTTACAATCGGCTTACCTACTAACTCAATTTTCAGTTAGATCATTTCAATAATTAAAAAACACGCAATAGTTTTATTCATTTATTGAAATAAAAATTAAAGTAGCCTTAAAACTACACTTATGAAAAAAAATAAAATAAGTAAGAACGAAACTTTTACTGAAGATCTTAGTTTGATTAACAAAATAATATACCCACTTCACATTATTATTTTCTCAATAAAATTACAAAAAAAAATAACAAAATTAAAAACCTATCTTGTGTAAATAAACTAAAAAATATCTCTGTAGTATAATTAAGTAATAAAATCAACAAAATCAACATTAGTATTTTTTTTTTTTGTTAATTGGTTCGCGTTTGACCACCATCTCACCTGATGGTAAGTGATGATGTGGTCGAAGATAGAGCACGCTTACCTAAAAGTAACCTATTCACTCTTGACTTAAAGATCCCTAAGTTATAGCTATCGGGAAACACAGACTCCGGCAGGGAATTCCACTCCTTAACTGGACGCACAACGAAGGCATTCCCAAAACGTTTAGTGCGTAGTCCGATAATATAATATAATAGTCCGATGATGGAAGGGGCTTGGCGGAATTCTATTGTGTAATTCCATCACACCCTCCCCGAAATGTAACCGATAGAAAACCGATAGACTTGCAACTCGTCGTCGATGTTCAAGGCTCTGGAGCTTTGACTTGACCAGTGCATCGTTGCCAATGAGTCTCTTGGCCCGTTTCTCAATAGACTCAAGCGCGTCCAAATTGTATTTGGCAGATCTATCCCAAATATGAGAGCAGTAGTAGCTCCATACACGACCGAACCTGGGCTTGATACAGATTGAGCTACTGTTCCGGTGTGAAGTACCGTCTCACCTTTGCCAAGATTCCCAACTTTTTTTATGGTAGTTGAGCCTTAGCCTCGATAAATGGACCAAAATTGAGGGTGGAAGTTAGTGTAACCCCAAGAAGCTCAATATGATCGGTTATCGGCACGATTACATCACAGAAAGTGGGAGCCGGTTCGAATTGGCTCCTTTTTGAGGAGAAGAGACAAGCCTGGGTATTAGCTGTATTAAACTGGACCAAGTTGGCATCACCCCATTCGGAGACAGCCTTCAAGGACAAGTTCAAGCGCCTAACCATGTCCTCATGGAGAGACTGGATCTGACCCACCAGCACGCACGCTGGACACATATCTCTCAGCAACTGTGCTGAGAGAACCGACCCCTGAGGGACCCCGACATTAATAGCCAATTGGCAATTGGCAATTTAGCAGTCATCAATGACCACTCGAATGGACCGATTTCTCGGGAAGTCTTCAATCAAAACGCAAAGTTGAGTGGAAAAGAAGGAAGCTTAGCAATAAGGCTATCGTGCCAGACCCTGTCAAAAGCCTTGGAGATGCCAAGGGAAACAGCAAGTGCTTCCCCGTGCTAATTCTTAAAAAGTCTTCATTAATTTTCTTCATTATCGCTTTCATTAATTGACGCAATGTCATTAGATGCTACTAAATTTTCATAATAACTATGATATGCAGGTGGGATAATATTTTTTCTTTCACTAAATTCCGACTTCTAGACAACTTAGCGCGATAATTGGATGTCATCTTTTACTTATTAAACTAAATTGTAACCCAAAAACACAACAATTACAATTTGTATTCATCACAGTGCGGCCGTTGCTCCGTTCAATGTATTGTCAAATCAGCTGATTGGTCCAAACAATAAATAAACGCGCGGCAACTTCCCGCGCATGAGTCTCTAACTACTATTAGGACCTTGTACGTTTAAATTCATGTCCCATACGCCGTTATACTGCAATAAAAAATCGTGTTTCTATGCAGACATCTTTTTTTTTTAATAGCTCACATAATTCTTTATATCGATAAGATGCGTTTACCATAAAAAAGTCAAAATGGCCAAATTGTTAGTTTGGCCCATATCCATAGGACCCATCGAAATATGTAAATCGATACTAGTAACTTGCAACGGTCTGGTTAATGAATTAAAGATAAACTAAAACAAAGATTATTTCATTACAAACACGGTGGTATAGGGTTGTCTGCGAAAAATCTGTCCTGAATTTCGGTTGTCGAGTTTTAAAAAGTGAAATATTGCTGTGAGTGAATACGTGCGACAGAGAGGTCCAAGCGAACCATCCCATGCGATAGAAGAGGCATTCCAGTTAAAATAAAAATTATTATTATTTATTCTTTATTTCGGTATTACCCATAAATGTGTTAGTATTGACTTAAACTATGTTAGTATATACTTATAATAAATCTCGACAAAATTAAAACTATTAAACAAACAAGACCAGGATCTACCATCCTCTGGGAACACCCGGTTGCAGCACATGCATTGCGCACAGGTGTCCCATCAAGTTGCCCTCGGTCTTACTAACAATCACATTCAGGAGACTGTTGGCACTGTCACGCAAACGACGCAGCAATGATGCAGACCTTTTACGCATTATTGCAAAAAAGTCGTCAGTGCGTGCTTCTGCGAACATCCCTGACGCGCTACAAAAACGTGGCAGTGACAACAGTATCCTAAAAGCATTGTTATATTGCACGCGCAAGGCATTGTACGTTTTTAGCGTGTATCTGGTCCATAGGCTGCAGGTGTAAAAAGATTGGCAATATGCCCTAAACAGAGTAATCTTGACATTACTGTCGCATCTCGCAAACCTATGGGCCAGCATGTTGCATCTTACGGCCAATGCCCTGCGCTCTCTCTCCATGTCACAGGTATCCGAGCCATCTTCTGTAACCCAGTGACCGAGGTATTTAAACTGCTTAACTCTATTAAGCACCGTACCACACAACGAGACTTGTGGTACTATTTCATAGGTCTTATTATGTGCTTTGAAAACGAGCAGCTCACTTTTCTTAGCATTATACCTCAGTCCATGAGCACCAGCGTAAGACTCACAAATGTTCAGCAGTCTCCTAAGCGCACTGATTGATGGACTCAGCAACACCATGTCATCAGCGTAGCTAATGTTATTAAAGGAAACTCCGTCCATCATGCATCCAACTCCAGAGCTGCTGAGTTCCTCAATCAGCTTATTCACATACAAATTGAATAGCTTGGGCGAGGTTAAACCTCCTTGCCTTATTCCACATTCTAGCCAGTATACATCAGAGTAGAAATCTGCCCACCGCACAGTGTTATGTTGGTTACTATACCAGAACTTAAATACATTAATTATTTCTGGCGGCAGGCTAGTTTCACTCGACAATTTGTTCCACAAGATGTCGTAGGAAACAAGGTCGAATGCCCTGGATAAGTCCAGAAAGCATGCATAGACAGGCGTCCTTCTCCCAGTATAGTATTGTACTGTGCTCTTTAGTGTCATAATCGCAGTCTCAGTTGATAACCCATTCCTAAAACCAAACTGCCTGTCATCAATATTTAAATGCTTAGCCAGATATTTGTCCAGCAAACTATCTAACACTTTGGCAGTAATTGTGGCTAAGGATATAGGTCGGTAATTGGTGGTATCCGACATGTCACCGGTCTTATTTTTAGGAACGGGCACCACAACAGTCCTTACTAGATCTACCGGTAAATAAGAGTGACTGATACACAAGTTAAACAGTAAAGAAAGAATCCTTGGGAGATGGACTCCTGCGTTTTGCAAATGCTCTATACTTAGGCTATCATGACCGGGTGACTTACCCCTAGACATATTTTTAATAACAGAAGACACATCACGGGCCGAGAAACGCACACTCAAGTTTTTACAGCTCATATTAGCCGTTTGATTTACTCGACCTAGGGGTGATTCAACTTTAAATTGTTGCTGAAATAAGTTAGCAATATCAACTGGCTCTGTTCTTCCCGCTACACTCAAGGGAAGACTCGACTTGGGATTCAACTTCTTTGCTTCTCTCCAGAAGCTTCCAAAATTTCTCGCTGAGTGGTGGGTAGCAATAATTTCCATTTTAATTTTTTGCTCATTGTTCTGACACCACTTCAACTTAGCCTTGAAAGCTTTTCGAGTTTCACACATTTTTGTATAAATGGGACCAGCACCAGGTTTTCCGTACTGGACCCAAAGCTGATAACAAAGCCGAGCCTGCGCATGAGCCTCCTTAACATGTCTATTCCAACCCGTGACATACATCCGCTTCCAGTCAGCCGGCCGACTACAAGTCGCGGCTGCTGACTCACTCAATATGCTCACAAGGGTACTGTATAAACTATCTATATGTACTCTATATTATGGCATACATTATCACAGCATTCGTGGAAAATACTAGGAAAACCAACCTCTCTCATCTCATTATGACACAATTCATGAAACTTTTTTATCTGACTAGCATCTCTTATACCCCACTTCACCCTATTATTTACAATTTTACTGCTAACCATTTTTCTCTGCAATATTTTTAAGTTACATGTAATCTCCAAAGGTAAGTGGTCCGACCAGAAAACATCACAATTAACTTTTACATCAATAATAGTACGTAGGGCCGCCTCAGTGACCACACAGTGGTCAAGCCATCTACGACAGTTATCATGAGCATCACTAACGAAAGTGTACGTATCAGAGTTCTGACCGAGTTTCAGTATATCCGCACATAACCATTTTTGCTCACTACAAAAATCAAGTAACTCAACACCAAAGCGCTCGCCTGGGTGTGCATTAAAATCTCCCAACACATAAACACTTTCTACGTTTTCGTTCTCAATAATTGCGCTAATTTCGCTTAAACATTCCGTGAACTCATTAAGATTATCAACCGAGTCCGTAGGCATATACACCGAGAAAATTAAAAACGCACGGCCCGCGACTATAACTTTAGCCGCCACTAGCCGCACACTGTTACACTCAATGACAGAGACCGATGTAAACAAACTTCTTCTCCAGATTAACGCCACGCCACCATACGGCCGCCCGCGCACTACACCGCTTGACGTATCTACAGCAGACTTGCCCGTGAATGCGAACTCATTATGGATAGTTCCTAGGAAGGCTACGTCGTGTGGCAATAGCCACGTCTCCTGAAGTGCAATTATATCAGCCGATTGACAAAGTGATCTTACACAGTCAATAGATCTATGAATAGATTTACAGTTGAAACTAACGAGTTTAACTAAACTTTGTTCCATCATTATGACTGTTATTCGTATTAACTCGTAATTTTTCAGAAGTTTTACCTCTGAAAGTAACAAACTTCCTGAAATTCACACCTTCAGGCCATAGGTTGTCGTCCATGAAAATCGGTAGCTTATGTCTCGGAACAAATACCTTATAGGCGTTATAATCCCTTTCCTGTTTCATAATAACCTTCTCTAACAGTACTGACACTTGAGTTTTACTGAGAATATAATTCACTATGTCGCTCTCAGAGGTACCTTTGTCTACGTTATTAATAAACAATGGAACTTTAATGTCTGCCGCCTTAAATTTAATATCTAAATCGTGTTTTGCAGTGCCTTTTTGACCAATAAAACGATTTTTGTACCTATTTTTTTGGACTGTTATCCATTCTCCGTCATACTCATTTTCTTTCCACGGACCTGGACGCTTAACAATATCCGCCATGGTACTTTGTATTTGTTTTGAATTCACATTTTCTTTAAAATTATTCCTGTCTACCTGCGCGCGCGCCGATATCATAATATGTGACGGGTCATGACTCACCTGTGTACTAACGAGCGCTTGCACGGGTACCGGCGAATCTGTTTTTGTATCCGAGACTCGCTTATCGTTCGTGTAATTAGGCGAAAGGGACAGCTGGTCCGATGACTCACGCACAATCACCTGATCCCCCGTCGTCATTGTGTCACGCTCGCTGTGTGTTACTAAGCCCATTGACCCACTATCATATGTATCACATAAAAACGCACCTCTTTTAGTATTTACGTTCATTTGATGAACATTAACTAATGACGCTCTCTTGAGATTATCTAAATCACTCTTTAGCACACTGAATTGTTCACAGGTGACATAATTTTCCTTGATAGATGATATCTCACTACGCATAATTATAAGATCCTTGAGTAATCTTGTGACATCAACATGATCAAAAGAAACAGGTGGTAATTTTTGCAGATCGCGTGCCACAAAAATTGGTATTTTTTCTGGGTCTGTATGTTTGAGAAGGCTTATAATATCCTCCAAGTTCCTGTTTTTCTTGCCTTTACTTTTTCGAGTTATATTGCGTACTGTCGTCTGAATTGATTCGAAAAGTAGACACTTGGCATTTTCTACTTCTTCTTCAGAAAAAGCTGATGAGCAGATTTGCACTAAGCTTTCTTCATTCATTACATCCATTTTATTTTGCACAAATGCAAGCACCTCGTTAATTACAATATTACAATTCGAGCATTTTAACACGTTAGAGGTCATCGTGATTGCCTCGCTCAGGGTCACTGACCGCGCACGGCACAAACGTATAGCGCACACTGAATAACTAAACTAAATAAAAATTATGAATAAAATTAATAACTTATTCCTCAAGGCAAAATTACAATACCTCGTGTGAAATTGCTCTTAATTTATTTATTACTTTTTAACTGACGACTTTGTAATGTAGCCGTTGTAATGCAGATTAAGAGCAAGTCTATTAAATAGTTGACTTACATAATTGCCAGAACATCAAGTAAGTAAAAGTAGCTGGTAGGTACGGTGGTGCATAATTTATACTTTTATACCGATAGTCACATCTTTTATCATTTCAATATGAAATGATAAAAAGTGTGATGTGACTATCGTTGTTTTCTCTCTGATGTCAAATATTTAAGCCAGAAAATTTGACAGCAGTCATGCTAAGGGGTATCATGTAAGCCAGCCACTAGTTAGTGGAGTTCACATAGGTGGTCTTTCCATGTAAAACACCAGTACTCAGCTGCATGCGGTTAGACTGGAAACCGATCCCAAAATGGTTGGGAAAAGGCTGAGCAGAAGATGATGATGATGATATAGGTACTATAAATGTACAATTCACTCTTTACAACCTTTCAAATCTTTATAATCAATTCAAAATACTATAATATCATATCCAATACCTATTTGACGTTTCATGCGCTCTCCTGTAACATTTCGTCTAAAATCCTTACTTAGGTTTGAAATAGGCGTATGTATGAACAGGCTCTATTCAAGTCCAAACGCTGAAAAAATTACATTCTATGAGACCTAAACTGTGATTTCATTATAAACTGCTAATTATTCATGTAACTGATTCATGAACACAAAATGTTAAGCCAGTGAACCACAGTAAACTACAACCACAGTTAGTTTACCCCACAACATGAAAACTTGTTAAAATTAATGGCCTACTCAAATAAAAGTTGGTCACGTTATTCAGTAAAATGTATTTACATTAAATTAGTTTGTTAGTCTATTTAAATCTTATTTCATGTTATTGTTCAGCACACAGCTCTGCCGGGCTGTGATGTTTATATAAGTAAAGGTTTATATAGTATGCTTATGTAAGATTGTAAGTATAAGGATCCAACCTGTTTGCAAACAAAACATGTTCCTCACCTCATCCTCATTAAATTAGAGATGTTCCAGGTTGCGAATCGAAGATGGAAAGCTGTAAAGGTGTTACAATATCATAATTACATATTTCTGAATACTCATACGAGTATATCAAAACGTGTTTCATATTTCTCTACTACAACTATTGCGATGTGTGAGATGAGAATAACTGCAATACTGTTCTCTTAAAAATAAACAGGTTTCGTAAACGTATAAATGTCCTCTTTCACACAATTCCGTAATGTTGAAAATCGAACAGCAGCAACGACTATTATACAGGAGTTGACAGGAGTCCAATGTTTCTTAATTCAATCTTTATTAAAACGGTAACACCCACCAATAAACAAGAGAGTCATGAGTAATCATAAAAAGTTAAGTACAAGCAAAACACATCCCTGTTGCAAATAAAATAATATTCAAAAAGAAAGTGAAAATTTAATGGGTTGTTTTGTAAGTTAAGACATTTGCGTCGGTGCAGGCTTGTTTTTTTTTCCTTTTTCTTGAGCGACAGAATTGAGTTCGGCGATTTCAAACTCTGTCACTAGACAACAGATAGTATTTTTGCTCGTTTGAAGTCGTTCATTTACCACCCTTTAGGTCATAATACTACCCATTTTCACGTCAATGAAGAGGCGTCAGTAACCAGTTTGAACGGCTGTAAGACTTTGATTTTTAAATACTGGAAGCGTAAGTTGTCATGCAATAACGTTATAAATTGGAGAATTGGTTAAGGATAAACAATTACTGGCGTTTCTACTTTAGTATTTTTCAAAATTATCTAAGTTCTAGATAAAAAAAAAAAATCACAAGCCGGGTAATATATGAAACTAGCTTGTGCCAGCGGCTTCGCCCGCGTGGGAAGTTTTTCCTGTGTAAATCCCGATCCCATGGGAATTTCGCAAAATCCTTTCTTAGCGGATGCCTACGTCATAACATCTACCTGCATGCCAAATTTCAGCCCGATCCGTCCAGTGGTTTGGGCTGTGCGTTGATAGATCACTATGTCAGTCAGTCAGTCAGTCAGTCACCTTTGAGTTATATATATATGAAATAATGATGTATATTTTTTTTTGCTAGCTTTCAATGATTGTAATTTTTTCAAAAAAACAAAACTAACAAAACCATTTCCATGTAAACACCGATAACAGGAATCAGAACATAAACACATACGACGAAGAATAAAAAACACAACAAACAAAAACAGAAATCATAATGTCAAAACCACAAACCAACTATCATGACACAAATTGGTGAAATATTACAAAAACCCATGTTGTTTATAAAAATTAAATTAAATTAAATTAAAATTAAATATCGTTTATTTCAGGCATAGGCACCCATAAAATTACATTAAAAAGAAATAACAATGTTTTTCTTAAATTAAATTCTAAAAATAAATAAAAATATATACGTTATACAATAGAAATAAACAAAACAACACAATAAAACAAAATCATATTAATTTTTCAGACCGAGAGAGGCAAAACAAATTCACCACAATTAAATTGGTTGGATTTATTTTGTCTCCCTCTGCACAAGTACGGTATGAAACACAGCCTTTATAAGCTTATTATTACATGCTCCCACTCGTGACAAAAACGATGTTCTGAACTTCTTCATTAGCGCAAAGAAGTCGGTAACCCTGCTTTCAGCGAACATGTCAGTCGCACTACACCGCCAGGGCAAGTTGAGCATGGCCCGGAAGGCATTATTATATTGTACACGAAGAGTGTTGTAAGCACTCTTGGTGTATTTGTACCACAGTTGGCTAGTGTAGAACGACTGGCAGTAAGACTGGAACAGGGTTACTTTGACTTGTTTTGAGCAGTGGAAGAAACGTCTATTTAGCATAATGCTTCTACACGCTATGCTATGCCTTTGTCTCTCCAGATCGTCATCATCTTTTAAATTATCGGTAATTATGTGACCGAGATATTTGAACTTCTTAACAATTTTTAGTTCTGTATTGCACAGGGTAATTGGCAGCAACTTTTCAGGCCCATTTTGATATTTAAATACCATAACCTCCGTTTTATTTACATTATAGGTTAGTTTATGCTGAGCTGCATATCTTTCACATACAGAAATGAGCCTTCTGAGGCCGTTGATCGAGGGACTAAGCAGCACCATATCATCTGCATAGCTAAGATTGTTTAAGCATTCACCGCCTACATGGCATCCGACTCTGGTGCTGCTCAGTTCCTCGATCAGGTCGTTAACGTATAGATTGAACAGAACCGGTGAAGTCAGGCCACCCTGTCTTACTCCACTGGTCAGCCTATAGGTATCCGATAAAGAATTATCCCATTTGACTTGGTTTGTTTGTTTATTGTACCAGAATTCAAAGAGATTTATAATTTTAGGCGGCACGTGCGTTTTTCTAGTTTTATTCCAAAGTACATTATAATTTATTGTGTCGAAAGCACGACTGAGGTCTAAAAAGCATGCATAAACTGTTGTATTTCTGTTTATGTATTGATAAATAGTGTTTTTGAGAGCAAAAATGGCTAAATCAGTGGACAAACCTCGCCGAAACCCGAACTGTGCGCTGTTAAGAGGAATGTTACTTTCGTTAAAATGTTTCAACATGAGGTTTTCAAAAAGTTTAGAAAAAAAAGTTGCAAGGGATATTGGGCGGTAATTAGACAGGCTGGACACGTCACCAGTTCTGTTTTTTACTATAGGCACTACAATGGTTTTCATGAAATCTTCGGGTAAGTAACAATGATCAATACAAACATTAAAAAGAAGCGCAATTTTTTTCAAACACCAATTGAGGTGCAAACAACACGTGTTCGACACTGAGCCCATCGTGACCCGGAGACTTGCCGCGCTTCATACCTTTAACACATTGGAATACATCGTCAGCAGTGACGTGAAGCTCGCTAGGTTCAGTGGGCGTCACCGTCTCTGCCACCGACGGCGACACAGGCGACGCGAGCGCCGCACGGTGGGCTGAAAAACGGCTTTCATAGACTTAGGCATTTTATTTTGCAAGTGCCAGTTTTTGTGCCGGATATCACTTCTATTTGTTATAACAATATACAAAAATGACACCAGAATTGATTCTGCACAAAAACGAAGGAATTATAATTTTTTTACGAAAATTTTGTATGGAGCTAGTATGAAAAATCGAAATATCTCTGAAACGGCAGCGATAACCGTAATATCCTTATAGGAGGTTTTAGTACTAATTATTTATGATTTTTTGACATACGTTACATAATGGTTGTAGATGCCTTTTTTTTTTTTAAATCGTCAAAATACTTTTATTTATTTTTACATATTAAACGTTCCTTTTAGTGTTTAAGTTGAAGAATTCAGAGCTTTAACAACTCTTAACATAAAATAGCATCACCCCTATAGACCTGAAGGACTAGACAGAGGTGTGTAGTATCTTGTTGATCTTGTAAGATTTCCAACAATACCAAATAGTTGAATATCAGTGTCAAAGTGCCCATGCTGTCGCTTCTTTTAGAAAGATAGGGGAATGAAATTGTTAATTGATCATACCCTAAAAGTATGATTACAACATAACCGGACACATAATAATATCGACACAAAAGGAATTTTAAAACCTTGCATACGTTCAAAATACAAAATAACATATTGTGTAGTCATCTAATGAGTCTGATGACAAGTAATTAAGTAATTAGAATGATGGTTGTAGTCTTCTGATTCTAATGAGCCTATTAAGTGATTAAATGATTTGAAATATCTCGCAACAATACCAACTAAGAACTGCATTCACCTTTTTATAATTAGTGAGCTAATGTGATTTGCTAATGTTGATTAGTTCTACTATGAGTTCTACGAAATGTTTTTGACGATTATAAATTTTTATTATCATATCTTTTATAACTTTAATGAGGGTAGTTAACTAATTATTGACTTTATACAATAAAAGGGCTATAATTTTGTTCCATAATTTAGATTGTTCACAACCGTGTAACTGCTAACACTAAAACTATTTGCTTTGCGACTACAAAATCTTAGAATGGAAAGTTTAATCACCAACTTAGATTTGTTTGTTCTTCTAAAAAGTGAGTGTCCTTCATTTAATCATGAAGTATTGTTTAGTGCAATTGTGTCCCGCATAGGCGATTGCCTTTCTGCCGAAGATCAAGTAACTCTCAAAGAATTTTGCCGGAGATTCACGCGAGCTGCTTTAAACAGGTGGCAGAAATCTAAACGATTCTTTGATAAGTTTAAAAATACGTACGGAGAGTGGTTGCAAGCAAATATTGATTGGCCGAGTTGCGTGCAAACTTTAATAAATCAAGAACCAACTGTTGATGAGATACCAAGAGCACGCTCAGTCTCTCCAGAACCTTCGACATCATCGACTGTTGGAACAATGACAAAAAGGTCCCGAAAACCATTCAAAGATCTGGGAAGCAAACAGAAAAAGAGAAGATCTAGTGAGCACATAGGCGAGGATTCCTGTGAATTGGCATATGCAGCTGCAGCACGTTTAAAAGAAGAAGGTTATGAAGATATCGCATCTGTAATCAATTATATGATCAAAAATCCAGAAGCTGCCGTTAAAATCAAGGAAAGCATTAAGAAAACAGTAATATTTACACCAGAGAAAGCACTTGGATTGCTTCTTTCACTTAAGCTTTCAAAGTGGCAATATATTACGTTGCGAGAGACTGCCATTCGGGAAGGTGCTAAGGATATTTACCCATCCTACTATAAACTGCAACAAACTAAGCTTGCATGCTACCCTCCTAATCAATCAGTATCAGTTACGGATTCATCAGCTAGAATTACACTTCAAGCTTTACTTGACATCACGGTGAAGCGGATTCTTCAAAGTCTTTCTGATAATGTGGAAAATAAGCAGTTAAAGCTGATATCGAAGTGGAGATTTGATGGTGCTTCCAATCAAAGCCGATACAAGCAGAAAATGGACGGCGAGCATGATGATTCAAGCATTTTCATGACCTCCTTGGTGCCACTGAAACTGACAGATGGAGATAATACTATATGGACAAACCCGAAACCATGCTCAACTTTTTATTGTCGTCCGGTTCAGTTCACTTTTGTAAAAGAAAGCCATGCAGTTGTCATTGATAACAAAAGAAAAATGGATGAGGAAATTGAGGCCCTTAACCCCACAGAGTGCATTAATAGTAACAGGGTGACTCATAAACTAATGATGACAATGATCGACGCAAAAGTCTGCACGTACCTTTCTGAAGCTAGATCAAATGCATCATGCTACCTGTGCTTAGCAAAACCAACAGAAATGAACCACTTAGATGCTGTAACATCAAAAACTGTGTGTTCTGACATATATGAATTTGGCCTATCATCCCTACATGCCCGTATAAATTGCATGGAATGTCTGTTACACATTGCGTACAGACTTGACTTCAAACAGTGGGCAGCAAGAAGTAATGATCATAAAGATATGTTACAAAACAGAAAAAAAAACATTCAAAATAAATTTAAAGAGGAGCTCAATCTGTTAATTGATATAGTAAAACAAGGCTCGGGAACTACCAATGACGGGAATACCGCAAGGAAGTTTTTCGAGTTTCCCAATAAAACTGCAGCTATTACTGGGTTGGATCAAAACCTGATAAAAAGATTTGCTGTTATTTTGCAAGCAATAACATCTGGTGAGAAGATCGATGTCATCAAATTTAAAGATTTTGCTCGCAAAACAGCAGAAAAGTACGTGGAATTATACGACTGGTACTACATGTCATCAACCGTACATAAACTATTAATACACGGAGCTGACATAATCGAAAAAAATGATATTGTCCCGATTGGGACTCTCTCGGAAGAAGCCTCAGAGTCTCGAAACAAAGATTTTAGGAGGTTCCGGGAACATCATTCGCGGAAAAGAAGCAGGCAAGATTCTAATCAAGATATCCTAAATATGCTTGTTGTTTCTTCGGATCCTTTTCTAAGTGCACAAAGGCCGAAGTTAGATGCCAAAAGGAAGACAACCTTTTTTGCTGAAACTCTCGACCTAATACAGTTTCCGGAAACTGAGTTCGAGTTTGTAGGTATATCCGATCTGGATTCTGACTCGGAATTGGAGTCCGACAACGAAAGTTGTAAAGAAAATTTGTAAAATTTAATTATTTTTCTTTATGTTCTTTTGTTATTTATGTTTTATTACCTATCAATAAAAAGTTTATATACAGTCTTTTTTTTTTCACATATTCTTAATATTTGGGGAAAAAGCATGCTTCCTAACGATGTTCTTAACTTTGACACAGTTCATGGATCGTTTTGAACAGTTTCATATGTTAAAATAAATAATGTTAGTACTATAATCCCCTATAAGGATATTATTATTATTATGTGTCCGGTTATGTTATAATCATACTTTTAGGGTATGATCAATTAACAATTTCATTTCTTTCAAAAAGAAGCGACAGCATGGGCACTTTGACACTGATATTCAACTATTTGGTATTGTTGGAAATCTTACAAGATCAACAAGACACTACACACCTCTGTCTAGTCCTTCAGGTCTATAGGGGTGATGCTATTTTATGATAAGAGTTGTTAAAGCTCTGAATTCTTCAACTTAAACACTAAAAGGAACGTTTAAATATGTAAAAATAAATAAAAATATTTAGACGATTTTTAAAAAAAAAAAAGGCATCTACAACCATTATGTAACGTATGTCAAAAAATCATAAATAATTAGTACTATAACCCCCTATAAGGATATTACGGTTATCGCTGCCGTTTTAGAGATATTTCGATTTTTCATACTAGCTCCATACAAAATTTTCGTAAAAAAATTATAATTCCTTCGTTTCTGTGCAGAATCAATTCTGGTGTCATTTTTGTATATTGTTATAACTAATAGAAGTGATATCCGGCAAAAAAACTCGCACTTGCAAAATAAAATGCCTAAGTCTATGAAAGCCGATTTTCAGCCCACCGTGCGCCGGGCTCTCCGCGCCGCCATAGTGCGTCCCACTCATACAGTTGATAGTAGTGGTCGCAAGTGGTGGTGGAGCCGGATTAAACTTTTTCACAAACATATTTGCAATACTTACTGGGTTTTGATCACCATTTATGGATAGAGGCAGACGAGATTTATAGTTTAGTTTATTAGTTTGTTTCCAGAATTTTACAAAGTCTTTATTGTACCTGTGTGCAGCTATAATGTCCATTTTTATTTTATTTTCATTTAACTGACACCACCTTATTTTATTTTTAAAAAACTTTTTTACTGTGAATCATGTCGTCATAAATCTTTCCCTGAGTAGGGCGACCATACGAAAGCCATAACTGATAGAAACGTCTAGCTACCGTGTGACATTCCTTCACATGATAGTTCCAACCAATAACTGTCTTTTGTTTTGGTACTAAGAGGTTCCAATCTTTTATCATTTCCCCATATTTCTGGGACAAGGGATCGCTCTACGATATTTATATACAGGCTAGTGAATGTTGCAGGATGATTGACAAACCATATTTCTGCGAATCTCCTAGGATTTTTTTTAAAATTACTGTCACGAGCTAATAGGAAATGTGCATGAAAAATAATATTGTCTATCCAAGTTTAGAATATTATGCAAATATAAAATATCGACTTTGATTATACATTTATTATAAAAAAGCTAACGACATAATATTTAATTCATACCCCTTCGCAAAATAATTATTTTCTACGGCAACTATATTGCAGAGAAATTAAAAATACATGTCTGACATGACATGTATTTTTAATAAACAATTTCAAATCTTTATACTTCTGTTGCTGATGAAGATATTTTAATTTTTTTAAATATTTTTTTACCACTGTATTTTATTAGACAAATAAAAAAATACATTTACCTCCACTATTTAGGGATGTTAACAAAAATGTAGTCAATAGGATATTTCCCACAGGGAAGACATATTGCTATTCGGTTAGCAGTAAATTTTTTAATAAACATCATATATTGTTTTTTGTCATATCAAATCAATAAAAAATACAAACATAAAAACCGGTCAAGTGCGAGTCAGACTCACGCACGAAGGTTTCCGTACCATTATCTATAAAAAAGGAAAAAAACAATCACGTTTGTTGTATGGGAGCCCCCCTTAAATATTATTTTTTTAGTATTTGTTGTTATAGCGGCAACAGAAATACGTCATCTGTGAAAATTTCAACTGTCTAACTATAACGGTTCATGAGATACAGCCTGGTGACAGACAGACAGACGGCGTAGCTTTAGTTATAGGGTCCCGTTTTTATACTATGGATACAGAACCCTAATGAATATCACGTTCGAAAGTCATGGGCTTATAAATCTCGGCTTTTCTTAAAAAGTCTAGGCATTTTAGTAACAAACGATATTTCGAACTATCCTGCATTTTGTACAAGCTTCTAAACCACCCTGATATATTATATTTTTTTTAGTGTTCGCGTGAAGCCTCGAGATAGTGTGCGTATATTTTTGCGAAGTTTAAATCGAGCATCATAACGTTTTTTGTTAAATTTATAGTAAAAACTTTTGTTGTTTTTCTGTTTCAGCGATGGACATTAGTTTTAAATTTAAATAATCTCATAATAATAAATAAATTGTAACGACATAATCTCTTTGTGATTCCACTGCTTAAAAAATGTTTACCTACTAAAATACTGCTTTAATTGTTTATGTCGAATTTCGTGGCTAAATAACAACAGCTAACTAGGTAAATTTTCCAAGGTAAGCAACGCTTGCCGAGTTCGGTCCGCGGATAGGTATCCTATCCACCATATCAGGATCCCTCTGTGCCTTGGAGAGCACTTAAAGGCGTTGGTCCCGGTTGTCATGTCATTTCAACGTTTTTGCCAGTTCTTAAGGGAAGTCAAGACACCAGACACCACTCTTGCCAAAGAGTATCATGACACCAAGATACTGGGTTGTGGAGGTTAGGTAGGCAGCCACTCCATATAAAATACTAGCACTTGGCTGCATCCGGTTAGACTGGAAACTGATCCCGACATAGTTGGCAAAAGGCTAAGCTGATAATGATGCACAGGCACCATGTTTCAAACAAATAAGTTTTGTGCGTTCGTGAAAATTCGATAACATATTGAAATAGTATACAATGTTACTTAATTCATCTTCCTGTCCTTATCCCATTTACTTGGGGTCGGCGCAATACGTTTTCTTCTTCCATTCTCCTCTGTCAGAAGTAACAGCATCATTGACAAGGACCTAAAAAATTCATCAGTGACGACAAAATCATCAGCAAACAAAAAAGAATATGAATAAGATGTATAGTTACAAAACTAAATCTCGTATTAAATAATGTTTCAATTATTCCAAAATATGTCATTATAGACAGAGATATTATTAACAGCTTCACAGTTTTGATTAAAACACAAATATTCTTTACAAAACACAAACATGAATGGCGTAAGTTTAAAAATTCGACCGATCTACACCTCACCTCTTATCCGCGATAACAAATCCTTGAGAGTTTTGTCCTCCGAGCATGTCATCGGCTTACTTCAACGTCGAGGTAATGGTATCAGTTTGATCATATCATCACATCTGCCTTACCTCATTAATTAACGTATTAATAAAGGAGACCGGTCCGATGAAACGGGACCATCTTGGTTGGGGAAGTTGTTTTGCTTCAAGCGTATTGTTCAAGTAAAGACGTATCTAATTTCTTCAAGGTGGTATCTGTTATTGGTTTTGTAACAGGGGTTTAAAGAAGTATTTTATCAGTTGTATTAAAATAAGTTTTACGAGTCGCTATAGCACAATAATACTACTTAGTATAAATACAGACTTTTTTTATAAGACAAATATATTAATCAGTTATTGTTTTTTTTTTTTATTTAGGTTACGTTTAGATAATATATTTTAATTTGATCATCATCATCTGCTTAGCCTTTTCCCAACTATGTTGGGTTCGGCTTCCAGTCTAACCTGATGCAGCTGAGTAATAGTGTTTAAAACGGAGCGACTACCTGTCTGACTACCGCAACCCAATACCTTAACACTGGATAACACGATACCCCTTGACTAGTTCAGTGTCAGATTTACTGGCTATTGAATACCCGTAATGACGGTCACACGACTGTCGACGAAAAAATAAGTACCCAGCTACAGTAGGTAAGACTGGAAATCGACCACAACACAGTAAAAGGCTAAGCAGATGATAAACAGACAATATTTCTTATTTTAAATTGATATTTCATTAATTAACACGAGATATTAACTTTGGAGGTAACGGGTAGCACATTCATTAATATCTGCGTCACATATTTTCTCGAGCGTACCTATACCAAAGTAGTTAGTCACTTTGGAAACAACAAGAATCTTTTGTTTTGATTAATGAGTTTGTTACGTATGCTTACATTCCGCTTTGTTGTAATCTGTTATAATGTTAATTATTAAATTTTACAGCCATCAATTTCCTTGCATGGACTTTTCAACTTCTTTGTAAATTTGAAACATATCATAGTTTTTATATAACCTAAGTAAAAAACTACTACGGAATGTCTCTTGTATAAGTGAACTGCCAGTTGAGATGTCTGAATCTCATTAGTTGACATTTTAGCTCGCTTAAAACTAGAAGTAACCACTCTTGACTTAAAAGTCCCAGAAATCCTGTCGGGACTGAGAGAATGTTTCGACGAGATACCGCATCGCAAGTGCAGCTGAACGCACAGGGTGGGTTTTTAGTCAGTAGAAGTCAAAGTTGTAACTTTCAGGCATTACAGACTCCGTCCTAGTATCTACTCCTTAGATGTATTTACGTACAGTAAAAGTATCTCGAAACGTTGCAGTAACAAATTTTCTTCTCTATGCTTTAAAATGTTCTGTTTGTTGTCACGCCTAAGATACGAACAGTCAATAATAATCAAAGCTATTTAATTAAATTCAAAAGCTTCAAACACTTTCAATAAAAATCGCAGAACACCACCAAATTCTGTCTACGAGATTTAATAAGCATTACTCCCAATATAAATGTGAACCTTTTACGTATTCGGATATGGAAATATACAAAAGAAAAGTCGGTCAATGGTAAAGGAAAAAACTAATATAAAATGGATGTTAGGCCACTCAAAGGGACTCAACCACACGGGGAAGGTAGATCAAAGCTGTTGTAGTACAGGGTGCTATTTAAATGGACTATTATAAGGTAATAGGATTTTTGAGAAGACCGTGTATTTGGTGTTTGTGAAGTTCTTGATCTTCTGCTCCAAACTATTTAAACATGATGTTGTTATAAATAAATCTTTCTTTATTTGAGACAACAAGATCCACAATATTAAATACTTACAACTCTAATTGTAAGTAGGTAACAGATTTAACTTACCTACATACTATGTTAGTAATTATATTATATTACAAGAAAGACTCACAATTCTAGAAGTTAGTACAGAAATTCACTTACACTTTGGTATGGGAGCTGAAACTAGCTATGGGAGCTGAGAGCTAGAACTATACAGAACTAATAGCAATGTCCCTTTCATAATGTTGTCAATAACAGCTTTGTCTTTGGTTGATTTTCAGCCATTATTACAAAAGATATTCGTATTATTACGTAAGATACGTTCACAATAATTAAAATTGACATACATAAATGCCAACTCTGATAAAATTTCAGCAACCAATCACTCATCCAATTAGTTAAACTTGTACACGTGATTAATTACGATTAAACTAACTTACTTTCTGTAATGTATGGAACTCTGTCTTCTTCCTCCTGGAGGTGGGCGTTAGTAGCTGCGACACAGTTTCCAACTATTGCAGCTATTATCGTACACAATCAAATTGTAATTAACTGTTATTGTTCCAATAAAGATTTAATGTTTTATGTAATAACATTTATAAGTTCTAAGAAGATAAGTACAGATTGAGTTTATACATAATACATTCAAATTTTATTAAAAATGTATTAAACTTTTAGGTAAGACATAATTTCCGAGCGTGAGAATGGTCCAAAATTCTCTGGACACAGAACTAATAAACTAATAGAAAAACAGTAAACTTGAAAGTATTCTTACCACACAAGAACACTACCATTCGTTTGCTTAGTTCATTAAAAACCAAACTACAGCTGCCATTTTTCCTCTTCACCAAATTGATCTGACTTAACGAAGATACAGCTTTGAAAGTAAATTATTATCAGAATGGTACCGTTGTAAAAACCTTTCGATTGTTAAATCGGTGACTTTTGAATTTAATTTACTGTATTTATTAGTCCTGTTGAAGATTGATTGTAGGATCTATTAAGGAATAATTATTGTTTGTGTTGGTCTGGGTTGCATTGGAATTTGTGATTAAGTAGCAAGGTTGTGTTGTGTGTTTTGTTGTTGACCTCTGTGTTTGTTACGATGTCTCTTCTCAGAGAAGACAGCTAGGAGACACCGGCTTTATATGCTTAAATTTACGAAAAAGAAACGGTTATTTATATGTATCTTTAAATACGAGTATGTGACACAGATATTAATGAATGAGCTACCCTCTACCCCCAAAGTTAATATCGCGTGTTAAATCGAAATATCGATTTAAAATAAGAAATATTGTATGTTTATCATCTGTTTAGCCTTTTCCTATCTTATGGTCGGCTTCCAGTCTAACCTACTGAAGCTGTGTATTAGTGTTTTGGTCGACAGTCGTGTGACAGTCGTTACTGGTAGTCAGAAGCCAGTAAATGTGACACTGGTCCAGCTACTGGGTTGCGATAGTCAGACAGGCAATTCCATGTAAAACACTATTACTTAGCTGCATCCGGTTAGTGTGGAAGCCGACCCCAACAAAGTTAGAAAAAGCTAAGCACATGATGCTGTTTAAATTACATAAATCTAAAAAAAAAACAAAAACAAAAATAAAAAACATAATAAACTTATATTATATAAAAAAAACGTTGTTTATTGGCTACAGGTTCCTTATACGGCTCGTAAAAGTTATTTGAATGCAACTGCTAAAATATTCCTTTAAACCCCCGTTACAAAACCAATAACAGAGACCACCTTGAAGAAATTAGGTAAGTACCTACGTCTTTACTTGAACAATACGCTTGAAGCAATAAATCTTCCCCAACCATTATGGTCTCATTTAAAAATATGCGACGTCCATCAACCCGCATGGGCAGCGTGGTGGATTATAGACTACTAGCAGTGTCGCGGGGCTTCGCTCCCGTGGACTATAAAAACATAAACTCCTTCTTTTGCAGTTGGGTAAAATGTTCTCAAGCTTCAATCTACTTCCATACTGATTAAATCCTACCAAGTAGTTTCGAAGATTAACGCATTCAAACAAACAAACAACCAAACTTTTCCGCTTCATAATGTTAGTATAGATTGACTCTCATGAAAAGAAGGCCTGTGATAGAGCAGTGGGAATGTTGTAGGTTGGTTATATTATGGTATTATACAAATAAGTTGGAAATTTCTTTACAGTCTCACGGGATCTTTTAATAACAAAATAGTGTATCAATATTTCTGCAACCAACTTTATACTAAATAAAATAGAGATTGTCGGTCTTCTTAGAAATCCAAAATACCCTTTTTTCATCGGTAAGATGCTCATGAGGATCATTTATCATAATCAAGGCGTGAACCAAATATCTATTGAAAGATACCGACATTCGAGAGGGGGAGGATACCACTAAACAGATGCGAACAGAAGTTCCAGACATCAAGTACGAAATCATATAGTCAAAGTCATATTAGCCATTTATAAGCACACATAAATGTACCATAGACATCGTCACACACGTTCGTATAGTACACAAATGAAATTTGACGCGCTCCACGATTTTATTCAATCAAATGAATGCCCTATATTAATGAAGAATATGGGGTATACCTATAATTTTTAAGCTTTTAGTACCTTTACTGCATTATTGTATTTCATGACAATAAGAACATTTAACTTAAGTTTTTTAGTCTACTTTAATTTTGGTAGCAACATTCAAGCCAAATTTTTTTTGGAAAAGCCGCCACTGGGTCATTTTAGCCGACTTCAGTAAAAGGAAGTAACCTCCTCCTTTTTCCTTTTTCGCCCCTTAGTTTGGTAGATTTTTTTATGTATCTATGTTCCCCGATTACTATTGCGGCCGTGGTTTTCTTGTCCTGAAAATCACATGTAAATGAACCGCATTACAAGTGTTGTTGATGAATATTTATGGCCTTTGTTAGAAATCCAACTAAATAAATAGGGAACCATCCACGAACCAACCTTGGTAAGAATTACTTGACCTTAAAGATCTACTGTTTAGCTATAATATTGAAAAAAGTACCATTACTACTTAGCAATCAGTATAAATGGATTCTTTCTTACACACTTTACACTTCAGTAAAAAACAATGCATTACATGCATTTTCTTACTCCCAAGAATTTTCCAAATGGAATTTCTTGAGGTATTCAGAATAAAACAGTTTGCAAAGGAATTTGTGTCTGTGTTGCTTGTGTGCAAATATGCAGACTGAGATCTAAGCAGCGTTGTAATAGTTTTGGTAAAACTGAAATAAATGTGCTTCAAGTCTTTTCTTTTAAACGTGGAATTTTGTTGAAAATTTTGCATAGCTTATTTTAAGTTATTTTTTATTTTTTATGTTGCTCATGAAATTTATTTTCTCCCAGCTATCCTTTAAGTGACAGTGAGATATCACAATCAAGTGTTTCATCTAGTAGGTACCTAGACAAAAGCTTATATTTAAATGCATCAATCAGCCTTTTTCTTATCAGCCAAACTTTGCCAAACCGGAAGGTTCAGGAAGGAAACAGGCTGCTTTAAATATATACATAATCATATAATGTTCTCACCGCTGGGACATAGAACTTTTCTCTTAAGTTTGGTTCTAAACCAGCGTCAGTCATCGTAGTTGGTTGGCGCATCGTGTTCCACACACGCCTGAAAGAGCAGCTACCAGCATTGAAGGGGCGCGACTGAGTCATCGCCTGCCGGGGTTGCAGGAATGTGTATCTAACGAGATACCATGGGGCTGTTGGAGAAACAGGGTGGATTTTTACAGGGTGCGTAGTCTGACTCAACATTTGGTGGGCAAAAATTCTATAAATCATTTTTATATAGGAATTACAAAATTTTTGGTGATAGTAAAAAACTCTTCCTGACGCAAGTCTATATTTATGTAGCTTTCAACAACAAGATCAACAAGTCAACTATCCGCCTATAAACCATTTTCTTCTGCATAATAAACCGTTTCACCCTCCCAGATTACGGCATCCCGCAGAACTCGTTCAAAATCCGAATAAAAACCACGTTGTCAACTACTTAAAGCTGGCGGCACACTATACGATAATGCGACACTCATTGTGTACCACAATGGATACGAAATGGTTCGCATTTCGAATAACATATAAGAGACCGTGCGGATACTCGAGCATTTGTAGGATTCACATTCCGCTTCCGACGCTCGCCCGCGACGGTCGTACCGCTCCGCGCTCTCGATCGTTCTGTGTCTGTGTCATCGCTTCGTCGCGCTCGCCGTGACGTCATTCGTAGTCGCCGACTACGACGCCTGGTCCGGATCCGCCTTTTTCGAGGTGGTGAAGGATTTCCTGTTTCTCTAAAAGAGTATCGTCAAAAACAATTTGGTTTGGCCCCTTCAGGGTAAAACCACAGTTTCGTGGTCCTTGGTGGAAACCTCACGGTGTCAACAAAACCAAGGGGGTGCTGACCCGACGCACCCGCTGATCCCCTTCAGGGTGAAGCAGTTAATTGGAGTCGAGTGCTAGGTTTTGGCCTTGGGGGATCTCCTAGTCAAACCTAGTTACTGAGTTTCCTTTTCAGCTACTCACCTAGTGTCGGTTGGGTGTGTCTACCCCTTCGCACTAGACCCAATAGGGCCCGGTTCGCACAATAAGACTGGCGACCGGTTACAAGCTTAGGGCTCACCATTAGGTACTCACCTCCCAGTCTCTACCCGACTGGGAGGGTTACACATCCCCGGACCCATCCATCCGGGGAGTTAGGCCAGTTAGGCTTTAAATAAGCCCCCCGCGGGAGAGAAATCTCCAAAATTTCCTCATTAAATTTTTGATCCATTCGCCAATCATGGCGAACTCCAATATTTTGGAGATATTGTTAGAGATCCTTAGGGAAAACCCTGCTATTTCCGCCAAATATGGCGGAAAAATCCAGCGTGAAATCGCTAATAGTCCTCCGGCTACCGAAGCCAACGTCGCTGATTTTAGTGACGCGCTTGACAGCCCATTATCTCCCCCGCTTGCCGATCAAGGCATCCCAGTTGGTCAATTCACGGAAGTGTTTATTAACTCCGATCCCATTGTTCATCAAACAACGAACGACTTCCAGGTAGATAGCCCTCTATTGACCCCGCCCGCCGACAAAGTCGTGCCGATCGCCCGATTCCCGAAATCACCCATTGTTTCCGGCCCACCTACTAATCCCATTGTTCATCAAACAATGGACGCCGCGCAGGTGTGCGCTGCACCTGAATTCTGTGAAATGGACATCACCGAACCTATGTCCAATAACAACTCCGACAATGATTTGTCATCATGCCCTTCATCCTCGGAAGACGACTTTCAAGTCGTCACCGGCGGCAAGAGGAAGAAAGGGAAAACCTCCCAGGCCAGCAAGGCCAAAAAGACCACCGCGTCACCCCCGTCCCCAACTCAAACGCCCGTACGACCCACTAGCCCCGTCCCAACGACCTCCACTCGCGCGCAGGATAGTCGTCCCCCCAGCCCGATAGCCCAAACTTCCTCAACCCAAAGGAAGCAACGCCCTCCGCCCCCCTTTTACATCCAGGACAAGGGGAAATGGACTGATGTGTCTAAGATGTGTGTTGATCGAAAGATCAACTACACAAACGCCCGTGCCTGCCAAAATGGCATTAAAGTCACCGTCCCTACGTCGAACGACTATAGGGAATTTTATCGCGCCCTCCGTGAAAGGAATATTTCCTTTCACACTTTCTCCTTCCCCGAGGACACGCCCACTCGTGTTATTATTAAACGTGTCCCTAAAGAAATCCTAGTACAGGATATTAAAGACGACCTTGCCGATCAAGGTATACCAGTGATCGCCGTCCATCGCTTACATAAAGCGAGAGGCGGTGAGTTGTACGACATGGTTCTTGTCATTTGTGAACCAACCGAAGGTCATCACCCAATATTTAAGATTAAGTCTATTTGCTCCCTATCCGGTATCTCAATAGAAAAGCCCTACAAAACCGCAACAGTGGGACAATGCCACCGTTGCCAACTGTATGGCCATGCGCAGAGCAACTGCTATGCGACTCCCAGATGCGTCAAGTGTCTGGGCGAGCATAGCACTGCGGACTGCCCACGGCCTAAAGACCGAACCCTCTGTTCGGAACCACCCAGCTGCGTTCTCTGCGGCCAGACCGGTCACCCGGCAAACTACCGCGGCTGTCCCAAAGCCCCCAAACTCGCTCCTAAATTAGCGAAGCGCGCCAACGCCCGACAACAGAGAGAGGCACCTTCTTCTCAAATTCCCCAACGTCTCGCTCCTCAGAGACCGTCCCCGTGGAACAGGCTAAACCACGAAAAAGCCTTTCCCTCCTTGGCCCCTGCCAAACCATTGCAGGCACTGATGGATATACCCATCGCAGCGCAGATCCTGCCTATAGCCGTGGCTACAGAGCCCACAGCCAGTCACAAACCCGCGCCTCAAACCACTGCTGCTCCTGCAGTCAAACAACCGCCCAATCCCTCACCCGTCGCGCACGGCGAGGCTTGCGCCCAGACTATACTGCGCCATTATAGGTTATTTATGACCCGCCAAGCCAGATCTCTCCGCGATGCCCTTCTGGCTGCCGAACAGCAGAATAACGGCAAAATTACGACGGCAATGTACAGCCAAATATTCAGCACACACAGTGATGTGGTGCTAGGTCTCGACCAGATGGATGCGATGGACTGATCCAATGGATTCCCAACGCACAAACCACACTAGGCCTCGATCCCTCAAATTAGGTTTTTTCAACGCCAATGGCATTTTCAACCAACGCGCCGAAATAACTAAATTCCTCCGCGACCACCAATTAGACGTCCTCCTTATACAGGAGACCCTTTTGAAACCCCACCGCGCTGATCCCAAAATTGCGAATTACCGTCTAGTTCGCAATGACAGAACACGTTGCCACGGCGGCGGTACCCTTATTTATTATAGAAAGGAGTTATACTGCATCCCTCTGACCCCACCCGCGCCTCTCTCTCACCTAGAGTACTCTGCCTGTCGACTAGGCATGACTGGTCATCCTCCGATAACCATCATCTCTGCCTACCATCCCCCACCATCGGTCGCGTCTCTTGCTTCAGACGATCCTATCGCGCTCACCAGCGATCTCACGACTCTCTTCGGCCTGAGTGACTCCGTCTTACTAGCGGGCGATCTCAACGCCAAACACCCCGCTTGGAACAGCAACACGACAAATGCCAGAGGCAGAATCGTGTATAACCTAGGCGCGACCCTAAACTACGACGTCATCGCTCCGATGACTCCCACCCACTTCCCACACGACCCCAACCATAACCCCGATGTCCTCGATGTGGCGCTCCTAAAGAATGTAAACCTCCGTTTACACTCCATAGAAGCGCTTCACGAGCTCAACTCGGATCACCGTCCCGTTATCCTACACCTAGGTTCCCGCTCGGGTAACCATGATCCTACCCAACCTCCTCCGACCCAATTGATCACTGACTGGAGGAAAGTAAGTGAAAAACTGAAATCCACCACGTCGCCTCAATTGGACACCATTCCTGACCACATAGTCTCAGTCGCTGACACGACGGCGGCGATCGACTCGCTTACAAATCACGTACAATCCGTCCTGAACGATTGTTCAAGGGAAGTTCCTGTAGTGGAAGACCACCGCTGGAAACTCCCGGACGATGTACGGAATCTGATAACCGAGAAGAACGCAGCCATCCGTGCGTACAGCGCTTTTCCCTGCGCCGCAAACAAAGCTCACATGCGCAACTTACAGCGTGCTGTAAGGAAACGCATTACCGAGCAGCGTAATGCGAGCTGGGACAAGATGCTGAGCGAACTTGAGCCCACCCATCTTGCCTTCTGGCAGCTTCAGAGGAAGTTACGATCCACTGAAGAGGCCACAATGCCTCCTCTCATTCGTCCCGATAAGAGTGTCGCCTTCGATAACTCTGAAAAAGCAGAATACCTAGCCGACAGCCTAGAGTCCCAGTGTTCTCCCAGCTCTCAACCAGTAGACCAAGCCCACCTCGATATGGTGAACGCCGAAGTCGAACGTAGAACTTCCCTTCCGCCCGTCGAAGATCCCGATAATCCACTGGCCCCCATCACTCCTGATGAGGTCCAGGATATCATTAAAAGTCTCCAACCGCGAAAAGCCCCTGGCTCCGACGGCATCACCAATAGGGTTTTCAAACTTTTCCCCGCCCAGCTTATAGTGCTAATGACTGCCATCTTCAATGGTGCATTGAGCAATAATATGTTCCCCGCAACCTGGAAACAGGCCACCGTCATAGGTATTCCCAAACCAGGCAAGCCCAAGTCTGACCCGTCTAGCTACCGTCCCATTAGCTTACTTAACGTCCTTTGTAAAATCTATGAAAGGCTTATATATAAGCGGCTCAAAGATTTTGCCGAAGCAAAGAGTCTTATACCCAATGAGCAGTTTGGATTTAGAACCGAACACTCATGTATCCAACAAGTCCACCGCATCATAGAACACGTCAGCGCCGGCTTCCAACGGGGCGCAATAACGGGAGCCTTATTCTTCGACATAGCGAAAGCGTTCGACAAAGTCTGGCACAATGGCTTAATCTATAAGCTATACCAACTCGGCGTGCCTGACCGTCTCGTGCTCATCCTACGGGACTTTTTATCGAATCGCACCTTTCGTTACCGAATTGAGGGGGAGCTTTCCTCCCCCCATCCCATTCGCGCAGGAGTTCCTCAAGGCTCCGTACTATCCCCCCTCGTTTTCACGCTATTCACTAGCAATATCCCCAAGCATAAAAATACTCAGCTAGCCCTATTTGCCGACGATACGGCTATCTATTATACCGGTCTTAAACCCGATGCCATCGCTCGCACTCTCCAAACTTCCGCAAACACTCTGGCCAAGTGGTTCCGGAAATGGAGAATCGAAGTCAATCCAGACAAAAGCCAGGCAGTCCTCTTTTCTAAGCCGCGGATAAACCCACCCTCCCCCCGTCCGATTACCATGTACGGCAAGCCGATCCCCTGGGAAAAGCAAGCCAAATACTTAGGCGTGGTCCTCGATAAACACCTTTCCTTCGCTGAGCACATAAAGCAGGCACGTTCGCGTGCCGCTTTCGCTCTAGGTAGGCTCCACTTCATTCTTAGCTCCCGCAGCAAGTTATCACTCAGGTGCAAGCTGCGTATTTTCACCGCGGTCATCCGTCCCATCATGACCTACGCCTGCGTTGTTTTCGCACACGCAAAGCCCTACCTCCTCCACAAGATGCAGACCCTTCAAAACCGATTCCTCCGTAGAGTCACGGGAGCCCCCTTTTATGTTCGAAATGAGCTTCTTCACGTAGACCTCAAGATGCCCACCATCCAGCAGTTCATGAAACGTGTCTCCAAGCGTTTCTTTGATACTGCAATCCAACATAGGAATCCCCTTATCGTATCGGCCGCCCAATACGAACCCTCGCGTATCTCTAAGATTCGCCGACCAAGGCACACCCTTGTCACTCCCGATGACGCAATCACCCTGCTCCAAGAGAGCCGTAGGGAAACAAGTACAGTGGCACACAAAAACAAAAACCGACCGTCCTTCCGTCCTCGCCGCCGAGGCCCGCCGCGACGTCCCCGTAATAGTCCGCCCCGACCCTTGCCAGAGCCAGCCCGCGACGCTGAGCCAGTAGCTTTAAATTCCCTTATTAATAATAAAAATGATATGATCCAGCCTGTCCCTAGCTGCCCTCCCACTGCGACGCCCTAAGCCGAGGTCCGTACCCCACAGGGGGTGCCCTTAGCGTGTAGTCGCCTAGTTTGTAAGTTTTCTAATAAGCCCTGGCTGGAGGCTTTAATTAATTTATTAATTAAGGCAACCACAGGCAAGCCCGGTTAAGCAGCCGACAACCTCAGAGGTTGACCTGCGAGATGCCACACACAAAAAAAAAAAAAAAAAAAAAAAATCGAGCATTTGTAGTCGCGCAGACATTGAGAACTGAGAAGTTTGCTTTAAGTAAATAAAAAATGCATAAAAATATTACTTAATTCGATTCAAGTCAATTCAATTCAATTTAAATATAAATATTGTATAATGTAATGCCGGTTTTGGTTAATTCTGCAGATAATATGAGCTGTTTTTATCTGAAATCAGTTTATTTTATTTATATAAATATTTTTTCTTAACCCCAGTGTCCGTGTTAAGGATTTGTTGCAAAAACTACTATAAGATTTCCTTTTACTAAAGTTATTACAAAATGTCATGGTATAAATTCAGAATTCCACAAGCTCTGCTAGGCTGCGTATCTCATCACCACAAACCAGTAACTAAGTAACAGTATAGTTAAGTATGTATGCTTTAACGTTATTTTCCGGCATAAATAGACAATAAATTCATGCATTTATCTACATTAACGTTAAACAGTTACAAGAATAAATATCGAAATTGCAACTGCTGTGCGATGGCAACTACTGTGAGATACAGTTGTATCTCACAGCAGTTGCCATCACACAAAGTTACTTAGACGCTGTTTAAAACAAGAAATGACTACATGCTGTGCTTACCAAGTACGGGCTGAACTTATCGCAACTAGTAACCACGTACTGGGAATAATACTACTTATGAGGCAAACGTTTGACTCAATCGGACATGTAAAAAAAAGAGGAGGAAGGCGCAGGAAATACAAGGAGTACATTTAAAATTATTGGTATTAACTCGCAGTCTTACCTGATATATATTGATTTATTGTATTGAACCACTGTTTCAAACAATTTATTAGTCATACTTAATGTCAAATAGATAATTCCAACAAGTTGTTGACATATATGTACATGCACAAAGTTACTCGGACTAGGTGGGGACTGCATCTCGAATGACTTTTACACACTGCAAGTCTTACTTTAGACTATACTAAGGTCTTTATAGTTCTCCTTTTAGGGTTCCGTAGCCGAATGGCAAAAATCGGAACCCTTATAGTTTCGATATGTCTGTCCGTCTGTCTGTCTGCCAGTCTCTCCGTCCGTCCATATGTCACAGCCATTTTATTCTGAAACTATTAAGACTATACACGTGAAACTTAGTAGGTAGATATACTCTGTGAACCGCTTTCCGATTTTAATAAAAAAATTAAAAATATTTAAAATGAAGGGGGGTCCCCTCCCCATACATGGACTAGAACTGAAATTATTTTATTTCATGAAACCTATGCGTGTGTGGTATCTATATACAGGTATTTAAAAATGATATAAGGGTTTCTAAAACGACTTTTTCATAAAGTCAATCGTTTAAAAGATATAAGCTTCCAAAGTGGTAAAATGTGGGACCCATCCCCTCTAACTTCTATAATAATGGAGTAAAAAATCTAAAAAAAATATGTCTGTAGATCTTAATGTAAACTTTCAATCAAAATTAGTTTGAATGAAATCGGGTCAGCAGTTTTTGAGATACAGCATATTTTCTAAAACCGCAAATATATCTTTGTAATTCATACAAACACTATGAAAAACAATGTTATTTAACGTAGTTGTAAAAATGTTAATAAGCTAGTTTTAAGAAATTTTTAAAGTTTTTTTTTATTCGTCAAATAAATATACATATTATATTATATTTTTATAGTTACTACGGAACTCTTCATGGGCGAGTCTGACTCGCACTTGGCCAATTTTTTGACCTAGGTATGTGTGTGCTATAATTTAAATGACTTATAGATGTTGGTTTTTCTTGAGATTATATAAATGTCATTAGAGCAAAAGAATGATGATGGAGTGATTATTGGAGTACGTCATTTACTACCTGGACTGAGCTTGAAAACTGATGTTCAAAGTATAAAACGCTTTACCTACCGTTATAAAAACAAAATCAATATAACTAAGAAAGGCACCTAAAAACACACAAACTTCGTAAACTTAATGTTAGATGCCATTAAAAATCAATGGTTTAAACCATCTTAGCGGATGGGAGCCTAATTCAATTTCGCCGCGCTTGGGTCGCGTGGCCATTTTTTTTTTTTTTTTTTGTGTGTGGCATCTCGCAGGTCAACCTCTGAGGTTGTCGGCTGCTTAACCGGGCTTGCCTGTGGTTGCCTTAATTAATAAATTAATTAAAGCCTCCAGCCAGGGCTTATTAGAAAACTTACAAACTAGGCGACTACACGCTAAGGGCACCCCCTGTGGGGTACGGACCTCGGCTTAGGGCGTCGCAGTGGGAGGGCAGCTAGGGACAGGCTGGATCATATCATTTTTATTATTAATAAGGGAATTTAAAGCTACTGGCTCAGCGTCGCGGGCTGGCTCTGGCAAGGGTCGGGGCGGACTATTACGGGGACGTCGCGGCGGGCCTCGGCGGCGAGGACGGAAGGACGGTCGGTTTTTGTTTTTGTGTGCCACTGTACTTGTTTCCCTACGGCTCTCTTGGAGCAGGGTGATTGCGTCATCGGGAGTGACAAGGGTGTGCCTTGGTCGGCGAATCTTAGAGATACGCGAGGGTTCGTATTGGGCGGCCGATACGATAAGGGGATTCCTATGTTGGATTGCAGTATCAAAGAAACGCTTGGAGACACGTTTCATGAACTGCTGGATGGTGGGCATCTTGAGGTCTACGTGAAGAAGCTCATTTCGAACATAAAAGGGGGCTCCCGTGACTCTACGGAGGAATCGGTTTTGAAGGGTCTGCATCTTGTGGAGGAGGTAGGGCTTTGCGTGTGCGAAAACAACGCAGGCGTAGGTCATGATGGGACGGATGACCGCGGTGAAAATACGCAGCTTGCACCTGAGTGATAACTTGCTGCGGGAGCTAAGAATGAAGTGGAGCCTACCTAGAGCGAAAGCGGCGCGCGAACGTGCCTGCTTTATGTGCTCAGCGAAGGAAAGGTGTTTATCGAGGACCACGCCTAAGTATTTGGCTTGCTTTTCCCAGGGGATCGGCTTGCCGTACATGGTAATCGGACGGGGGGAGGGTGGGTTTATCCGAGGCTTAGAAAAGAGGACTGCCTGGCTTTTGTCTGGATTGACTTCGATTCTCCATTTCCGGAACCACTTGGCCAGAGTGTTTGCGGAAGTTTGGAGAGTGCGGGCGATGGCATCGGGTTTAAGACCGGTATAATAGATAGCCGTATCGTCGGCAAATAGGGCTAGCTGAGTATTTTTATGCTTGGGGATATCGCTAGTGAATAGCGTGAAAACGAGGGGGGATAGTACGGAGCCTTGAGGAACTCCTGCGCGAATGGGATGGGGGGCGGAAAGCTCCCCCTCAATTCGGTAACGAAAAGTGCGATTCGATAAAAAGTCCCGTAGGATGAGCACGAGACGGTCAGGCACGCCGAGTTGGTATAGCTTATAGATTAAGCCATTGTGCCAGACTTTGTCGAACGCTTTCGCTATGTTGAAGAATAAGGCTCCCGTTATTGCGCCCCGTTGGAAGCCGGCGCTGACGTGTTCTATGATGCGGTGGACTTGTTGGATACATGAGTGTTCGGTTCTAAATCCAAACTGCTCATTGGGTATAAGACTCTTTGCTTCGGCAAAATCTTTGAGCCGCTTATATATAAGCCTTTCATAGATTTTACCAAGGACGTTGAGTAAGCTAATGGGACGGTAGCTAGACGGGTCAGACTTGGGCTTGCCTGGTTTGGGAATACCTATGACGGTGGCCTGTTTCCAGGTTGCGGGGAACATATTATTGCTCAATGCACCATTGAAGATGGCAGTCATTAGCACTATAAGCTGGGCGGGGAAAAGTTTGAAAACCCTATTGGTGATGCCGTCGGAGCCAGGGGCTTTTCGCGGTTGGAGACTTTTAATGATATCCTGGACCTCATCAGGAGTGATGGGGGCCAGTGGATTATCGGGATCTTCGACGGGCGGAAGGGAAGTTCTACGTTCGACTTCGGCGTTCACCATATCGAGGTGGGCTTGGTCTACTGGTTGAGAGCTGGGAGAACACTGGGACTCTAGGCTGTCGGCTAGGCATTCTGCTTTTTCAGAGTTATCGAAGGCGACACTCTTATCGGGACGAATGAGAGGAGGCATTGTGGCCTCTTCAGTGGATCGTAACTTCCTCTGAAGCTGCCAGAAGGCAAGATGGGTGGGCTCAAGTTCGCTCAGCATCTTGTCCCAGCTCGCATTACGCTGCTCGGTAATGCGTTTCCTTACAGCACGCTGTAAGTTGCGCATGTGAGCTTTGTTTGCGGCGCAGGGAAAAGCGCTGTACGCACGGATGGCTGCGTTCTTCTCGGTTATCAGATTCCGTACATCGTCCGGGAGTTTCCAGCGGTGGTCTTCCACTACAGGAACTTCCCTTGAACAATCGTTCAGGACGGATTGTACGTGATTTGTAAGCGAGTCGATCGCCGCCGTCGTGTCAGCGACTGAGACTATGGGGTCAGGAATGGTGTCCAATTGAGGCGACGTGGTGGATTTCAGTTTTTCACTTACTTTCCTCCAGTCAGTGATCAATTGGGTCGGAGGAGGTTGGGTAGGATCATGGTTACCCGAGCGGGAACCTAGGTGTAGGATAACGGGACGGTGATCCGAGTTGAGCTCGTGAAGCGCTTCTATGGAGTGTAAACGGAGGTTTACATTCTTTAGGAGCGCCACATCGAGGACATCGGGGTTATGGTTGGGGTCGTGTGGGAAGTGGGTGGGAGTCATCGGAGCGATGACGTCGTAGTTTAGGGTCGCGCCTAGGTTATACACGATTCTGCCTCTGGCATTTGTCGTGTTGCTGTTCCAAGCGGGGTGTTTGGCGTTGAGATCGCCCGCTAGTAAGACGGAGTCACTCAGGCCGAAGAGAGTCGTGAGATCGCTGGTGAGCGCGATAGGATCGTCTGAAGCAAGAGACGCGACCGATGGTGGGGGATGGTAGGCAGAGATGATGGTTATCGGAGGATGACCAGTCATGCCTAGTCGACAGGCAGAGTACTCTAGGTGAGAGAGAGGCGCGGGTGGGGTCAGAGGGATGCAGTATAACTCCTTTCTATAATAAATAAGGGTACCGCCGCCATGGCAACGTGTTCTGTCATTGCGAACTAGACGGTAATTCGCAATTTTGGGATCAGCGCGGTGGGGTTTCAAAAGGGTCTCCTGTATAAGGAGGACGTCTAATTGGTGGTTGCGGAGGAATTTAGTTATTTCGGCGCGTTGGTTGAAAATTCCATTGTTGAAAAAACCTAATTTGAGGGATCGAGGCCTAGTGTGGTTTGAGCGTTGGGAATCCATTGGATCAGTCCATCGCATCCATCTGGTCGAGACCTAGCACCACATCACTGTGTGTGCTGAATATTTGGCTGTACATTGCCGTCGTAATTTTGCCGTTATTCTGCTGTTCGGCAGCCAGAAGGGCATCGCGGAGAGATCTGGCTTGGCGGGTCATAAATAACCTATAATGGCGCAGTATAGTCTGGGCGCAAGCCTCGCCATGCGCGACGGGTGAGGGATTGGGCGGTTGTTTGACTGCAGGAGCAGCAGTGGTTTGAGGCGCGGGTTTGTGACTGGCTGTGGGCTCTGTAGCCACGGCTATAGGCAGGATCTGCGCTGCGATGGGTATATCCATCAGTGCCTGCAAAGGTTTGGCAGGGGCCAAGGAGGGAAAGGCTTTTTCGTGGTTTAGCCTGTTCCACGGGGACGGTCTCTGAGGAGCGAGACGTTGGGGAATTTGAGAAGAAGGTGCCTCTCTCTGTTGGCGGGCGTTGGCGCGCTTCGCTAATTTAGGAGCGAGTTTGGGGGTCCCACTGTTGCGGTTTTGTAGGGCTTTTCTATTGAGATACCGGATAGGGAGCAAATAGACTTAATCTTAAATATTGGGTGATGACCTTCGGTTGGTTCACAAATGACAAGAACCATGTCGTACAACTCACCGCCTCTCGCTTTATGTAAGCGATGGACGGCGATCACTGGTATACCTTGATCGGCAAGGTCGTCTTTAATATCCTGTACTAGGATTTCTTTAGGGACACGTTTAATAATAACACGAGTGGGCGTGTCCTCGGGGAAGGAGAAAGTGTGAAAGGAAATATTCCTTTCACGGAGGGCGCGATATAGTTCCCTATAGTCGTTCGACGTAGGGACGGTGACTTTAATGCCATTTTGGCAGGCACGGGCGTTTGTGTAGTTGATCTTTCGATCAACACACATCTTGGACACATCAGTCCATTTACCCTTGTCCTGGATGTAAAAGGGGGGCGGAGGGCGTTGCTTCCTTTGGGCTGAGGAAGTTTGGGCTATCGGGCTGGCGGGACGACTATTCTGCGCTCGAGCAGAGGTAGTTGGGGCGGGGCTAGCGGGTCGAACGGGCGTTTGAGTTGGGGACGGGGGCGACGCGGTGGTCTTTTTGGCCTTGCTGGCCTGGGAGGTTTTCCCTTTCTTCCTCTTGCCACCGGTGACGACTTGAAAGTCGTCTTCCGAGGACGAGGGGCATGATGACAAATCATTGTCAGAGTTGTTATTGGACACAGGTTCAGTGGTGTCCATTTCACGGAATTCAGGTGCAGCGCACACCTGCGCGGCGTCCATTGTTTTAGGAACAATGGGATTAGCAGGTGGGCCGGAAACAATGGGTGATTTCGGGAATCGGGCGATCGGCACGACTTTGTCGGCGGGCGGGGGCAATAAAGGGCTATCTACCTGGAAGTCGTTCGTTGTTTGACGAACAATGGGATCGGAGTTAATAAATACTTCCGTGAACTGACCTACCGGGATGCCTTGATCGGCAAGCGGGGGAGATAATGGGCTGTCAAGCGCGTCACTAAAATCAGCGACGTTGGCTTCGGTAGCCGGGGGACAGTTAGCGATTTTACGCTGGATTTTTCCGCCATATTTGGCGGAAATAGTAGGGTTTTCCCTAAGGATTTCTAACAGAATCTCCAAAATATTGGAGTTCGCCATGATTGGCAATTGGATCAAAATTGAATGGGGACATTTTGGAGATTTCTCTCCCGCGGGGGGCCTATTTAAAGCCGAACTGGCCTAACTCCCCGGATGGATGGGTCCGGGGATGTGTAACCCTCCCAGTCGGGTAGAGACTGGGAGGTGAGTACCTAATGGTGAGCCCTAAGCTTGTAACCGGTCGCCAGTCTTATTGTGCGAACCGGGCCCTATTGGGTCTAGTGCGAAGGGGTAGACACACCCAACCGACACTAGGTGTGTAGCTGAAAAGGAAACTCAGTAACTAGGTTTGACTAGGAGATCCCCAAGGCCAAACCCTAGCACTCGACTCCAATTTACTGCTTCACCCTGAAGGGGATCAGCGGGTGCGTCGGGTCAGCACCCCCTTGGTATTGTTGACACCGTGAGGTTTCCAACCAAGGACCACGAAACTGTGGTTTTACCCTGAAGGGGCCAAACTAAATTGTTTTTGACGATACTCTGTTATAGAAACAGGATATCCTTCACCGCCTTGAAAAAGGCGGATCCGGACCTGGCGTCGTAGTCGGCGACTACGAGTGACGTCACGGCGAGCGTGACGAAGCGTAGCGATGACTCAGGCACGGAACGATCGAGAGCGCGGAGCGGTACGACCGTCGCGGGCGAGCGTCGGAAGCGGAATGTCGCGTGGCCACACTTTTTGCTTGTTAAAATACCTGCCCGCAGTGAATGAAAGAACGAATAGTCGAGTAAATGACTCATTCACTCAATTGAATGAGTCCCGACGGGACATCGGATCAATTATCTTTTTTACTTGAAACGTGTCGGACGAAAGTGAAACGATTTTATTATGGAATCATTGAATGACTCTTATTAGAAATGCTTTTAATGAGAGGTGGCTCGTTCGAACGCATTTGTTGAGTTTTGAAGTTTGGTTTCTAGACTAATTTGTGTAACTAGATATTTAGGGAGATGTATGTAGAAACGTAATTTTTGTTTCATATTCATGTTCATTGCGCAGCTGCAGCTTCTAAGCAGGAGTTTTTTAAATTTTTGTAGAATCAGACCTCTAATAGCTCACCAAAAGTTCTCCTTCCGATTTTACAGTAAATACTAATAAGGAAAGAAATCTTGTACTTTTTAAGAGAACTAGCAATGTGGGTAGAATTCACATTACTAGCAACCTTGTTAACCCCTCCAACTAAGCTAAATATGCTTGTGTCTGGAGTGGGTTCACTGCAATAGTGTAATGGGCTGGAACCCGCGACCTCTCAGTCATAAGTCCGACACCTTAGCCATTAGGCTATTGACGCTTCAAAGTTATGTATGTAATAACTGTCCTGATGGAATTCCGAACATAAGATAAAAAATATACCTAAATGACTAAACTCATTGGTACTTAATATTCTCAAATGCACAAACAAGGAGACTCGCAATATTTTAGTGCACGGTCATAGACTGGCTGGTAAATATAGTAAGGGTTTTTAAGCCAGTAATAAGTCACTACCTTCTTGAAAAGGTAATAGAATATCTACTATGGTAACTACCGGTGTGATTCAGTTTCATGGCTTATAGAGCAATGTGTTAAATGCAATTAATTTGGAATTGCGAACCTATCATTAACGAGCTGTGACCGTGACTTTGTACACGTGAGTTATTTCTCCGGCGTAAATCCCAATCTCGTGGGACATCCGGGATAAAAAAATTAAAATCATATACGAGTCTCTGTGAATGACCTTCCATGGCTGCAGATCGCAATCATCATTCTTCATCCAGCGATTTAATTAAAAAATTAAAACGACTCCCAAAAAACACTGCAAAGTTAAAAATAACTTTAATTTCGGAAGTCGGTGCCAAAAACGAAAATACAAAACTAAAGACACCGACTACCGAAATTAAAGTTATTTTTCACTTTGCAGTGTTTTTTGGGAGTCGGTTTAATTTTTTAGTATAAGTTTTTATACATGGAGTGTCTGCCTATCTGTCGTCCACTACTCAGTAACTTTATTTTTATTTTATCCTCACAAAATCTAATATCAAGCATATCGTCGTAACATTTTTTTCCCCAAAAGCACAAGGAGTGTAGGATTTGTACGTCATTAAAACGACCCCGGTGAACATCATTAGCACATAGAAAGAGCCACAAAAGGTAACCCTTGAAAGACCGCTCTAGATCCCGTGTGCATCGAGGCAAATTTCTCGGGAGACTATAAAGGGACAGTGAGTGTATCGTAACCCAATAGTTGAGTATTAGTAATCTTATTGGAATGTAATAATTGTAATAAAAAAAACTCAGAATCTCGAAGTCTGTATTATCTTACCCAGTCACATGAAAACTATTAAGGAACTACTGTTACAATATAATTGTACGATACATAGGTAATTCCTACTTAAAAGATATTTCAAGCCCTTGTTGAAAAACCCTATATTATTGTCACAAATATCCACACATTTAAGAAATTTATATGCAGTCAGCTTATTTACTTCTCCGTCACCTCCTGAGACGTTTCGTCAATTCCTAAAAACCTTTTTGTAAGTGCTCGCCCAAATCACAAAAGGTAGCCTAAACGTAGGTAGAAATAAACATCTTCCTATGGGATTAGAGACCTGAATTTTTGAATATGTTAGTCAGCTAGTTTCTTTTAAAAAATATATAGAACAGTAGATTAATTTAATAATGCTTTATTTAATTGCCATATATTTTATCAGCAACTAACTGTCTTTCTGGAACATTAACATTATGATGAGATTGAATCGCAAAAAAACCTGTAGCAGACTTTAAAATGTATGGAGATTATAATGTCAACATAAAGCTTCATAAAATTTCTTATCGTACGCTAATTTTACAAAGTTGTAAAATTAGCGTATGATAAGATTTTTTTAAAATTGAGAATTTGATTTTAGAATTTGATGATTATTATTTAAACTTATCATAATAGTTTAATTTAGCCCGTGGGTGACGAATCCATTATCGCCGTGACTGTAGATACCTATCTTTTTCAATTGCGCATAATATATTAAAGCCATATACAATGGTAACTATTTAATACACACGGGAACAAATAATGTGTCAGCTGCTAATTATAAATGACAAATACGGCAATTGGGTTACTGTGAGTCAATAGTTACTTTCATATTGTTACAATTACGATAAATGATTCATATTAATGGTGGAATTACATTGTGAATTTATAGTGGATTTAACTTCGAAAAACGATTAATATTAATCAATATTGTTTATTGATCTTTTGGAGTTACCAACAACGTAATAATCATGTCAAAAGAAAGTTTTAGCTAACAACTAGTGAAAGTTCTAAATGATATCGTTTAGTTTTGAACGAACTGTTACACTTGTACAGACTCAGAGAATGTAATATGTTTTAATAGCTTGCATCTGCGGCGTTGCTCGCGTGAAAAGTTATTTTTCAGCAGAAAAAAGTAGCCTATGTCATCCACCAGCCCTTCTACTATCTTCACACCACAAAATCAGTCAATTTGTTGGTCAGTTTTTACAGCAATCAATCAATCTCCTGAATCATTCTCTATTCGGGGTCGGCCCTCCTGATACTTTCACGCCATTTCTGGCGATTTTGTGTCATATCTGCAGTTAAATCTAGGGTTTTAAGGTAGTCAAGTATGCTTCTCATCCAGGTGGTTGTAGTATACTACTTCTTCTATATTCATCACCCGCATCGTCATGTGTTCACTTCTGCGCATCACATGTCTATACAAGCGTAGGCGGCTCTCTCGCATCTTGTGATCAATCTTTGCAACTTTTTATGTTGGTCAGTTTTGACATGAAAGAAGGAAAATCTAAGACACTTTCTCATCCATACTAATGTTATAAATGCGAAAGTGTCTCTCTGCGTGTCAGTCTGTTAGTAGTAGTGATTTGCCGGTTCTGGCGCACCAATCCCGTGGCTCACCGGTTCTGGCGCACCACCGCTTCTGGCGCAATCGCGGTCCAGGGCGTTTCAAACCTAAAAAAAAAAAAAAAAAAAAAAAAAAAAAAGGTTTTGGGGTCCGCTGATCACGTTTCTGCAATCCGTTTTCGCGTAAGATGCATGGTTCCGGAGATACAGAAATCAATTAACAACAATCTGTTTCATTTCCGGTGACCCGAAACCCTCATTATCGACTTTCATTGTTCGCCTTTTCTTATCTATTGTCCGTGCGTCCGGCCGCTCACCCTCATTAGGATTGCATTGACGTATGCATGTATTACTCATTGTTACTGCTACTGCTATTGTATACTTTTATTGTTCATAAACCATTGCTTACTTTGCTATTCGGGGTCATCAAAACGGAATCAATAAAACACATGCGTCATTAACAAATTTTATTTTTATCTACAAAATATGAGCGGAACATCTCATCCACTAAAATATCGTTGTACAGTGTGTTCCCTGTAAATATGTTTGTAAAACTATGCATTGAACATCCCTGAAACTTATATAGCAAATACATTAAGCAATATTCACCACAAACTGAAGTCCAATCATTCTGAATCCTATCAATACTCCAGCCCCATCTTTTACAATTCCTTTTCAAAAACTCGAGATGATATCGCGCAGGTGTTCGCCCATAAGAATCAAAATATTGACCGATGCCATTCGTATCGATATGTACAGCTACCCAGTGTGAACCTGGCTTATCATCCGCATCCAAATTGCATATTATATACGTTGGTGCATGGGTATACATAGGGAGTCTATTAGCAGCATAAACATTATTTTCTAGACTGGGATGAATCTTTTTCAGATGTTTTTGTACTTCTAGTGTATCCATGATATAGCATATTATTACACTACCAATCTATTCAATGGTTGTCATAGGAATGTTCAATTATAGTGATTTGTAAATATTAAATCGCATTATTTTGTAGCACTCACAAAACAGGTTGATGCCAGCAATGTGAGATAAGTTTGTTGACTCATAGAGTTACTATCAGTTTCCGGAGGAACGTGAGATAATTTTGGTGATTCATAGAGTTACAATCAGTTTCGTTGTATTTAGGAATTTGTTTTAGATAAGAATGGTGCTATATAAGATCCTACCATTGCAGTCATGCAGTCAGTCTATGGTCGTTTGACCGCAGTGGATTGTATACGTCTACCAATACTACGTTTGTGTTACTTCAACGCATCAATGGCCATGGAGGTAAGTGTTTATTCTATTGACAAACTTACTTGTATTCTTGTTGTTGTTTCCTAACGTGTGTGATTAAGTGTAAACAAATTGATATTAACATGATAACTGTCTTGTTGCAGAAATCATTCAACTTCGATGAAAATACCTATAAACAGTATTACTACTCACCGCTCTCCCCTCAACATGAAGAAGAGAACGATGACATCGTTATTAATAACACATGTGATGGTGGAAAAAGGAAATCACAACCGATTGATCATTTTTTTGAAGTGGCACCAAAAATAAAAAAGAAGAAACTGTTATCGTCAACCGTGGCACGAGCCGCTAGAGATGGTGTATCATACATTTCTAGTAATTCTGACGACGGAGACCAAGCGACGCATCTCATTAAAATTGAAATGTACGATATGAAGAAGCTATGTAAGATTCCAACTACTGATCATTGGAAACACGCTACCACGAGGATTAAATATTATGTAAAGAATAATAAGGATAGCATCTACGACAGCACAAACGGGCTCGTATACAACATTACAAAGACAATAGCAGAAAGTGAAAAAGTTAAAAAATACTTTTTTAACAATGACACCCATTAGTTGATTAGTGAATGTGATTCTGTTTACTTAAATTACTTCTGTGTACTCATTAGATTCTACCTGACTCGTCATTAATAACACATGCGATGGTGGAAAAAGGAAATCACAACCGATTGATAATTTTTTTTTTTGAAGTGGCACCAAAAAATAAATAAGAAGAAACTGTTATCGTCAACCTTGGCACAAGCCGCTAGAGATGGTGTATCATACATTTCTACTAATTCTGACTACGGAGACCAAGCGTCGCATCTCATAAAAATTGAAATGTACGATATGAAGAAGCTATGTAAGATTCCAACTACTGATCATTGGAAACACGCTACCACGAGGATTAAATATTATGTAAAGAATAATAAGGATAGCATCTATGACAGCACAAACAGCCTCGTATACAATATTACAAAGACAATAGCAAAAAGTGAATAAGTTAAAAAATACTTTTTTAACAATGACACTCATTAATCGATTAGTGAATGTGATTCTGTTTACTTAAATTACTTCTGTGTATTCATTAGATCCAAGGAGGTGTCGTCTTGTGGTGCTGAGAGAAAAACAAGATTAGAAGGAAGAGATGAGTGTGGCATACGTGAACAGATCACTTCATTGAAAAGCAAAACTACAAAACTGATTGGAGAAGAAAAAGTGAAGAATATGCAGTACCCAAGAGCTGAATATCCATTTTTCAGTTCAAAATCTAGACGGTTGTTCAGTTTCGGAGACTGGCCACTCGTTATGAAACAGAAGCCTGAAGATCTTGCAGAAGCCGGTTTCTTTTATACTGGTCATGAAGACAGGACCAAGTGTTTCCATTGTGGTGGCGGTTTAAAAGATTGGGAAGATGATGATGATCCTTGGCAGCAGCATGTTCAGTGGTTTAGTCAGTGTGCTTATGTAAAGTTTAAACTCGATCAGTGTTCTGTATAAGATTGAATAGGGTGTTTATAATGAAATAAAAAAATAGTATATTGCATATAATTTGTTTTATTTAATTTTATAATGTTTCCTTTAGTTACATACACATAACCTTAACTACTATAGTCTACAGTAACATTTCTATTTTTATCTATTTCAATAATATTATCAAACTCAGCATAAACAATACAGTTAATTGTTTGTATTAGTGAGGATTCAAATCGTACTTCTAATCTTACACTACCATGCTTTATGAGATTCCAATGAGCTGATGAGTTAGCTGATAAATCAGGAGTTAAATCAAATGCTAAAAGACAGTAACCTTTAGCATACTGTTCACGAGAGATTGCATTTCCTTCATTTAGAAAGTGAATACCAGTCCCCGAGAATAGAGTATGATATGCTGATGTAAATATATTATTATTAAAAGATGGTTGCAAAGCTTTTGAAGGTATTTGTTGACCATCAATATATAAGCTGAAAGAGTTAATACCATAGTTTTCAAAGTTAAATGGATTTTTAGTAAGCGAACCATTAAATGCAGAATTGTTTACAAATCCAATAATACATCTTTTGGGTACCTGTCCTAAGAATATATTATCAAGAGTTTTTCCTTGAACACCTGATGGAATTGTTAAAACTTTAACTTCAGCACGAGTAATAGGATATTTAGCAGTGGTAGAAGCTAAAACTTTCTGATGTGCGAGTAATACACTTGGATTAATTCGTGCTCTTCGAACAATAAGAGTTGCGTCTGTAATGCAAACTTTAAACTTTACATCATTTGACCCAGCAATTAAATTAAAACTCTCTCTTGATCGAACTAATTTTACACTCATTTCAACGCCATTCATTAAAAATTTATCTTGATTGAAAATGTCACCATGAAGATGACCAATCATTTCTATTTCCCTACTTTCATTAACTAATTCCTGTCTTTTAACAAATCCTATGTTTTTACCATCTGTGGAATCCATTTTTCCTGCTGTATCCTCATACCAAAGGCTACAAGTAAGATGAGATTGTTTAGCAGCAGGAGCATAGTTTAAAAGAGTTTCCATGTATGCTCGATAGGCATAGGTATTATTAGGTGGTGATACAAGTTTTTGGTTTAAATAAACATCAAGTTGACTAAAAAGTGAATAATTTAATTCCCATTTCAATGCATTGTTTTAAATTCCTGTAGTGAATGATGTATTTATTTTTATTATTTAAATTAGGAACTAATTTAGTTTCTTTAGTATTACCCACACATATGTTTTCAGGACATAATGGAAAGTCAGAATGCAAATTATGAAGTTCATCAGGATATTCCAAATCAACTTCTAAAACATAACCAAAATCAGACGTATCCAACACATTATAATCTGTATTACAATTTATCCATTCGAAACCACCAACAGGAAGGGATTGGGACATTGCCCAACCATATAAATTATTCGCATCAAAATATGTTAGATATGAATTAGGTTTTTCACCATCATAATCCTCCATGAATTTATTATTTGCTCTAGCAAAACGATTGCTACACTGAGATACACCCCCTCTAATACCAGCTTTAAAAAAAGCAATTTTGTCATAGTCCGTTAACAATTCTAATTCTATTTTCGTAAATTTTAACATTGCATCCCAACTTAAACCTGGAGCAGTATAGTAATGGGCAGGATCTAATCCATAAGTTTTAATACAAAGCTTTCTGAAGTTTTCGAATATATCGGTCAAAAGTAAAACATCAGTTTTTAAATACAAATCGGAATAATCAGACATACTACTACACTTAAAATGTTGCCAAATATCTTTTGCATGATTATAATCATCGTTTGAAATATTTGAATCTGTGAGTGAACTATAAAACTGGTGTTGATCAGGAAGTGACGGATGTTTCAAGCAATCACTATTACGCATAAATTCATAAGGATAAATACCTTTCCGTCTTAAACGTAAAAAATCTTCATTAATAGGATAGTTTCTTTTTAGTTCTTTAAACTGATCGTCATTAAGATTTTTAGCTAGCTGATCTAAACTACATGATAAAAATTTCAATGAATCTACGAATCTTAAACTTACAGGTTGATTATTTATTGTTAACTGTTTTGAAAATGATATGTATCGTTCTTTATTTTGTGGAATAACTTCAACTTTGCCATCATCGAGGTTTAATGCATGGACAATAAAATGAGCATCGTAGTGACCGAGGTTATGTAAAAATATTGGAACATAACGAGGGGTTCTGTACTTAGAACTACACACTTGATGCGCAACACCCCTAAAACTGCCAGTGTACCAATCAAAATCGTAAAAAGGATCTTCATTTAACTGAGTTTCACAAATATGACAAATGTTTGAATTTGAAATTTTAATTTTATCTTCATCTGATAATGGAACGGGACATTTTTGGAAACAATTTTTTTTAACTATTGTTTTCACATCTTCACAAAGGCGATTCATAAACACTTGTGCACAGTTTGGCCCACTATACGTCTCATATTTTGATAATCTGTCATCATATGAACATTTAATGTAATATCCGAAACTATACACTTCATGTTTTTGAATATTAATTGTACTAGGCTTGGATGGATCGTTACTACATGATTCTATTGGGTTCAAAAATGCTTCAAAGTCTGCATAAACCACAAAAGGCATTTCCAACTTTTTCACGAATTTATCAAATTTTATTTTATTATTTGATGTTGCTTTACCGAACCAATCCTTTTTGGAATCCGTACCGTTTGGTAATTCCGTACAAATGTGAGCGCAATCATATTGTTGATGGTTATTAAGTCTTTCCTCTGATGGGAAATGAAGTAAACATGAATCGCATATATAAACTGCGTGATGATTACTTGAGATTTGTGAGCTAACTAACCGCGATAACTTTTTAATATAACAGTAATGATTGTTAGTACCATTCGATAAATATAGTAGGTTGATATGATTAGGTGTACGACATTTTGTTAAATATAAAGGACCTACAACTGAATTACACTTTTTTTCTTTATTATACTCTAAACCAAAAACATTTATACTAATATTGTTTAATTTCTCTACTTTTGATATATCTACAATTTTAACCGGAAAAGAAATACCAGTAAATTTTAGTTTATTTTCATGAATTGCGTATGATGTTACGCGATCTACACTTTTACATACAGGATATAAACCGGAGAGTAATGCCCATTTGAAACACATATTATCATTATTTTTAACATTGATTACAGCTTTTTTTAATTTAATATCCTGAGGAAGATCGATATATGAACTACCACGTAAGGGGTTGAATTTGTTAACATTCATATCTATGTATTTAATTTGATTAAGACTCCAACCACTATCTTTTTTTTCAAATTGACAAATTTTACCAACAACAGTGTCTATTAATGATGAAAAAAATATATTTAAGTCATCACCCTGACAAATTATATAATTAAACGTTTGAAAATCAAATGTATTTTTAATATCTTTAGTTTGTTGTATGAAATCAGCATGCAATATGAAGTTTATTTTAAAAATTGTATGTTGTTGAATACATTCATTGATTAAAAATAAGATATCAATTTTTAATGAATTTAAAAACGATTCCGGTGTTTCAAAATATTGCCCCGATTGAATTGTTTTACTATTAATTCTATATGTTAAAATTCGGTTGCCAAAAGCGGTTTCAACAACTGTAACATTTGCTAGTGAATTATGTGATTTTAAAAGATTATTTTTGTGAACATTGCTTTTTAAATGGTTATTTAGATACCTTTTATTAATAAAAACATGACATGTGTCACATTCCACCTTATTGTTGTCCACGTTATTTGTTTCAGTCGATGATGTAGAAGCTCCTTCATCAAATTTTGCTTTCTTGGGAACCTTATTTTCGTCAGTAGTGATACCTCGTTTGATACCTCTTCCAACTTGTGGTTGACTGTAACAAAACAGCAAGAAAATTATTAGACAAATCTTAAAATAAAACAATACAACAATAATCTTTCTTATTGAGTTTGTACTTCTAATACTTACATCAACGCTGTTTCAACCATCGCACAGTGATTATACAACTCATCATCATACGATGAATCAAACAGTTCACACTTCTCCATTTCATCACAAACTTTAGGCAGCTCCTGATCGAATTCGTTGATGAATAGTTCCATATTCTCTTCCATGGGTGCGGAAAAGAAAGCACTGGTACACACTTCACTGAAGTTTTCCATCTTTATAGCAAAGAAGAAATTAGGTAGCACAGTAAGTAACAGTTAAGTGTTGGTAGACAAACCGATACCCAATTTCAAATAATGTTCATTACATAGAGTCTAGCAAAGGATTAGAAAGTCAGGTAGAATCTAATGAGTACACAGAAGTTATTTAAGTAAACAGAATCACATTCACTAATCAACTAATGGGTGTCATTGTTAAAAAAGTATTTTTTAACTTTTTCACTTTCTGCTATTGTCTTTGTAATGTTGTATACGAGCCCGTTTGTGCTGTCGTAGATGCTATCCTTATTATTCTTTACATAATATTTAATCCTCGTGGTAGCGTGTTTCCAATGATCAGTAGTTGGAATCTTACATAGCTTCTTCATATCGTACATTTCAATTTTAATGAGATGCGTCGCTTGGTCTCCGTCGTCAGAATTACTAGAAATGTATGATACACCATCTCTAGCGGCTCGTGCCACGGTTGACGATAACAGTTTCTTCTTTTTTATTTTTGGTGCCACTTCAAAAAAATGATCAATCGGTTGTGATTTCCTTTTTCCACCATCACATGTGTTATTAATAACGATGTCATCGTTCTCTTCTTCATGTTGAGGGGAGAGCGGTGAGTAGTAATACTGTTTATAGGTATTTTCATCGAAGTTGAATGATTTCTGCAACAAGACAGTTATCATGTTAATATCAATTTGTTTACACTTAATCACACACGTTAGGAAACAACAACAAGAATACAAGTAAGTTTGTCAATAGAATAAACACTTACCTCCATGGCCATTGATGCGTTGAAGTAACACAAACGTAGTATTGGTAGACGTATACAATCCACTGCGGTCAAACGACCATAGACTGACTGCATGACTGCAATGTACGATCTTATATAGCACCATTCTTATCTAAAACAAATTCCTAAATACAACGAAACTGATTGTAACTCTATGAATCACCAAAATTATCTCACGTTCCTCCGGAAACTGATAGTAACTCTATGAGTCAACAAACTTATCTCACATTGCTGGCATCAACCTGTTTTGTGAGTGCTACAAAATAATGCGATTTAATATTTACAAATCACTATAATTGAACATTCCTATGACAACCATTGAATAGATTGGTAGTGTAATAATATGCTATATCATGGATACACTAGAAGTACAAAAACATCTGAAAAAGATTCATCCCAGTCTAGAAAATAATGTTTATGCTGCTAATAGACTCCCTATGTATACCCATGCACCAACGTATATAATATGCAATTTGGATGCGGATGATAAGCCAGGTTCACACTGGGTAGCTGTACATATCGATACGAATGGCATCGGTCAATATTTTGATTCTTATGGGCGAACACCTGCGCGATATCATCTCGAGTTTTTGAAAAGGAATTGTAAAAGATGGGGCTGGAGTATTGATAGGATTCAGAATGATTGGACTTCAGTTTGTGGTGAATATTGCTTAATGTATTTGCTATATAAGTTTCAGGGATGTTCAATGCATAGTTTTACAAACATATTTACAGGGAACACACTGTACAACGATATTTTAGTGGATGAGATGTTCCGCTCATATTTTGTAGATAAAAATAAAATTTGTTAATGACGCATGTGTTTTATTGATTCCGTTTTGATGACCCCGAATAGCAAAGTAAGCAATGGTTTATGAACAATAAAAGTATACAATAGCAGTAGCAGTAACAATGAGTAATACATGCATACGTCAATGCAATCCTAATGAGGGTGAGCGGCCGGACGCACGGACAATAGATAAGAAAAGGCGAACAATGAAAGTCGATAATGAGGGTTTCGGGTCACCGGAAATGAAACAGATTGTTGTTAATTGATTTCTGTATCTCCGGAACCATGCATCTTACGCGAAAACGGATTGCAGAAACGTGATCAGCGGACCCCAAAACCTTTTTTTTTTTTTTTTTTTTTTTTTTTTTAGGTTTGAAACGCCCTGGACCGCGATTGCGCCAGAAGCGGTGGTGCGCCAGAACCGGTGAGCCACGGGATTGGTGCGCCAGAACCGGCAAATCACTACTACTTCTGTTACTAAATAGTGAAAGTTTCTATTGTTGAGATGTTGATTAACGCGGCTGAAACCGCGGGGCAAGGTTTGTTTATAATATTTGTATTGATTGACAGACTTGCGTCTGCCCAAGATCTTGATAACGAGGTTGAAGATGTAACATATGCACTTTTGCATTAATGTCCCCCAGGTTGATGATATCAGGAACCATACACTATTGCCTTTGCCTTACTATAAATACAGATCATCATCCTTAGATATAAGCACGCTCATCAATAAGACTAATTATTATGTTTGGTTTAATTACAGATATAAAATGCAGTATTGTGTTTCCAGTACTTAAACGAATCGTTTGATTTTTTTTAATGATACCATATTTTTATCCGACTGCGACAGAAGGAGGGTTATGTTTTTCGAGAGTATGTATGTATGTATGTTTGTATAATTGTTTGGCACGCTCTGTGGCCTGAACGGCTCGACGGATTTTAGCTTGAGAGGTATCGTTAGATTCGTATTGACTGTGAGAGTGACACTGGGTATATCAAAATAAAAAAAACCAAAATGGCGGATATTTGGCGCCATATTATGCCTTCAAAAATGTTTTTTTTTTTCAAAACCTATCGAGTGGGGTATCAAAATAAAGGGTTTTAAAAGGTGATTACAAAAATATATTTACAACTTATATGGTTAAAAGTAATTCAAAGTGACAAATTGTAAAAAGACGTATAAAGAACTAAATCGTCTGCGAAATCTTTCACATCTATAAACTAAAAAGCTGGAAATAAAAAAGTAATTAAAAAATTAAAAAACCTGACTGCAACCTTATACTAAAACTAACTGAAAAGCTAATAAAAACAAGCCCATTTTAAATTAAATAAAAGTTGGAAGCAGGCGGGACCCATTTGAGTTTGAAACTATAATAATGGTATGGGCCCCGCCTGCTTCCAACTTTTATTCATTTCATTTCATTTCATTTCATTTCATACAAGAATACACATGTCAATCGCTAAAAATATTGTAAAACTATATTGTGGAAAAACTAATTTTACACCAAAAATATTCTTCTTCATCGCTGTCTGTGGCAAAAGTACCCAAAACAATCAATCGATTAAGTTAAAACGCAGTGCATTGTTCGGATAATTAGGTTAGTATTTTGGTCACGTGAAGAGTCGACTCACTGCTTACTGATGACACGAAAGGCTCGATGTACTAAAATAGGTACCTATTTACATACTCTGTGCATCAGGTTAGACTGCCTCCGTGGTCGAATGGTTTGGGCGTTTGCCTTGTAACCAGGTGGTCGTGGGTTCGGTTCCAAGTTCCAGGTTCGAAGCATACTTTATAAAGTTGTTTCCAGTTTGGCTAGAATATTGCAGGCCTGGATCACCTGACTGTCTGATAAAAAGATGGTTCCGTGCTTCGGAAGGCACGTATAAGCCGGTGGTCCCGGTCGCCAAAAGGCGGTCGTCAAAATAGACCACGTCAGAGGCCCTTGAGGCGGTCTAGAAACTCTGACACTGAGGTGTATGGGATCGTTAGACCTTACTACCCACACGATAAGAAGAAGAAGAAGAAGGTTAGACTGGAAGCCGATCCGAACATAGTTGGGAAAAGGCTAAGCTGATGACGATCTAAGTAATAATTACGTCACTATGCAATCTCTAACCAGGTTCCTAGTTACTTCTGAGATTTAAAAAACAAACACAGACAAAACAAATTTTATAATAACATTAATAGCCTTATTATAAAAATACGTTCCCGATTAAGTTGCTGGAGCAACTGGTCGTTATTAACAACTACCTACTCGTTACAAAGTATATCGATGTAATTAATTCAGGGAATATCACTTACTTATTTTTAATGTCTCATATTATGTGGAATACGTTTATTAAGCTTTTTATTACGGGAGTAGAGTAATAATGGAGGATAGTTGATTTTAGAGTTCAGAAGAAAGGACACAAAATGTTTGCAAACTAACTTCTGCCCGCGGCTACACTTGAGTGAAAAGATTTCTTTCAGCAAAAACAGAAACAAAAATTTCATCATAATCGGTTGAATGGGTTTGACGTTGTCATTAATTTATTCAATCATTCAACAATTCTTATTGCGTTTGAATTATGTAGTACACTAATTTCAATATTTTGTGTCAATATTGTGTGTTTTTGCTAATTATGTGGAAATAGACAGAAAGGTATTTTCTTATTTATCGATAATATTGGCAGGGATAGATTTTTAGCCCAAACGCATTTAACCCGTTTACTTTAATGTATAAAGCACATGATGTCTTGATATAAAAATAAGAAATCTGATCTGTCTCCTTGTAAAACTTGGAGCAAATCTCAATCAAAAGCGCTTTAAGAAAGTTTGAATCATCGTGTGTGGCCTTCTTACAATAAACTGAATTAAACTTGTTACCATTATTAATTACAAACAGCTAGCTTTATAAAAAAGCTATTGGTAAATAATAAAGTTTTAAACCAAAAAGTATTCATATAAAAATGAATCATAAACAAATTTCTAAACATGCATGACGCTATAAATACAATCAAATTACAGCATCGATTGAAACCGTTAATCGATTATGTTGATTAATCTCTTGAAATTAATCTATACTATGCGTGTGGTCGGAAGTGTGACTGTAAGTATAGTTAAGTAAATACCTACTAAGATTAGTAATGATTAAAGGATTAAGGTAATCTCTCTTACTATTGATTCAATGCCAAAGATTTGGTAGACAACATACTCGTTAAAGTACTATGGAATCTACGTGCTATTTTGACACTAAGTTATCGTGTCAGTGTCAAATTTTCAAGATTATTTTTCTTTTCTCTTTATTACACGAAGCGACTGCCTGTCTGACCTCCACAACTCAGTGCTTGTAGAGGTCAGATAGGCATCCGCTTCATGTATAATACTAGTAACCAGCTGAATCTGGTTAGACTAAAAGCCGACCCCAACATATTTAGACGTGGCTCAGACTTCTAGGCAAGCTTTTTTTGTATGGACCAATACCACACACAAACTTGGCGGGCTACAAGCGGCCCGATAACATTGATAAAGACACTACGATAAGGCATACTCGTAGAAAACAAATCCCTTAAACTAGCTCAAAATTCAAACGAAACGTATCCGATCACCTTGATAAGATATTTTACAGTAAACTATAAATGTAGAAGGCAGTAAATGAGTAATATATTCGTAAGGACTCATCAATAATGATAGGAAACTGAAAAGGTGGTTGAGTCTCAAAAAGAAGTATTCATGATCAGTTAATAAACAAAATAATGTCTATTAAATGGATAAGTGGCAAAAGTTTGTCTGCAATTTCATTTTAACTAGCGACCTGTTATAGAAAGTTATAGAAAAACGTACAGTCGATACTCAAAGAAGAATAAGAACCCAATGAATATGTCTCTAAGTCGAGAGTGAATAGGCGACTTCTAGGTAAGCGTGCTACATTTTCGACCACATTATCGCCACCAGCCACCTCTACCACACGTAGTAAAGAAAAACTATCAGATACTGAAGTAAGTTTCAAAAATATATGTAATTAATTATTCACATTATAAGAGCTGGGGTTGGAAGTGCTCCGCCATCCGCCATACTCATCAGCCTTTGCGCCTACAGGTTTCTACTTTATTCCAGAATTTGGATAATTTCATGGCGGGATATTTATAGGGAATATTTTGCCCTCTCGTCCAGTTGATTTCTTTAAGAAGCCCTTCTTGAAGAAAGCAAGTAGACGGGAGGCAATAAGCTACTACTGCGTCTGCGAAGATGCATTGATTGTACGGGTGATTACTTTGATAGATTATAGCAAAACAATACGTTAACTTATTCATGAAAAACGGCAATTTCATAAGTAAAGAAGATATTATATAGCACATTTGCGACTTATGTAAAAAAAAATATGATAAGAATGCCCCTCATCAATATTTTACGACATAAAATGAAAATCTGGCCTATATTCAGCATTAAAATATTTTAAAGGACTGTAAACGTCTCAATTTCTTCTTTACAATCTTGGAAATGCTATGTGCATTTTAACAACTTTTTTTTTTTTTAGCAACTTACCATAAAATTTTATCATCTCGTGATTTATCTCAGTAACTTCGTACAGATATCGCTTCCCAAACCGTACGAAACGCCTTATTAGATAAACAAACCATAATACGAAGACCCTACTATTCAACTAAAACCTACAACATAATATCTCATCTTAAACTGGTCATGGAAAAATAATAACAAGTAAGCTGTGACGTCTGGTTTTCTTCTATTTATTAGGAGAGTTAGGCTATGTTAGGGATTAAAGAAAATTGGTTCTAAATAAAACGATATCCATGATCGAGCGTTTAATTTATATCCGTTGTAAAACACGAATAACATTGCTTTGGTATTGACAAGAAGTATAACTTTTGGTAACCCTTGTTTTATTAGTGGACACTAGAAATTTAAATAAAACTTCAGTACAAAAATCCAGTGGGACAATATTTTGCACTCCGTGTTTGAGTTAGGCTGTGATATTTCATAGGGTTGAGAATCATTCTATCTAAAAATATATCGATACCGTGTCGATTCTAGTCGAACCTAACATAACGGATGGAAGAAATTATTGGACTGCACATATCGTAAATAATAGTGAAATATGGTTTTCTTTTACAATGGGAAAACGTGTGCATGCGATAGTAATATCAAATTTATCTTTGCTATTATTGTGATTACTATCTATACTTATAATAAATCTGTAGAGAGGTCAATTCTGTACATGAAATATATTTACTAAATAACTATCAGGGGGTGATTAGGGATCGATACTGATGCCAAAAATGCAATCAGTTAAATTTTTGTCTGTCTGTCTGTCTGTCTGTCTGTCTGTCTGTATAACCGTTATAGAAACAAAAACTACTCGACGGATTTTAACGAAACTTGGTACAATTATTTTTCATACTCCTGAGCGGGTTATAGTATACTTTTCATCACGCTACAATCAATAGGAGCAGAGCAGTGAAGGGAAATGTTGGGAAAACGGGAGAAGTTACTCCATTTTTTAAGCTTCCGTCGCGTGTGCAACCTTAATGGTTAAAGCTACACAAATCAATTCATGACGGAAATGTTCTCCTTAAAATTATATAAAAAATATCCCACGACAGCATATGTCTAACTTTTATGGTTGACTCACAATAACACGTGTAACTCCCGATAGCTTAGCAGTTCGAAGCTTTCTGATTATAATATTTATCTACTCTTACGTTTATAACACTCTCAGTCACCCCTAATTGAAAAAGTTAACATTATTAACTATTCCATAAAAAAATTGGCCAAGTGCGAGTCAGACTCGCCCATGAAGGGTTCCGTAGTAACTATAATATAATATGCAAATTTATTTGACGAAAAAAAAACCTTACAAATTTCTTAAAACTAGCTTATTTACATTTTTTACAACTGCGCCAAATAAATTTGTTTTGAAAAAAAAACCTTACAAATTTCTTAAAACTGGCTTTTTTACATTTTTTACAACTGCGCCGAATAAATTTGTTTTTCATAGTGTTTGTATGAATTACAAAGTTATATTTACATGAAATACGCTTATAATAATAAGCCATCGCGCGTGAATACTGAATCATGCTATAAGGATTATTTTTGAGAATCGGTCGCCGCGCTCGACGCGTCTCGCGGTCGAAGCGTTCTCTAGGTACTTAAGCCTCATGTGAACGTGATCTAAACAATATTACCAATACATTAACTTACGCTGACGGAGTCGCGGGCACAGCTATATTGTATCATTACGCTAAGGCCAATAGGAGCGGAGCGCCAATGAAGAATGCTTCAAAATCGGGGTTAAATTTAACGTTAGCCCAAAGTAACTATTCCACGCGGACGAAGTCGCGGGCAAAAGCTAGTTCTACAATAATATAAAACTACACTTAACTTTAGAGCGTTATGCCTGGGAGAATACAATATTTTTTTTAGCTCGGTAAATACAACGTGTAATTTAAAGGGTATATACATAACGAGTGCACGGCTTCTTTGGATGATAACAAACGATATGGCAAGGGTTTTCTAATCCTATGTCTACATGTGTGGAGCATATTAGAAATTTCAATACATTGATACCAGAGGCCGAATTTTTCAAATTAAGAAGAACGATGAGAATTATCGTTTTATTGTCAAGTGACGTGGAAAGTGATGTCCCTCATAGTGCTGTCACACGTTTGTTACGATTGGTATTCAAGAAACATATGAAACCGATAATTTGGGGTCAATTCTGTGAGTCACTTATTTTGAGCTGAAACTTTGCATAGAGACTCCATACCAGATGTTGTCTTCAGTCTTTTTGGATAGATATGGGGTTTCCGTTACACGTTGTATGAGTTTACTTACAATGTTCTAGAAAGCAAAAAAGTAGACAGGAACTAATAAAGTATTGATAGGTCTAGTCATACGTGTATTACATGCCCTTTATTTTTCACTAGTTGTGGCGTTTGTTTTTTCATTAGGCTACAGAATAGTCAACCGCTGAGGAGGAGGAGGAGAGATGAGAGATGATGAGGAGCATCCACGAGCTTCTACAGCTAAACAGCAGAATCGTTTTAACACAAAAGCAACTAAACTATTTCTAATCTTTTCTCCTCTATTTTGTTCTCATCACAAGATTACCCTGCAATGTTTGTTGCATAGTTCGGTACTAAGCTATTTACTACTGAATACAGTTTCCCGGAATCGAGACAAGTATATACACATGTACATAGGTTATCTTTATCGAAGTATTCCTTTGAGAACGCTGAGTAATAAGGATAGAAGAAGCTGTCGTTTTCCTTTATACTGATGGGTTCTGATGCTGTTTTAGATTTTTTTATCAATTTGATCGTTACTATAATTATGGATGGTTTGTTAGGTAAGGGCATTTTAAAGATAACCACAGTATTCAGCTCAGTTTTAATCGTAATAGGAAACTTAGAAATACTTTTCCATTGAGGCAGAGACGGACAGAGCAAGAGAGGAGGGCAGTGATTTTATTTTATTTTATTTATTAGAGACAAAAACAGTTACTGGTTAAGATGACGATACATTAATTATATTAAAATGTTGTCTACAATATTGTCCACGGATTAATATTGATTAATCCGTGGACAATATTGTCTATTGAGCATATTATATGAGCGGAAAACGGAAACGGATTTATAAAATGTATAGTTTGATACATATTTATTGGAATTTAGATGTCAATATACTGACAGCGTGTGTTTTTTTTTTATTAGAACGGGAGAAAATATCGGTGTCTATGAAGTGTGTGTTATAGGTTTCCACGAGACGACATGACGTAGAGGCACTCGTACCCCGGCGTTAGTTTTGCATGCGTCCACATGGAACAAGCGTGGCACGCGAGCCCCACGTCTGTAGTAATCGATTTATTATACGAATGCTAAGATCGTTCTCTCTTTTTTGTCTTCACTTGTTATCTGTAAGCTTTTCTAGCAAGTCACCTCATCCTGGTTATCAGTTCAGAACAAATGAAACCCACTGGAAGTCTGGAACCGCAATCTTAATGTTACGAGATTTTGAAGAAATTTTGCAGTGATTTGTGATCAGTAATAAAATGTCTGTTATTTTTTTAATAATTATACAGCTGTGTATTTTGTGATTAAAAAATTACCAGTTGCTCACTCGGTACTGAACCAACAGTGGCTTTAAAAATACTCATTAATTATTATTATTATTATTAGTAATCCGTCGAAAAGTTACTGAAGCGTATACAGAGATACGATTACGTATAAAAATTTGGCATTTACGGATGTAGAAACTGACCAGCCCAGTAGCTGGATAACACGATATTCTTTGGCAAGACTAGTGTCAGATTTTCTGGCTTCTGATTCTGATCCGGCATGGAGAAATCTCGATAATTATGTTAAGATGGTTATCCTCCACAGACCACGATCTCGGTAAGCATTGCTTAACCTTGAAGTTCTACCCGTGCGTCTGTTATTATTTAGCCACGATTCAGTCACAATCCTCATAATTATATAAATTACCCTTCTCTGTATTAAGGAACAATGTACTTAAGTGTCCTTCCGAAAATAATATCACGATACATCTAACAAATAAGGTGAGTGTACCAATAATGTCAGTAATTATTTTTCTCGTGATTAATGCCTTATCTTCCCTTTCGCCTTTGCCTTATCTTTATTCATTTACTTTGCAGGCTATTCGGTTGTGGAATGCATTGCCGGTGTCAGTAAGACAAGCACATTCACTCGCTGCTTTTAAAAGCTCGGTTGCCAATCATTTTCACACAACACATTATATTCATTTATGTTATGTAATTATGTATTGTATGTACACCAATTTAGCCCTCCCCGTTTTGAATTAAAGCTTTTAAAGTCCGTCCAAAGGTTGTCTGGATTTTTGGTGTACAATAAAGTATATTCTATCTACCTATCTTTCCCTTTTAGTTAGTAGGGTAGGTATATGTAAGCCTTGTTATCTGATACGTTCAATCGGTATAATGAACTATTTTTGACCAACATTTTCTATTTAATATATTTATAGACTTTTATACACAAAATCAAATAAACCATTCCAGTATCCTACTGGGACCAACCCAATGGTTTTGAGCATACAGATGTGACCACATTGTGAATGTTAAACCCAATATTACCGAGTGTGTGACTTGGAGTAGCGCCAGAGATCTAATTCTAACACTGCTGGCAGAAGTTTTAAAGAAAAACTAGTGTAAGAAGTGTAGAAGTTATTATAACATTGGCCGCGTTTTAGGTGCGGTAATTAGACATCTTATTTTCACAAGAAATTATATTCAATGATTCATGAGGACGACAGGTACGCGGAAGCAACCCATCAGCTGTTCCTCCAAAGCTTTTCAGGACGAACACGGCATTCAGTAATTAAGCCAACGACAAAAATATTCATTTCCACTAATTATTTATTTTACCTTCAATTTGTATCACTTTACAATGGAAACGGTCATTTCAAAACATCAACGAAAATATTAGTTTAAATAGTGACCATGAATTCCAAGTTTCTCTAATTTGTTCGCCACTAAAAAGCATGAAACATGATTATGTATATTCGTCGTTTTTATGGCTAAAAGCCTACCGGAAGTCGGCTAGGGTTGCTTTCATAGAGCATCCGGCACGACAACGGAAGTAAATATCTACACATGACTAAGAGACGGGAAATGACGACGGTTGGTCGTCACCATGTGTTATGAATAAAAGTAGTGTCAAGTATGAGTCGAAGCACAACATTGAATTAAAAATAAATAGAAAGGTTTGCGTTAGTTTACATGGGACTAATAAATATGTTTATCAAACCTTTTGGACATAAATGAGTGATGTTTAGCAGATGAATCCTGTTAGATAGGTAGCCGATCTCTTCGTAATTGTGACAAGGCTTCGTAAATTATAGAATAGTCATCAAAGTGAAAAGCAATTTAATTATTGCCAAAATCAAGGACAGAAAATGTCCCTAAAAATGGTTTTATGATAAAAAAATAAATAGACGTTTATTTCCGTTATAACTTATTGACAAATTGTTAAGTAACGAGTGGTTAAAGACTATCAGCCGCACGGGTCGATGTTCAAGCAGCCAGCGCTTGCCCAGCTCGGCAACATATCGAGATTCTTCCATGGTTCGTAAAGCACGGTCGGCGGTTGGAAGACTATCATGTTTTGTGGTGCATTTGTTTTTGGAATTTGATTATAATCTAAGCCAACAGGTTTGTTTTGTGCAAAGCAAGACTTTTCTTACTATTATTTACCAAAATCCAAAATCTAAACATGTAAAACCGTTAAAAATAAGGTTCACTACTTCATAATAATTATAATAAGTACATCGTCTCAGTGTATAAAAATGTCAAATGTTATACAGATTTATTGTTTCATATTTTCCAATGGCTGCAAATAATATCGTGATATATTACCAGAACTGTAGAGGGATCCGTACAAAGTTACATACGCTTTACATGAACATATTATCGTGCTCGTATGACGTTATTGTGTTGACGGAAACTTGGCTTATTCCTACCATCCTGGACAGTGAATTTATTGACAACCGATACACCGTCTTCAGATTCGATCGTGACCGTCTAGCGACTAAGAAACGCGAGGGGGGAGGCATTCTTGTGGCTGTCCTTCGAGAACTACGTCCTTCTAAGATATCGACACACATTTTCCACCCAGAGGTAGAACATATTGCGGTACAGTTGCCTTTATCACGACAAAACACACGCCACATTATTTGTGCCGCATATATACCACCACGAACACATGAGGCCGCATATTCACAGTATTTCGATATGCTACAAGACTTGGCTAATGACTCTACTTGTGACTCATATTTCTTTCTTGGAGATTTTAATATCCCAGGTATCGAATGGTCAGACCAAGGTGGCCATGCTCATGTATCAAGCTCGGCTGGGCGTAGCTTGTTAAATTTTATGGAATTTGTTAATGGCACTCAATATAACATCACCAAAAACAAATTAGGACGAATACTGGATTTAGTTATTTCTAACGTGGATGGCCAGACAATATCTTGTAATATTCTTCTAGAACCTGACATGCACCATCCTCCGTTCTCCATATTAACTACTCTGGGTATGCAATTTGCTTCCATGAAACCTCGCTCGGTCCAAAGACATAATTTTCATAAAGCTAATTTCGATGAAATAAAACTTGAACTAGGTAAAGTTAACTGGGATAAGGCTCTCTCTCACCTCTCTTCAGAGGAAGCTGTCAATACTTTCTATGAAAAATTATACGGCATTATTAGATTGCACGTTCCGTTATCTCGCATTAAAAATGGAAAGTATCCAGTATGGTTTTCCCCATTCTTGATACGTATTTTAAAGAATAAAGAACGTGCATGGATCAAATGGAAGAATTATAATAATATCTCCGACTACTTAACCTTTTCCAAATATCGCAATCTGTTTCATCATGAATCTGCTAGATGTTATCGAAACTACATGGAATCTGTTGAGAATAACATCCCCAAGAACATTAAGTACTTCTGGTCTTATATATCAGCTCGAAAATGCAAGGCTAAACTACCTGCCAGCATATATTTCAAGGATATTACCTCCGATGACCCCAAAAATATCTGCAACTTATTCTCAACTTACTTCTGTTCCGTCTACGAACCTTCTTCTTTTAATCCAAATACATGGCAACCACCTACTACCTGCAGTGAAAATTTAATATGTATATCAGACATTTACTTGACTGAAGATGTTATAAGTACGTCATTAAAGTTGCTTGATCCTTCTAAAGGAGCTGGACCGGATGGATTGCCACCTAGTTTCTTCACAAGATTGTATGAAATCCTCTGTACTCCCCTGCAAATAATATTTAATAAATGCCTACGAGAAGGTGTTTTTCCCGCAGTTTGGAAAAATGCCTTTATTACTCCAGTCTATAAAAGTGGAGACAAAAACAATGTAGAGAATTACTGCCCCATCTCAATACTTTCCACCTTGTCCAAGGTCTTCGAGAGACTGGTACATGAATCAATATATTCTCGTCTTCACCGCCATATTATCCCGGAACAACATGGATTTGTAAAACGTCGTTCCACCACAACAAATCTTATGGTTTTCACTAACTATTTATTCGAAAATATGGATCAACGATTACAAGTAGACGCTGTATACACAGACTTTCAGAAGGCTTTCGACAAGGTGGATCATAAATTACTCATGGATAAAATAGCCTATAACGGTATACGCGGAAACTTATTGCGTTGGTTTATGTTTATGTAATTTGACAGGCCCGTTGGTATAAGTTGAAATTGGTCCCATTTTCATAAAAGTCAGGATCTGATGATGGGATCCTAGAGAAATCGAGGGAACTCTTCAAATATTATAGGCACACCTATGACGTTTTGGGTATTTATTATAGTAACTTGTGCAATTGATGATGAAGACCACAGATGGCCACTGAAACTCCTCAATAATAAGTATTTCGTGGATTGCGTTTCGATTACTTGAGTACGGATGTTAAACACTTTATGCTCTTCACAATACATATGGTGATGTAGAGCTGATGGTCAAGTACCAGGAGAACTCCTCAAAAATTAACGGCTATTCATCGGGAAAAGCAATATTTTGTAAAAGGTGATAAGTTGTTGACATTATGGCTTTTGTAACTAGATAAATTACAAACCGACCCACTAAAAAGCGTGGAAAAAAAATTTTTTGCAAAAAATAGAACCGGCTTCCACATCAAAACACTACAAAGCCAAAAATAACTTTAATTTCGGAAGGCGGTGTGAAAAAAAAGAAAATCCAAAACCAATAACACCGACTTCCGAAATTAAAGTTATTTTTGGCTTTGTAGTGTTTTGATATGGAAGTCGGTTCTAGTTTGTGCAAAAATTTTTTTTAATAAGTAAAGTAATGATACCTAAAGGCCAAAACCAAAACAGTTGATGAAAATCCATCATTGAAATAAGACGAAGAAGTACCAACCTGAAAAGAACTCGGTGAAATAATAAGTCTAATTTTTATAAATTTAGAAAGTTGAAAACCATCGTCTTTATAATTCAATATGTTACAACTTTCTACCGTGGCTTCGAGTTTGTTCAAAACTTGGAAGGGAGAAAAGAAACCGAATTTAGGTACTTTAAGTATCCAAATGGTTTCAGTAATGTGAAAAGTTGTATTAAGTTTTAGTGTATCGTTTTGTATATTGTTATTCAGTAGCTGAGGAATCTAATTCGGGTTTTAACTTGCCTATATATATTGCTGCATTAGACGTTGTATAATAAGGTTGGTCTTTAGATGGGTGACGAGAATACCTGTCAGGTACACACGATTATACAGAATGGAATTATACGGGTGGGAGGACCCTGTTGCATACTGCATGCAAGCATGCACAACTTGTTTTGGGAGAATTCATTCATCATCATCTGCTTGGCCTCTTCCCAACTCCGTGAAAATCGACCCCGCGGCTGTTATTATGTAGCCACAAGCCCTACCTAGATGGGAGACATAAACTTGCAAATATAACATCATAATAACGGTACTCTTTATTTATAATGAAGACGAATCTAAGTGTAAGAGAACTGGCTCGCGAACATGATTTCATGTAATAATTGAAACAATATTTTTATTAATTCGTTTAATTCGCAATCTAAATTTTTTTATTTTATTTATTTTGGATTAGAAACAGCAGCTTGATATTGCCATTTTGTAGATGTAGTACCTACCTATGATTAGTCCTCTATATTTCAATTTATTCATTAAACTTAAAGGGAAATTTTGCTGCCAGCTTCATTAGTGACAATGGAAAGGATGCGAGAGTCTTTTGGTTGAGATAATGTAAGACGGCGATGCGGCGAATAGAAAGTAAGTAATCAAATGCTCGATGGATACGACTATGGAGTTTTTCAAATAACTTACATCTTAATAAGTTGCCCATTTGGATTTTCTCTGTATCGTAGGTGCATATACAAACATTTAAACGCGCATACAGAAATATTCAGACCCGGAACAATAATCTGTGTGCTAACAGACACTTATTCCGGTGCGGGAATTGAACCCGTGACACGCAACGCAGCAGCCAATCGCTCAGCGAGTGCGCTAAAAACGTTACAATTCTACTGTCAATTAATAAAATCCAATCACTGTCAAAACAAATGCCAAATACATATCTTCATATGTTTAAAAAATTGTTTATCAACCACCCAACGAGCACATTAGTGGAAATAGCAGCCTATTTTGTTACTTTGGGCTGTAAAATAGCGGTTTAAGGGTTCAAAAAGCAGTTCAAAGTTGCATATCTGCATCCGTAAACGTCTATAGCTATAAAAGTTACTTAAGGTGCTATAAGCTGAATCAAATACTACCCTAGCCTTCACAGTAGTCCACGGTAGAACTCATTTACCACTTACACCTTTATCTGAGAGTAACGAAGGTCATTCTGCCACTCACAGCTGCACAGTGGTTTCCATTGTAACTTTTATAGGTTATAGTTATAGTAACCACTATTATACTACTATAAGTTTCATTATAGAAATAATAGAAACTCTTATGCATACTATAGTTACAAAAAATCATCAGTGTAACTAAGGCCTTTAGTAGCAATAGTCATTCCTTGCAGGCTCAATCCATTCGCCATTTTACAGCCGCTTTTGTAACTATTATAAAATATTTAATAAAAATGGATGCTAAACGAATAAATACGTAACTAGATCTTATAACCTCAAAAACAGGAAAATAGGAGCTTTTTGTGGCTATGAGTTGCACTTTGGGAACAAAAATCACTGGAAGCGTTAGAAGGGTGAAAATTAGCGCTATGATTCTCAAAAGGGAATTATTAGAGCTGAAACTGCAGGTTATGACTACATTACAATGACGCCATGATTTTTTTAAGAAAACTTATAATTCACTTGCAAAATTGAGTTGATATACATTGGTTTTTCAGTTAAATGTGCATTAAATGTACCGGTAAGCAATCGGCCACTTGCGAATAGTAAGTTATCGACACGTAAAAATACGGAAATAAAATATATTCTGTATAACAAATAAAAAATATCACATATCTTTTGTTAATTTTTTAAATATCATAAAAGCGCGTTAAAATTACTCGAAAATTATCTTATATATCTACAGTAAACTGGACAGCGTTTTAAGTATCTTTATATATCTTGCTAATACAGAATACAAACTTTTACTTCTTTTTGTTTTATTTTCATGATGGCGATGAAAACACTTTACCGAAATATTACAAATAATGTCAACTGAAGATATACAATAAATAACTATAATTAATTCATTCGTTCAAAGTAGTTCAAAATCATTCAAAAGTAGCGCTAGTAGAGCTTTAGTATAGCGTTAATAAATCGTTATAGCTATTAAGGAACCTTTATGCAACCGTTGTGCAGGTTAAATGGAACTTTAGGTTGCATAAAATGGCGCCCAAATAGCGCTAAAGCGGCTGCTTTAAGTCTGTAGTAGACGCTCTAGCGCTTACGTCTATTACCATAAGTAATAATCGGATACGCTCCAAAGCCCTAATGCAGCCCATTTGTGCTAGTTGGGCAGTACAAATACCAACACCAATTAGTGGATATTGTAACGATGAAACTGCTTGATGATATTTGAATTAACTTTAAATCAAAGACTTATTACCTCCCTATTGACTACAGTAAAGCTGACACAATCTATCTTCAACAATATTTTCTCTCAAACAGCACCTTATACTTATTTACTAAGTTCTGTTAAATTAAATCACTACACTACACTCCACTCCACTGTCTCCTCGACGACGGATAAGTCTCTCGATATTAATAATTAAGCAAAGCAAACACTTAATACCCATATATGCGAAAATTACGCTGACGGAAGAATAATGTAATTTAACAGTTTAAGTTTATATGTATAAAGAAAGAGTGCAAAAAGCTTGATTGTTTTTTTTTTTTTTGATAACTATGCTATGCACCATGTGCGGCCAAAGTTTACTCGACCTAGTTAACTACTAATAAAAACGACATTTTTACTTTCATACATACCTATATTAAATCACGCCTTTTTCGCATGGGGTAGCACTATATGGGATAACAGCAGACCGCCACTGGCTAAGACCCTTACTCCATTTGCTTTATTTATAATCATACATCTCGCTAGACAGAGTCCCATTCAATCAGGAAATACGATTTTCCAAATGCCAAGACTTGGCCAAGACACATCGTATTGATCACGTGGCATTATTACGGCGTATGTGTGGAAAAACTCAAGGCCTAAAATTCAGCGGAGTTATAGGCAGTTGGCCTTTTTAAAGAACGAATAAGATCTTATTTCCTTGTTAAGGATTTTTATTTACACGATACTAAAATAGCTGTGCCCGCCACTTCGTTCGCGTGGAATGTTTTTCCCGCGTAAATAGATAAAGTAGCCTATGTGTTTTGCCAGTATTTCAATCGGATTCGTTCAGTAGTTTTTGCGTAAAAGTTACAAAAATCCACAAACCCATACAAACTTTCTAATTTATAATATTAGTAAAAAAGATAAGATTATTTCGTAGCGAGAAAGGGGGCGGGCTGTCAATCAGATTTGACTAGCGTTGGAGTCATGCTGCACACTGTTAAACAGTTGCTGAGTCTTCTCCTTTAACCACGCTAAAAGTAGTTTTTTCGTTGTTTGTAATATTTTCTGTAGTATTGGTAATAAAAAATGAGTTACGCAGAGTTATAGTCAGAGTATATCTGTTCTCAAACAGGGAGTACACAAACGAACAGTAGCAACAGCTGATTGAATATCTTCACTTTGTCAATATGAAGATTTATCTTTTGAACCAATGATGAAAGCAGAAAACGAGATTGCTTTCTTTAAAAAAAGAAAATCCGTAAACTGGTTCAATTACTGCGACGACGAGATGGCAAAGAAAGTGGAAGAATATATGAAGAAGAATTTAAAATTGACTTCTATGTGTCTTCCTGAAGGCAGCAAACAAATATTTTCTTTCATAATGTTCGTCCGTCTAGGGCGTCCACTTCCAGGGTTAAATTCTTGCCGTTTAATTAAACATAGAAAAGTAATTATCCATTGAAAATCATCATCGTCCTTAACTTGATTAAACTCTGGCTTTGCCACAAATGAACATGACGGCCTCTTTTGTTGTGCCAATCCCAAGTAACACAATCGCGTCTAAAAACGGACTATTAGATATCTAATAGAATTTAATTTTATTGTCTACCTTAAGAGTAAAATATCCCCCAAGAAATATTCAAGAACGCTTATAGACACAGTTTAGTAAAAGTGGGCACAACCTTACCGTTCTCATAAGAATGAGTTAAGAAAACATGAATAGATAGAGATAAGAGTTGTAAATTTTCTAATTGTCTGTAGAGATTTTTCTAGTGTCTCACTAAACTGTTTATAGACCACAAATTTTACTAGTAGATAGTTTATAGATAAAGTTGAGACCTTTAAAGAAGTCTTTACTCGTCAAGTTTTTAAATCAAAATTAACTCAAGACTAACAACTTTAAGTTACATTTGATTTGTAATAGACAACGACACATAATGGCGAAGAACTTACAAGAGTTATTTAAACTTATTATTGTATTGCATCATGGCGTAACAAATTTCTTATTTCGTATGTACTTATGTTTTAGCTAGTTATTAATGGGTAAACAAGCAATTCTTTATGCGATTGAAATTCTATTGTCGATTATTATGTACAACTCTTTTAAAATAAGAGCGCCCGCTGTAAATGTAAGATTTAATATTTTTTTACCAAATTATTTATATAAGCCAATTTTTTAAATTACATTTTAATGTTTAAAATACTCAATTTATTTAAAATATACTTAATTGAAAAAAAAAACTCTATTTTTCCAATTATCTATAAGAAAAAAAACTCTATAAGAATACATTTTCTTTATTGAAACCATCTTTAGAAAGCCTCTATCTAAAGATTAACCATGAATAGTCTGTCAATAGACAGATTTGTTTTAAACCTCCAAGACTGTGTTACTTGGGAATCCCTACACTTTTGTGTTTATTACAACAATGCTACTGACAACTAAACTTCTGACTACGGGGCAGCTTAGCAGCAGGTGATACCGCATCATCCTTCTTCATGCAGGGTCTGTAGAGATTTGTGCAGAGGGTTTGTAACTCCTATGACATAGGCATTACAATTTGTACCTGGTATACTCAAAAATGAATCTCTCATTACCTACATTTTCGTGAACTTTTCGCGTGTAATGTTTCAAGTAAATACTTCTTGCTGGCATGGGTGTTCCACTTCGGCGCGTAATTAATGACCTAAAACAAACTAGATATCTAAGTAATTTAGTTTTTTATATTCCAAAATTTCCTGTTAAAAATACCACTCATTTTCATATTTTTTTTTATTTTTAAAAATAGAGAGAGAGAGAGTTGGATTTGAGTGTGAGAATTAACTCCAGGTAACTAACAAATTCAGGAATCTTGTTGTATTTACTTTCTATATTTGAGATATATTCTTGAGTAGATATTTACAATGAGATAAATGAAGAATAAATAATTAATTATAGCGACTGACAACAACAGCATTTTTTTAGTAATAGCAAAGTTATGGATGGATTTCAGTTTTTAGGTTAAGCAATGCTTGCCGAAGTCAGTTCGCGGATGGGTGACCGTCTTAACATATCAAGATTACTCCGTGCCGAGGAGTTGGTCAGCACATTCAACCGTTGATTTCAGCTGCCACTCTGTACATCTTTCACAGTCGTCATAGTTGGTGAGAAGCCAGAAAATCGGACCCGTCTTTCCGAAGCGAAACGTTTACAGTTACTGGGTTGTGGAGGTCAGACAGGCAGATGCTCCATGTAAAACTAATATTCGGTTGCACACAGTAGGGAAAAGGTTAAGCAGAATATTTTATTTTTATTTTATTTGGAATCACAAACAGTCACGTGATAAAAGATACACAAAATATTACAAAAAAAAAAAACAACAATTATGTAACCAACAACATTATCCACAATATACATATGAGGAACACAGTACGTATATGAGTAAAATTGTAACAGTATTACCTATAAATTGCCACAAATAAAATGGCCTTTGCCGAAAAAACTGCTTTGCTTTTTAATGATTATAGTCTAGGTAATTCGAATTTGAGTCGATGTAAGTAATCGATCGTATCATGAAATGTTTTAATCGATAAATTAGCGATGAGGCGACCTCCAAATGTATTTTTTAAAGAAACCTTTTGATATATTACTGCAGGTAGTAAGTATTAAGATACATATTTATTTACAGTAGGTAAATATATACCTTAGTGTATATATTTATTTACCTACTGTAAATAAATATGTATCTTAATACTTACTACCTGCAGTAATATATCAAAAGGTTTCTTTAAAAAATACATTTGGAGGTCGCCTCATCGCTAATTTATCGATTAAAACATTTCATGATACGATCGATTACTTACATCGACTCAAATTCGTCTATGCTTAGACTTTACCTGACTATCCACTAGTGTTTTTAATGCGTTGTAAATACCTAAGCAATTGTCTTTTCCACGTCGCGATGTTTCGTTTGATTTTAAACTCCTGGCACCAAATCCTTTGTTAAATTATTAATTCAGATTTGAACACACAAAACTGTCTAGTTGCGAAATAAAGTTCTGTTCGACATAATGTTTCTAAAATATAATATTAATTACAATTTGTTCAAAGAAATCTTTTTAAGTTGAACAAGTTTTAAAATATTTGATATCTAAGTTTTAATAGGGATTCATAACTTTTTTATAAACTTGTTGAAAATTAATATTGTTTTAGCTTTGTTAGTTCATCTTCAGACTTTAAGAATAATCTATTCGAGTTAATGATATATCGAGTCGTGGGCATAAACAAAGCAATATAATTAAGATATTAAATATATGGATAGGATATAAGTAATCAGCATATAACGTTCCCACTGCTGAGACACAGACATCCTCTCTTTGAGAGGGAAAAGGTACTTATCCACCACGCGTAATTCGGTAGTTGTCACATTTTTTTATTATATTGTTACCTCCTATTAATAATTAAATTAAATTCGATCGTAAGTAAATTACGATCGATAAAAGACGATCGTAAGAAGATTAAATTACTAATATATAAGTAACCAATATACCTATATACACCGCATGACGTAGTGATTTAAGTTTGTTCGTATACAATTTGTAACGGTATGAACGTTAAACATATCGGGGTTAGTTCCTTTGTAAATTTTGTTCATTTTCTGTCACACGTAGGTATAAAAACGATAAACTATAGGCACTACATGGTACTCCTCACGGAAATCCCCATGGATGTCCTCCGCCCTAGAGCGGGCGAAGGCATCTGTCAGACTCTAACTGACTAAAACCACACCGCGTTTCTCTCGCACACATTCGCCGGGGGCTGCGGGAGAACTAAAATACTCCTCAATTCAAACTCCATTAAGTGTGCAGGAATCATTGAATTATCAATTAATTGGCTTATTATGAATGTCCAGACACAGTTTTAATATGCATCATAAATATGACACCTAGGTGAAAGGTTTAGCCAGAGAGGTTTTCAAATCAGTGGGTTTAGCGCACGATTTCAAACCAACGGGCGTCTCAACGTATTATAAAACGAACATAAATCGATGCCTCCCACGTACGTTGTTGTAACCCATAAATTGCAATATTACAGGAGAGCGTTTCAAAGATCCTATTAGCAATAAAAACTGCATTTTCAATTAATTATTATACAATTCAGTATTACTAACTATATTCACATATTGAATTGTATAAAGATTAATTGAAAAATGCAGTTTTTATTCCTAATAGTATCTTTGAAACACTCTCCTGTAAAATTTCAATTTACGGTTTATAACAACGTACGTGGGAGGCATCGATATATTGTATTCAGCTGATACTTACGTCCGTCATTGGCTCTTCGGTACATTTTGAATTTTGACAAGATTTAGTCCAAGGATTCACCCGCATAATAAATGTTCTGATTTTTCATGCAAACATATTTCGGGTTAACCGTATTTGGATTTCTTTCGAAATTGGAGCTTAACAGGATACATTGAGAGCTAGGATATAAACAGGCAGACAATCCTGTCTTAAATTTCATCCTCTCTTAAAAGTAAGGAGCATAAAAAGTTTACGTTTAGAGGAATTTAATTACTCAAGCATCGCCTGTGCTCGCCAACTAGTGAACGTATATTCATTGTTCATAAATTTTCATTTAGCTGAAACGTGAAGCGAGACAAATTAACGGAGTTGAATGGAATTATTTCAAAATTAACCGCAGTCAAGTACCAAATGCTATTGAAGAGTTTAAATATTTTGAAGTACGTTATTAGAAAGTGATCGTAAACCTGGAATTGGGAATTGATTTTTAATTGGTAGTAATTAAAAGCCGGATGGTTATATTAATGTATAGAGTTCCTATAGTCTTAATAGAATATTTAATTATATAATTGCACATAGGCCCTGAAAACGTACGATTCGTGTGATATAATAGGTTCACCAAAATTTTGGTGTTTCTATGTAGTCTACCATAAAAGCGAATCAAATTCTAGCTGTATTCCACGCATTTTCCAAATTCCATCCAAGTACCTACAGTCAACCATCGAGGCGCAAGTAACTAACACACATTCAAACAGTCTCACATTTTTATGCAAACTCGTACATGTAATAGTTCCGCCATCAACGGGCAGTTGAAAACCAATCACCCTGTATTTTGCCAAAGCGACCTTACACTGAAACTAATGGCAACTTATTTTCTCCTAACGATCAAACTTTTCCTTTTGGAGTTTCAGTAGAAATACTATTAAATATACCCTAAGTGGTCTGTTCATTTTGTAGTTAAAGAAAATGCAGTGAAAACTTTTTTCTTAACGAATTTAATGAGAACATTTTAACCGTTACAGCTTTCGCGGTAATGATAGAGTATTCTTGTAAGTTAGCAAAATATTGTGACGAAAACTAAAAAGAGCATGCAAGTCTAATGATAAAAATATGTAAGTATTCTATTTCACGTAAGAAACACATTATTATGGGCAAATAAAACATCAGAAACTAGTACACGGTTCTAATTGTACGTTTCTTAGGATAAAAACTAACAAGAAGCTCTATTACTCTTTTCAAAACCTAATTGATTTTTACAATGTTAAGGTATACATAATACATATAATAAAAAGTAAGAAGGTACATTTAAAAACTAATATAAACTAATTGTTAACGCCATAATTTATTTCTTATATTTTCACGCCTAATTATTGGCAACTCTAAATAATATTAGTATCTGTGCAACGTAAATTTCCTTCCGCATTCCCTTTCCCTTCTGCAACCCTTATAATGCCTGAGCGAGAGCGAGGAGGAAGATCCGCGATGCGCGGACGCTGTCGCGTGCCGCCATGAAGAAAAAACCGCCAGTTTCTCATCCGCTATCAACACTTGCGGGTCGCAATTAAACCCTAAGTCAAAGAGAACTCATATTTCACCGCGAAGAACGAAGATTGTTATTAAACTGTGCAAGTGCGTGTCTTTGTGTGTTGTGGAAAGTGCAGATCCTCGTCCGTACGTACACGACATCGTGGACGCGCCGCCGCCACGTGGCTAAGGAACCCCCGCCGTGTCTCCGCCATAGCTCACCAGGCAGGTACGATCCTCATTTCCCCACACCACCAGCACCTACTTGCATCATAGAACCGCCCCTGATACAGTCCACTAAGAAAAATTCGTTTTTCAAACCAAGGCTTTAAGCCGCCGCAACATTTTTTGGTCCTTCGAGCCGGATACCTTTTTTCTATACTCTTTCGATAACGGATATAATTATTCTATCCGTATATCATCATCCCGCAATTATATTTCATTTCAATCTTCGTTCCTTAAACTCATATAATAAACCGCTTTCATTTATTACAATACCTACCTACGTCGTCCTTGCGTACATTCAAAGGTATATCGCATCCCGCTCAACATAATATTTAATTTATGTAGGTACATAGGAAAATATAACCTACCTACCGCTCGCCCGCTTCGCCATCTTTCGTTTACGACAACCGTAGGTACTTACCAATACCACACCGCGCGCAGATCGTTGCGATTTATTTTAGCTAAGTATTATAAACACCTACAAAAATATCGAAAATGTCTAAAAAAGTAACCATTGAATCGGATGATCCGATAGAATCCGCCATTCAAATAGCACTGTCATGTCGTAATATGATTTTTGCCCGCATGCAGATCATTTACGATTTAATGGAAAAAATGAAGTCCGGTATGGAACCGCTAGAAAAGTTTATGTGTGCGTGTGTCAATATCGATGCGATGCGTACCGAGTTCCTCGAGGCATTTAATAAACATAATTCGCTTCTTCTAAAACAAAACCCTAAAAATACGATTGATGAACAGTCGTGGATTAGTTTTGAGGAATTATATTGCCGAATTAAATATAATCATTCGAATTACTCAAAATCAGCTCATACTTCTAATGGTAGTGGTGTCATTAAGCAAACAGTTCGCTTGCCTCCCATTGAAATTATGTCATTCGATGGCGATATTCGTAACTGGCCCCTATTCTACGCTAATTTTAAAAGCACGGTACACGAAAATAATACATTGACTGATTCGGAAAAACTATATTATTTGATGGGGAAATTGACAGCTAAGGCTCAAACCGCGTTCTCAGGAGTTTGCCCTAATGGCGATAATTACCAATTAATTTTTAATTCACTCGTAAACAAATACGAAGACAAACGTATTTTGGCTTCTGGTTACCTTAATCGGATGTTTGAACATAAATCTTTTAATACCGCATCTATTCAGAATTTCGAATCCTTTTCTGATAATTTTGTTTCCGCCGCAAACGCATTAAAAAATCTTAAAATAAATGATTTGACAGATTTGATCTTTTTCCATGTCGCTATAAAGAAGGTCGATTCTGAAACCGCTCGACTTTTCGAAATGGATTCGAAGGACGAAATTCCTAAATTCGACAATTTAGTACAGTTTATTAAAAATCAATCTCGCATTTTACAAAATACTAAAGCTTTAGACAGCTCGAGCTCCACTCAGTCTAATAACAATTCTAAAAATAAAAAAACGTCTAAAACTCCACAACCGCAATCTTACACTGTAATTGATAAATCCGCAAAATGTTTGTGTGATGGCTTTGTCCATGAACATTTATTTAAATGTCCCGCCTTTTCTAAAATGACGCCAAGTGATCGTTTCAAATCAGTGAAGCAAATCGAAGCATGCACTAACTGTTTAAGTATTAAACACAAGGCCAAATCCTGTCAGTCTGAATCTAGATGTAAAACTTGTAACAATAAACATCACACGCTTTTACACTTTAATCGCGAATCGCATGCGACTGCATTATCGAACGATATTGATAATACCGCACGTACACAAGCCGATTCAAACGCCACGGCTCGCGCTAGAGATAGCACTGCTGCTCCCGAGCAGCTGTCCTTGTCGCACGCACAGGCTCCACGCGAGCGACATGCGCACGATGCCGCCGCCCAGAGCGCCCCGCAATGTAACGCGTCCATTGCTGCGTCGAGGTTTTACGACTCGAACTCCCGCGTATCAAAGCCGCAAGGTAACACGAATACTACTATTTTGTTGTCAACCGCTACTGTAATAATTCGAGATGCATTTGATAAGGAACATTTAATTCGTTGTCTATTAGATAGTGGCTCACAAACTAATTTTATTACCGCAGAATGCTGCAAACGATTAGGTTTAACTAGGCATTCATCTGATACGCCTTCCGTTAAGGGTATCGGTGGTACGGAAAAATCCGTTAAGGGTTCCGTACAGTTTACTTTCTTTTCCCGCTTTAATCCGAACGTTACTTATAACGTTAATTCGTTAGTTGTCGATGCAATCACCGACAATCTACCTATCGCCCCCGTAGATATTTCCGCTTTGCCTTACTTATATGGTTTACCGCTCGCCGACGAATCGTTCGGCACACCCGGTCGCATCGATGTGCTGATCGGGGCATCGCTTTTCCCGCATCTTCTGCTGCCCCGCGTAGTTAGCAGCAACTCCTCCGCGCCGCCCGCCATGCAGACGGTACTCGGTTACGTCATCATGGGCACTGTGCCCGTGTTGCCTGTGCGTCGTAACAAGACTGCACTAGCTTGTTGCTCATATGTTTCGCACCCGCCTGACAAAGACTCATTAGAATCGTCGTTGAAAAAATTCTGGCAGGTCGATGAAGCGTCCGTCACTCCTTCAACGAGCAAATCGCTCGATGAACTAGAGTGCGAGCATTTTTATAATTCGACCACGGAACGCGATGAGGAAACAGGTGGATACTCTGTAGCCTTACCTTTTCGCAGCGATGTGTTCCAATTGGGAAACTCACTCGATGTCGCGAAAAAACGTTTTTTCTGCCTTGAAAGGAAATTAGAATCCGCACCCGAGTTACGTACTGCGTATGATGACGTCATCCGCGAATATATTGATAAAGGATATTTATCGCCTGCTCCTCCTGATAGTTCAGACAGTAGTTGTCCTGACTATGTAATTCCGCATCACGCAGTTGTACGTTTAGATAAAACAACAACAAAATTACGCTCCGTGCTAGATGCTAGTGCTAAAACGAGTACTGGAGTATCTCTCAACGATGTTTTGCACAGCGGCCCGAATTTACAGGGCGACTTATTTACCATAATTTTGAATTTTCGCTTGTTCGCATTCGCACTGTCGGCTGATTGCCGACAAATGTTCTTACAGATTAAAGTAAGAGAAGGTGATCGCCGCTTTCAACGCATCTTATATCGCTTCAGTACAAACGATCCTCTGGTTCTATATCAGTTTAACCTCGTCTGTTTTGGTCTCAAGTCAAGTCCCTACCATGCGATCCGCACAGTTCGACAGTTGGTTCAAGACGATGGTCATCTCTTCCCGCGCGCCAGCGCTATCATCATGGACTCGCTGTATATGGATGACGTAGTCTGCAGCGTAAGCTCCGAATCGCGAGCCATCCAGGTTGCCCACGAACTGATCAAACTCTTTAGAGGCGGTCAGTTCGAGTTAGTCAAGTGGACTAGTAACTCTCAAACTGTACTAAACAGTATTCCGGCGTCGCATAGATTGACCGATCAACTAGAATTCGACAAGTCGGTAGAGCAAAAGGTTCTCGGCTTGCGCTGGTGTAGGTCAAATGATTGCTTTGAATTTCTTATTTCCGCACCGCCAGATACGTGTACTAAACGTGCTATACTATCAGCCGTAGCTAGACTGTGGGACATTATGGGTCTTGTCGCACCTGTAGTTCTCTACGCTAAACTGCTTATCAAAGAGTTATGGTTACTGAAGCTCGATTGGGATGACACCCCCCCGCGTCACATCATAAATATTTGGCAAACTTTTCGCTCTGCCCTTCCGCTTTTAAATGATTTTAAAATTCCGCGCCATTTAGGTATTGTTGAAAACTGTATTCTCCGCCTAATTGGATTTTCTGACGCCAGCGAAAGCGCCTATGGCGCTGTCATCTATGCGCATATTACTCGCAACGACGACGTGGTCCTTCAGCTGGTTTGTGCAAAGTCGAAGGTATCGCCGGTTAAACCATTAACTATCGCTCGACTGGAGCTCTGCGGTGCCGAGCTCCTCGCTAAGCTTCTTCGCCGTGTTCATGACACTTATAATCCGCGTTATAATGTTACCGCTATGTACGCATTCACCGATTCAAAGGTGACTCTTTGCTGGATAAATTCCTCTCCGCATCGTTGGCACACGTTTGTGGCCAATCGTGTCGTTCGCATCATAGACAACGTCCCCGCGGAGCATTTCTATCATGTGGCTGGTACTGAAAACCCGGCGGACTGTTTGTCACGTGGTTTAACACCTGACAAATTCATTGAGCACCCATTATGGTTGCACGGACCCGCTTGGGCTAAGCTTGATCCTTCCGAATGGCCCATACATAAGGTTAATGACTTGAATTCGGAACCCATTCCTGAAGAAAAGGTCCACGCGCACCCCATAGTCGCGGACTCAAGTTCAGATAATTCGCTTCTACTCACACTCGCAGAACGTACGTCGTCTTGGAACAAGTTGCGGCGTATTATTGTTTTCATATACCGCTTCATGAAAAAACTCCCGCGTCGAACTGACGCCGTTTCCGCTAGCGACCTCGAATTCGCTGAAACCATTTTGTTGCGTCATGTTCAACGAAAACACTTCTTAAAGGATTTTTCCGAGTTAAAAAATAATAAATTTTGTTCACCCGCTCTTATTAAACTAAAGCCATTCGTAGATGGTGATGACTTAATCCGCGTCGGAGGTCGATTAACTCATTCGGCTGAGGCCTATAGTACTAAACATCCTGTAGTGTTGCCCCGACATGATCGCATAGTTGAAATTCTCGTAGACTATTATCATAAAAAATATTTACATGCAGGTCCAGAACTCACTATGTCGTTATTACGCCATAGGTATTGGATCTTGTCCGCTAGACGAATTATTCGTCATAGAATTCACAAGTGCAATGCATGCCATAGGTGGAAACCGCGACCTCATGGTCCGCCCATGATGGGCGATCTTCCGAAATCTAGAGTAAATGTTGCTCTCAAAGCTTTTTCTCATACAGGGTGTGATTACGCTGGCCCTATACAGTACGTGCCCATACGCAGTCGAGGTGCGAAGAGTCGCAAGGGCTACTTATGTATCTTTACCTGTATGACCACTCGCGCTATTCACATCGAATTAGCTACAGATCTTACAACTGTTTCGTTCATAGCCGCGTTGAAACGGTTTTTATCCCGCCGCGGACCGGTACAATGTTTATATTCGGATAACGCGACCAATTTTCGAGGAGCTAATTCGTTTTTACGCGACTTATATACTTTCATAAATAAAGAATACCGCCCGCGCTTTGAAGAGGAGCTCGCTGAGCATCGCATTCATTGGCAATTCATTCCACCCGCGTCACCGCATTTCGGTGGATGTTGGGAGTCCATGGTGAAGGTCGTAAAGACTCATCTTTTCAAGACAATAGGTCAACAACTCCTCTCTTATGAAGAATTAGTTACAATTCTTTCTCAAATAGAGTGCCTGTTGAACTCCAGGCCTCTTACTGTGCTTAGCGCTGATCCGGTAGAGCCTAAGGCTCTCACCCCTTCACACTTTTTACACACTGTTCCGCTTAACTCATTGCCGGCCGCGGAAGTAGGTTTATCGTCTGACAACCTGCTTCAAAGACATTCTCTTATGGATAAATTAGTCCAGTCGTACTGGAAAAGATGGCGAAACGAGTATCTTCATAGTTTACAATCGCGCTTAAAATGGAATAAACCTGACGGAGACATGATTAAGGAAGGTACTGTAGTAGTGATTGTTAATGATAATGCGCCTCCTTTATCCTGGCCTCTAGGTGTTATTGATAAATTGCATACGTCTAAAGACGGTAGCACGCGAGTCGTTTCCGTACGCACTCCTAATGGGATTCTTGTGAGACCTGTGGTCCGCTTATGTCCCCTTCCTACTCAGTAATATCTTATTCAGTCCATTCCCTCTTTAAGTTAGATTTAAGTGTAATTTCTATTGTATTAATCTCTTTTAAAGGTGACTCTTTAAGGCCGCGGGGAATGTTAACGCCATAATTTATTTCTTATATTTTCACGCCTAATTATTGGCAACTCTAAATAATATTAGTATCTGTGCAACGTAAATTTCCTTCCGCATTCCCTTTCCCTTCTGCAACCCTTATAATGCCTGAGCGAGAGCGAGGAGGAAGATCCGCGATGCGCGGACGCTGTCGCGTGCCGCCATGAAGAAAAAACCGCCAGTTTCTCATCCGCTATCAAGACTTGCGGGTCGCAATTAAACCCTAAGTCAAAGAGAACTCATATTTCACCGCGAAGAACGAAGATTGTTATTAAACTGTGCAAGTGCGTGTCTTTGTGTGTTGTGGAAAGTGCAGATCCTCGTCCGTACGTACACGACATCGTGGACGCGCCGCCGCCACGTGGCTAAGGAACCCCCGCCGTGTCTCCGCCATAGCTCACCAGGCAGGTACGATCCTCATTTCCCCACACCACCAGCACCTACTTGCATCATAGAACCGCCCCTGATACAGTCCACTAAGAAAAATTCGTTTTTCAAACCAAGGCTTTAAGCCGCCGCAACACTAATCTAAGAGTCTCCAGTCAGTTATTATAAAAAAAAATGGTCAAGTGCGAGCCAGATTCGCCCATGAAGGGTTCAATATTAACTACGCAAAATAACTTTGGTTTTTTTTTATATTTTTTGTGCTAATGTGTATCATTCCTAATTCGTTGCTAATGTGCTATAAAATGTGCTATATCTCAAAAACTGTAGACTGCCGCCATAAGGAAAAAAGACGCATCTAAATTTTTTTTCGAAATTGAGTTATCTATATATTCTTAATCAGAAAAAAAAATGGCATCTTCCAGTATTTTTATATTTCGCATAAATTAAACAGAACCTTATGAATCTCACTATTAAATAAGACGTATCTACCATATTAATTAAATATTACTAAATAGAATAGACATTTCTGACGTACACTAAGTTGAAAAGACGCATTTAAGTAGAAACGTCTTATTTTTTTACAAAATATTTAATTCTTCATACAATTAAAAGACACTCCTGCATAGTCATAAGAAGAAAAGACTGTTCTGTGTAGATGTGCCTTTTTAACTTAGTATTACAAAAAATAAGCAGGCGCAAGTGGCAATTGTGCTATTTCTACTTAGTATTGCTAGTTATATGGGGTGAAGAGGGGCTCGCGGTTAGAATACCACCCTTCAGTTGCGTCCAGGCAGTCAGAGAAACGCGCGTGGCCCTTCGTGCTTTAATAAATAAATAATCTTTTATTTCAGACGTTAGATCCATTTGGGTTATTATACAAACAAATTTTAGAAGCTACCAGAAACATAAAATATAATACTTAACAACTACACCACATCGGCATGTAGGTGTACCCAATGTCCCAAAAAAGGGCTGTCTTATCTGTCTGCTATCGAATTTAGAATGCTGTTGGGGCTGACACGTACCCTTCGCATGATGAAAGTGCATCGTTGACGCATGATAGCATAAAAATCGTCTATTCCCGCGTTGGCGAATATGCCCGAAGCACTGCAGTAGCGCGGCAACCCCATCAACACCTTGAACGTATTATTATACTGTACCCGCAGGAAGTTGTATGCCTCCTGAGTGTAGATAACTCACAGACTGCATATGTAGAAAGAATGGCAATACACTGTAAACAGCGTAGTCCTAACGAACAGACAACACCCTACGCTCACGCTCAATGTCCAGATCGACTTTTAGGTCTTCAGAAACCCAGTGGCCCGGATACATGAAAGCAGTGACTTGCTTTGATGCAATACCGCAAAGTTTTAACTGAGGCACGTTCGGATAGAACTTGTGCCTGCCTTACAAGACTAGTAGCTCACTCACTCTTTTTCGCGTTGTATCGAAGCCCATGGATCTCCGCGTACCTTTCACACATCGAAAGCACACTTCTCATCGCATTGATCGAAAGGCTCAGGAGCACCATATCATCAGCATAACTAATATTTTTAACACTGGTTCCATCCACGTGACAACACTGATAAGTGCTACAGAGCTCAACGATCAATCGGTTCATGACAAGCCACCTTGGCTCACTCCGCAATTCAGCCTATATTCATCCGACAACGATCCTGCCCATCTGACACAATTTTTACCATTTTTTGATTACCATTGATTGTTTTACCAGAACCGAAGTATTGATATGACTTCCTTATCCACGGACGTATCATTCATAAGCTTCTGCCACAGCAAGTCATACGACACCAGATAAAACGCCTTGGAAAGGAATAGAAAACACGCGTTAACAGGCGTTTTTCTAGACGTGTAGTACTGGACAGTCTGCTTAAGCGACAGTATGGCAGTTTCTGTAGATAGACCAGGTTTTTACCCAAACTGTGCATCATGCAATTCGATACGAGTCGCCATATATCTATCAAGAAAATTATCTAGTACCTTGGCTAAGACTGATCTGATGCTTCCCCGGTCTTATCTTTCACAACGGGTACAACTATCGTTTTCATTAAGTTGGTGGGCAGATGAGAGTGACTTAAAGAGAGTGAGTAAAACATCGCCAGCACTCTTGGCAGAGGTAGTCATACCCTGGAGATTTGCACCTTACCATGCTTTTATTACAGTGGCGACACTTTTCGCTGAGAATCTCACATTTAATTCCATCACAAAATCCTCATCCAATATCTGCAATGTTGGATTATACGTAGAATCAATTTTAAAATGTTTTACAAACAAGTTAGCTACGGGAGCAGATTCATGTTGCCCGGCTACACTCACAGGGATGCCCGGTCCTGGATTCAATTTATCTGTATTAAATCTTTAGATTTGTAATGCTCAGCTAAGATGTCCATTTTCATTTTATTTTGGTTATTCTGGCACCATCTTAGTTTTGATTTAAATGTCTTCCTCTTCACACAAACAAATTGTACCTCTTTATAATATATGATATCATACGGATCCCTAACATTTTTTAAAATATTCTATTGCATATGTTCATCAGGGATAATGAAAAATTGTAATGGAAAAAGGATTTTTGAAATCGGTCCAGTAGTTTCGGAGCCAATTCAATGCAAACAATCAAATTTTTCCTTTTGCTTTTCTTTCCTCTTTATAATACAAACTAGTATTTGCGTGTTGCGCGGGGTGCAAGAACCTCGCGTGCTTGTGAAAAAAAAAATGGGGGGGGGTGATGGGGGGAGATGGGGGGGTTTAGTATTTGCGTGTTGCGCGAGGTACAAGCACCTCGCGTGCTTGAGAAAAAAAAATGGGGGGGTGATGCAGGGAGATAGGGGGGTTTAGTATTTGCGTGTTGCGCGAGGCGCAAGCACCTCGCGTGCTTGTGAAAAAAAAAAAAAAAAAAAGGGGTGGTGTGATGGGGGGGTTGCACAATTATTTCGACTAAAGCATTGCCCCTCTAAATGAATCTGAAAAAAAATGTTCCATGTCTCTTAATTTCCGAGATCCGCCTAAAGGGGGTGAGAAGGGGGTGGGGGGGGGGGGGGGGCGACTTTGATAAATGGTTTTTACTTTACCGAGCCTCCTCTATACGAATCCGTAAAAAAAAAATACGGGTCTCGTAGTTTCCGAGATACGATAAGGAGGGGGGAAAAGGGGGGTTTGGCACTTTTCCCGTAGGTTTGAGAGTTACTTGTTTACGAATCTGTCAAAATATATCCACCTCCCCATCCACCATCTGGGAGAACAATTATGTCAATGAGTGAGTGAGTCAGTCAGTCAGTCAGTCAGTGGTAATTTAGCTTTATATAGTATTACTAGTATTTGCGTGTTGCGCAAATTTAAAGTAAAAGTTAAATGAGTATTAGTATTACTAAGTTGAAAAGCAGCAAATGGCTATTAGCGTCTTTTTTATTTAGTTAACTAGAACCTGGTAACACATCATCACTAAGTACGAAAGGCATTTAAAAAATATTCTACGTTGAAAGGACGTTTCTAGCCAGAAGCGTCTTTTCATTGCAGTAAAACTTACTTTCTTATATTTTTTTTTGCTAAAAAGAAAAGGAAATAGTTATTTAATTAATACACAAAATTAAATTAATTAAAATTCTCATATAATTTCTGAAAGATCAAACAATAATACATACTTTTGCATAACAAAATTGTAATAAGGTTTATTTCCTTTCGCACAGCGAATTTTTTAATTTTTAAAACACGTTTTATTTTTTTTTCTCCGTTTTGTACTTCATGTAGATGCGTCCTTTTACCTTATGGTGGCAGTAGACCTGATCTCGTTCAAACCAATTTTTGTTGAAAGTTTTTATTGAGATGTGCAGCATATTTTTTTTAGATTTTTTACTCCATTATTATAGAAGTTAGAGGAGCGGAAAAGACACATATTTTACGACTTTGGAAGCGTATATCTTTTAAACAATTGCCTTTAAGAAAAAGTGGTTTTCAGAAACCTCGATGTCATTTTTAAAGAACTGTCTATAAATACTAGACATATGGTTTTAATGAATTTTTTTTTAGATTCAGGTCTATGTATGGGAGCCCTTGTTAATTTTATTAATTTTTGTCTAAAATAAAAAAATAAAAAAAATAATAATAAATCTACCGAGTTTCACATGTAGGTATAGTCCTAATAGTTTCGGAATAAAATGGCTGTGACATACGGACAGACAGACAGACATGACGAAACTATAAGAGTTCCGTTTTTGCCATTCGGCTACGGATCCCTAAAAAGTACCCTTATAAAAAATGAAGATACTCTTGAAAAAAGAATAAAATAATGTTTTTGAGCCTTTTGTGGCTGAATTTCTTGAACCGATAGGCCCTTGTGCTTACGACCTTTTTAAAGTTATTTGGAAAAGGCTGGTTACACTTTATGTGATCTAAGGGCTGGCTATTACTGTGACCCAAGGTTAAGCATTGCTATACAACGAGCCAATGCCACCATTCTATTAGGTACAGACGCCAGCACATCAACCTACCCCAATCTGTCAAATTTCTTTAATAGATTTTCAGCCTTATCACAATAATGGAAGGTTAATGTTCGATTGGTAAAATTTGACAGATTGGGGTAGATTGACGTGCTGTCGTCTGTACATTACCAGTCGACAGCCTGCGTTGGGGACGATTTTTTAAAGCTTTATTTTGATTTGTTGTTAAGTTTAAGTTCAGTCTAAATAAAATAGACAAAAAGTATCAGAATTTATGTATTAAGTCCTTCTGTTAACGTTCTACGAATAAAAGAAATCTGGCAGTAAGGAAATTGGAACACTGAATGACCAACTAATTAGATCCCTAAAATTGCTCGATTTGACATGGAAAAATTCCAAGTACCTCTTCAAAAACTTTCAACAAATCAATTTTGTCCGCGCGCAAACTAAATCAGAAATTCTATTCATCAACTCACAAATTTCACAAAGGCTTTCCATTACGGACTGAATTCAATTATTTCTAAAAAAAAATCCCTTTAATTTGTCCCAAAGTTGTCCGGACTTTATTTCAAGCTTCTGGACCTCAGAAATGTTGTACTTAAGGTCAAGGTAAAGCGTTCTCCTTACTCATAAAAATAGGGGGGTGTATTATTATAAGGGAATCTTAAAGAGAAACAATTACAAAAAAAAGTAAAAATATTGTCGTTAGCAACATACAAAATGAAATCCTACCAAAAACATTTTCATGTAATATGTTGCCTAGGCGAGACCATATGGCTCGCATTGTCAAAAAGTTATCTGATGTCATGTAGAATCAAGTTTCTAATTCTACCAGCCCTATCTTCCCAAAATCTATTCTATCTTAATAAAAATAATTATATGGCTTGGCCTTTTCGTTACTACAAGAACTAATGTAAAACAGAAAAGTAATGAACAGTGAATACATTTTAACGTTATGCGGTTACGTGATGGTAGCGAAAACGCGAAGTAACTCGGTGATATAAAATATGTCAAACCCGAAAACAAAGCACAATCAGATGGCCTTCGATTTATCATCAAATAAATTATCGTAACCCATATCTCGAATATAAATCGACATGGATGCTGAGGGATCCGTCAATAACCCTCAAGCTACCCTCGTCATTTCGAGTGATGCCATCGCAGCATATCTTGATGCAGTAGCTTTGCTCCGTGGTTCTATCTGCCACGTCCGCGATATTATATATTCTCAGCAAGTTCAGTTTGAAAAGAGCATCAGGTGCTAGCTGGTCGTCAGACATAAACATACATCTGCTGAACTATTTTGTGTAGCTGGAAAGTAAACTGTTTTATTATGGTGTTTTAAGAAAAGATTGGTATTAGTACTGTCTATTTTTTTATTTACCTTGTTTTCTAGTAGTTTTACAGTGTTTTGTTGCTATGTAAGTACGCTGTGCACCTTTAGTGACCGCTTAGTCTAAACGGAATACATGATTTAGTATCCTTGGCGATTATAGTTGAGGTCGCGGGTGAATTGCAAATGCGGGTTGGATAAGTATTGGCTTGGGTGAGATTTTGTCCTAGCATTTATTATGACGGTTGGATTATTGTCCAGTTTGTGAGGGTGGATGTATAGATATTGTATGGATGTTTGTTACTCTTTCACGCAAAAACTACTGAACGGGTCTGCATGAAATTTGGTAAGTAGATAGTTAACATCCTGGAATAACACATAGACTACTTTTTATCCCGGAATTCCCACGAAATCGGGATTTACTCGGGAAACCACCTGCTAGTACCGCACTATATAATTTCTAGCAGAATTAAACCTATATATTGGCCTTAAACCATGATTAAAATACGTTAGTTTGACAAACAAATCAAACTAACGTTTTGTAATTGTAAAAATTTTGTTTAGCCAAGTATACAGATTATAGCCTATTATAGATTATAGTCTATAGCCTTGTACGGATAGATATCACAGAAACACCTTTTTTATTGTTGATAGGTTTGCTTTTGACCACAATCTCACCTGATGTTGAGCGATGATGTGGTCGAAGATGAAGCACGCTTGTCTAGAAGTAACCTATTCACTCTTGACTTAAAGACCTCCCAGAAAATGCAAAATAAAGTAAACAATCACTCAAAATCGTCACCAGAATTAGAACGCTCCAGTTTAATATTAAAAACACGCCCTTTACTTTGACACACGCGTCCATTCATAACACCTTAACGAGTCGTGAAAAGGCTGTGATCCTTGGAATTGGAGCAGATATGGCATCGTACGAAATGACGAATTTACAATGAGTGAACAGGCTGCTCTTTTAATTGAAGCCTTTTATTTAAACAAATTGTAAGACAGAGAATTGTGATTCAAGGTTTAGCTGTTAATTTATTAATACTTCATGCACACAGGCATTCTCTACCATGAGGTGGCCCGATAGGGGCCTGTCGGGGTAGCGGGAATGTTCTGATGAGTTACCGTCGCCCCGTAACGCAAGAGTATCTGAAGTAAAATGGTGAGTTTTTAGTCAGTAAAAGTCTGACAGTCCATTCCACTAAACCAAGAGCGGGAGGAGCCAATTGACGATGCTCCCATTGAAAAAAATACAACAACAGAAAAAAAGGCATTCCCTACCAGTCAATTACGGGTGGTGAAAACTCGCTGTTGCCCGTGACATGGGGTAACAAGTAGTTAGCATAAGGGATTTTCGCGTGTTTGAAAGACGAACATACAATTTATGGCATTAAAATATTACTAGGGATTCCTCAACGAGAGCTTGTACCTAAAAAAGCAGCCATTCGAGTCGATCATCAAAGGCGAGCAATGTTTGACGAGGTCGGGCCGTAGATGGGTTACCATGTTAAGGTAACGAGATTCCTCCGTGCGTATATCGTCGGTCCCGGCTATCATTGCCGAGCAACTGCCTTTCTAACCCAACTATTGGGCAACACTTTACCGATGGACAAGACTGGTGTTAGTTTTTCCAGCTTCTAACTATCCGTAGTGGCTGCCAAAATATACAACTGACAGTCGTATATTTGTTTGAAGGCCTTTCGGTATCACTAAAAAACTGCAGCAGTTTTCAAATATTTATGTTATTAAATTGATGAACACTTTGTTAAATATGAGTATTTATATACAGTTAAAAGAACAATGGCGAAAGCTTAGCTGACTTTAATTTGAGCGTCTAAAAATGACTTATATACCGAAGCAGTTCTATTATTTTTCTACGTTTTTTCAAAGTATCACATAACCAAGTTAAGTCCGGATAAAAATATATTTTAAATGAAAATTTATTTGATTTTTTCATTGACAATTAGTGATGCCATTTTGTATTTATTCTGCCAAGTGACAGTAAGTGCAATATTATTGTAATAAAATCAGTTTCAGTTTGTTATTGTAATAAAAAGGAGTAAATGAATTAACAAAAATGTTTATTTATAAGTGGAAGTGTTCTTTGTTGGGAGGTAAAAATATACTTTCAATTAATGACTGGCAAAAAGACTATTATCTCAAGTCAAAAAAAAAAACAACTCGGTTTGACAACTGTTGATTGTTCATGTCAGATTGCCCTCAAGAAAAATATTTAGATATGTAAAATCTATGGTTAACTGATTACTAGGCAGCATGGTCTAAGATGTTAGCCTGTTCATGAAAAAAATTTCATCAAAAAATGTTCATGTCACAGCCGCTTGCACATTGTGCCTTGTATTGCTCTCGATTGTTTTCTGTTTTTTTTTTTTTTTAATTTTCACTTGACTTGGACATAGCCTACAAAAGTTCATGACTGAATTTCTATTATTCTCGGATTTCTCTAACAAAAATTCTTCCACAAACTAATTCAGAAGTTGACGCCGAGTTAAACAAGATATTTTTCATTTAAAGACGCAAAAATTTAATCTCAGCTAAATTAATGTATGGGTGGCTGCCATTGTTCTTTCCTTTGTTCAACAAATCTTTAAGAAGACTTTATTTTTTCATTTTATATGATACTAGCTGGTGCAACTCCGTTCGCGTGGACTTTTTGATAAGGCTGTTTGTTATTCAATCATACCAAAACAGCTGAAGGACTTTAATTAAATTTGGTATAACTTGGATTGTATGTTCTAGTATTATATTACTGTTGTGCCTTTTTACCTGTAGCCAAACCGTCCAATGTCTACACAAATGTGTCCCAAATCCTAAGTATATCATAATTTAAAGCTTTTGACGCCACTTAATTGAAATTGTCAAATTATACACACATCAAAAGTGTCTAGGGATCAAGCATTTTTATGCGGATTTCTTGAGATTGAGATGTGGCTTTGTAATAAATTTATGATTTTATAAATTTATATGGATCCTTTTTGGTGCATTTCATAATTTGAAACAGGAACTGTTAATCAAATTCGAGTAAAAGATGAAAATCAGCTGTCAATATTTTCCCTATAAAAACATACAACGCATTGAAGACATTATTAGTGCTACTGTTTCCCTACTACTAATTAAAACCATCGTTATTATGGAGCGGCGACGTCATTTAAGCAGGGAAGAAATGCTCAGAGCCGTGGGAATGATAGAAGCTGGTTCCCGGCAACGTACTGTGGCTTTAGCTCTGAATACAAGTCAGAGTGTAATCAGTCGACTTTGGACACGTTACCGAAGCACTGGTACCGTGGCTGAGCGCCATGGAGGACGGTATCGCTGCACCACACGGAGACAAGACCGATACATTCAAATCTTAACTCGAAGAGCTCCAACAATAACCGCCATGATGTTAGCCGTGAGGCTTCATCACTCTTCAGGGAACTTAATTAGCGACCAAACAGTCAGAAACCGCTTGCATGAAGTGAACCTTCATTCCCGAAGACGGCTACGGGTACCACCTATAGCAATGCACAATCGTATGATTCGATATCAATGGGCTCTTGAACACAGAAATTGGGCAGAAGAACAATGGCGTTTCGTGTGCTTTTCTGATGAGTCTCGTTTTGGTATGAGACCCGATACAAGACGTATACGACACTGGAGAACCCCTGGACGCCAACAGCGATTAAAATCCTGCCAGGAAGTCCATCCTTATAGTGGTGGAACCATCATGGTATGGGTATTTGGATCGGCGGAAGAACTGAGTTGATTTGGATCAGAGGCAACCTCAACGCTCAAATTTATGCTGAGACGATTGTATCTGACGTCATCGTTCCTCTACAAGTGCAAATCGGTCCCTTATTTCAGTTAATGCATGATAATGCACGACCGCATACCGCAAGAGTTGTAAGACAGACTCTCGCCGCAGCTAACATCAATGTCCTGCTCTGGCCTGCTCAGTCGCCAGACTTGAACCCGATTGAGCATGCATGGGATATGCTACAGAGAAGAGCTCTGCCGAATATGGAGGGTATCCAGTCGCAAGAAGACCTTTTTTTGTTGTTGCAACGAACATGGGCGGCCATTCCACAGCGTGATTTGGATGAACTCATTTTGAGTATGCCAAACCGATGTTCTTGTGTTGTTAGTGTTCGCGGTAGAAACACGGATTATTAATTGTTTAAGTTACCCAATAAAATTTTAAAGAAAACTGTTATTTCAGTCTTTTTTTCGAACTTTAATGTTAGTGGTTCAAATGTCAAAAATCCCTTTATTAGGAAAATGGCAAATTTCTTTATTAATGCAAAGGTGACTTGGTTTATCGTTACTGTGACAAACGAAAACACTTTATTTGATGAATCCTTAAAGAAAATTTTAATTAATATCAATCAGGAGAAAAGTTATTGCAAAAATATATGTTGATCCCTAGACACTTTTGATGTGTGTATTTATATTCCTTTGTCTTGCAAGTGTCAACATTACACAACCTGTATAATACACTTTCGCTTAGCAACAAGCTTTTCAAGAGATATAAAGAGGGGAGGTGCTTGTATACTTACTCGAATTGGTCATCAATATACTGTTTTGAAAACTACTTGTTCAATTAGTGGTATCATTGAATGTAGCGCTATAGAACTAAGTCAGCATGGACTCATAGTGGCTTGCATATATAGAGTACCAAATTCATGTATAAATACGTTTTACAATAGTTTAGAAACCTTGTTGCGCAATATATGTGACAAAACTAATAAGAAAGTTGTTCTATGTGGGGACTTTAACATTAACATTTTAAAAAGAAATCGACAAACTATCGATTTTGAAAATATTCTCAATAGTCATAACCTAAAACTAGAAATCCGAGAACCGACTAGACTTAGCAGTAACACTTGTATTGATAACTTTGCACATAATATTCATCGATGTAAAAGTGAAGTTATCGAATTTGCACTATCGGATCATACAGCACAACTCATACACTGCCCGGTCAAAAAATCGTGCGTGATAAAGAATTGGCGTATAAGAAGACGTGATTACAGTACGGAAAACCTTATAAAATTCAAGGACTGCATGACTAGTTTGACTTTCTCTGATATATACCAGACAGAGAACGCTAATAAGGCTTACGATACTTTTCTGAATCAGTTTCTTTGTTTCTATAATTTATGTTTCCCTTACAAAGTAATAACACGTACGCTAAATAAGAAGTCAAAATGGATATCTAAAGGAATTAAAATTTGTAGTAAAATGAAAAGAAAATTATTATGGCAATATAGGACTAATCCTACAAGGAAAAATAAACATATTTTTAAGCAATATGCTACTAAGTTTAAAAAAATTATATCATTAACTCAAAAGTCTCAAAATAACTACCACATAAGTACAGCACAGAACAAATCTAAAGCCTCGTGGTCTATAATCAACAAATCTAAATATAACTTTCCTAAGGAACCCATTACAGAAATACTGCATAATAATATAAAAATCAGAGAACCTACAGCTATTGTAAATCATTTCAATGATTTCTTTGTTGACCAAGTAACGGAATCGGAGAGCACACACAATTTAAAAAATAAAAAGATGAAGTTCTCTTGCCACATAAACAATAGCGTAAATTCAATTTTTCTTAGACCTTCAACGGCCGCAGAAGTGGATAGAGAAATAAGACAACTTAAAAATACTCACAGCGTGGGTGACGATGGTATTTGCACTAAAGTACTAAAGTATGTCTCACTTCCGATTGCTCGGCACTTAAGCCATATAATAAACTTAGGCATTTCTAACGGAATATACCCCGAAAAACTTAAGACTTCTATTGTCATACCACTCCACAAAAAAGATGACAAAAAAAATATAAGTAACTATAGACCGATAGCATTGATCCCCATATTGTCAAAGGTATTTGAAAAAATCATATATACACGACTGTACAGTTATCTTGAAAAATATAACATTTTAATTGATGAACAGAAAGGGTTTCGCAAGGGCAAATCAATAAATTTAGCTATTTTTGACTTTCTTAAAAATATTCTGACAAATATGGACAAAAGAAATCCAATATGTGCCATCTTAATGGATATGAGTAAAGCTTTTGACCGTGTTGACCATAAGATTCTAATTGACAAACTAAGTATGTACGGCGTAAGAGGCAAAGCATTAGACCTCATTTCTTCATATCTACGTAATAGAAAAGGTTAATCAAACATTACATACAATTATTCAATGGTTATTACAAAACAATCTTAAAATAAATATGGATAAAACTAAAATTTTACACTTTCACCAAAGAATATCACCCATAAATATAAATGTTACTTACCAAGGCACCACAATACACCCTGTTACAGACACAAAATTCCTAGGACTAATTATTGACGATAAACTATCATGGAAAACACATATAGATCATATATGTAAGAAGGTAAATAAATCCTCCTTTGCCCTTTATAAACTCTCTAAAATTGTAAATAAAGAAACTGTTTTGATTGCCTATCACGGCCTTGTAGCACCTATTCTAAGATATGGAATAATATTTTGGGGTAATTCGGTGAATAAGGAATACGCATTTAAGGCTCAAAAGAAATGCATCAGAGCAATGTGTTATCTAGATAGTACAACCAGTTGTGAACCGCATTTTAAAACATTAAAAATATTAACATTGCCTTCGTTATATTTTCACGAACTTTGTTTATTTGTTAAATCTAACCCCAATTTCTATAAGACTGCTTTTAAAAGCCAATATAGGAAATTACGAGACAAAAAAAGGTTAGAATTAAAAATACCGTATGGGAAAACGGCGCTAGTCAACAAAAGTATTATTTGTATGGCGTCCGTAGTCTACAATAAACTACCAGACGAAATAAAAAAAATGCCATTTCTTAAATTTAAAACTAAATTACGTAACTTTCTTACTAGTAAATGTTACTATAGTGTCAAAGAATATTTAGATGATAAGCTTTTGACAATCTAATCCTGACTACTTAATTTAATTGAATGCAACCAAGTTTTTATGTACCTACTGACATCATGTAATTTATTATTAATAATATGACTGTTATTCTGACATAATATAATTGTATGGCATTACTTAATATATTGTATTGATAAAAATTAGATGTAACTAGCATTAATAAAAAGATAACTGTACCAACATTTGCACACCTCTTGAGGTTATAATATAGTGATACACTAATATAAAATAGAATGTAACATCTTGTCAACCTGTGTTATGCAAATAAATGTTTTGATTTGATTTGATTTGATTTGATTTGACACTCGAGAGCAATGAATCCGGGTCACTTAAAGAATCCTAAAAATCTCGGAAACTAAAAATGCTAAGTTAATGCAATAAATTGTATTTAATAGACAATGTAATACTCCTTAAATGAAGGTATTAAAATTTCTTAGTTATTGTAAAGTTATATCATAAAAAAATCAAATTTGAAAAAGGGCCACTTTCGAAGATGGAACTACGAAATTACAGCATTTGGTTTTGCTTTTGTTTGTAATCTGTCATTTATGTGGGTACATAAACCATGTTGATAGTGCTCTATATTCATTATTCAAGCTGAAATGATGTCGCTTACGCCTGAAGAATGCACCAGAATACTTACAATGCAGGAAACCGGCCGGAGTCAGCGCGATACAGCCAGGACTGTCGGTGTGTCGCTGTCAACAGTACAAAGAGTTCTCCGACGTTACGAAGAAACTGGTTCTAACCTACGCAGACCAGGAACGGGCAGAACCAGGTGTACCACAGCACGAGAAGACCGATACTTGGTGAACACCATGCTTCGAAATCGCTTTCTCACAGGAACTGAACTCACCAATCAGTTTCGACGCCTCGGAGGAAGTAACCCAAGTGCATGGACAGTAAGACGTCGGCTTGCTGAATCTAACTTAAAACCCCTTAGACCTGCAAACGGCCCTAAACTGGAGCGTGGGCATCGTATTTCAAGACTAAGATATGCCCAGAGCCACGTAAATTGGAGTATTGAAGATTGGTCAAAAGTTATGTTCTCCGACGAATCAAAATTTATGCTCTACAAGCACGATGGAAGACACAGAGTGTATCGAAGACCAGGGGAAAGATTCAAGCAAGCATGCATCGAAGAAAAAGTAGCCTACGGTGGTGGGTCTGTACTTGTGTGGACCGGAATTTCTTCTGAAAGTCGCACAGAGCTGGTGATCATAGAAAACGGCTCTTTAACTAGCGTAAGATATGTGGAAGAAATCCTCAATGATCACGTTGGTCCATTTATGGTCAATTTAGGTGAGGATGCTATATTTATGCATGACAATGCCCGACCTTATACAGGTAGGATTGTGAATGACTACCTTCAAGAGATGAAAATTACTCGTATGGAGTGGCCAGCGCGCAGCCCGGATATCAACCCGATCGAGCATGCTTGGGACGAGCTAGGCAGATGCGTAAAACAACGAAACCCTCCCCCAATCACGCTTCGTGAGCTCAAAATTGCTCTCACAGAGGAATGGGAGAATATTCCCCAAAATCGTATAAGGAACTTGGTGTAGAGCATGCCAAACCGCGTAAACGCAGTAATGGAAGCACGAAGAGGCAATACAAAGTATTAAAATTCAAGAAAATCGTAATAAAGTTCAAAAATTTCATGTTTCCTATTTTTGTTTTAAGGAGAGATCAGCAGTTTTTTTCTTTATGTAATTTTGTGTTAATAAAATGCATGGTGACTCATTTTTACTTTCATTTAAGGAGTATTACATTGTCTATTAAATACAATTTATTGCATTAACCTAGCATTTTTAGTTTCCGAGATTTTTAGGATTCCTTAAGTGACCCGGAGTCATTGCTCTCGAGTGTATTTGCTTTCACATTCGAGAATTAGCTCCGACATTATTTGAATAGTTAATTGTCCCTAATTTAGAATTTAGAAAAGGTTATAATAATAATAATAATGGATCTGACGATTACTTTGTTGGGATAGGACACAATTTGCAGACTTTATTTTGAAGATAAATTTACCATTAGTAAAGAGTTACGGCAGGCCTAAGAAACGTGACATTTTAAAGATTTTCATGACGGTTTGTTTAGAGAAGGCAAGGCATCGGAAAAATGGAAAACTATACTCAACAGATCATGCGTGAGGATTCACTATCCGATAAAAAAAAGATTATTATGAAGTAGATTATTATTATTATCTAATAGTCATAACATAATTTATTCTAATATTATAAATCTATCTTATATTATAAATAAAGTCTATCTTAGGATAATGTTCGCTTCCCGTGACGAATATTTCCGCGCGAACAAAGTCTCGGGCAACAGCTTGCAATTTAAAGTTCATCTTTCAAATAGGTACTTTATAATATTAGAAAAACATTTTCACCATCTAAACTCGTGTTATGTTTGCAGGTCGCATAAATACTATACTTGGCTGGCATCAGGCGCCAATACAAAGGTGAGCTCGCCTTTGATATTTGAGGCCAGAGACAATACAGAAAGGTAGTCTGGGAGCCCGGGTTTTGTTCCAATTATTTGGAAACTTCTCGGAAATTTACCTTAAATAAAATGGTGCTTCTATAATAACGTGGGTTTTGTTAGAAAAACGAAACGGGACAGTGGTAGTAATTAGATTGATAAGAAATTAGTCATTAGGAATCCTAACCACAACGTTAAACTAAAGTGGTTTGTACTATTGAATATGCATCAAACACTCGTTTTCCTACTAAATATTAGTTTTTATGTTATGAGTATTTGTAGTACACTAATTTAGTCCTCCCTATTTTGGAAGGACTATACAAGCTTTAAAGCTCGTAAAGTCCTTCCAAAGGTTGTCTGGAAGATATCGCTCTCAGCGATAAGACCGCCATTGTAACCAAAATTTTAGCAATCTTATTATATAAGTGTTTTTTAAATTTTTGGTGTACATACAATAAAGTATATTTTATCTATCTATTCGATAAACGTGTTAAAAAAATAGATTTTTTTAAAGTCGAATACGCATAAATATTTCCTCGAAATAACCTATTCTGTATTCACCAATGTCTTAAAGACCCCAGGTTGAAGCTATTAAGAAATACTTAGCCAGGGTTTACCATTATCCTACGGGCGTTCGTACGGGACTACGCATAATTAAAGTAAATAAATAATAAATAAATAAATAATCCTTTATTTTCAAAAAAGCCATTACAATAATAATAAAATAACCACAAAAAAAAAAAAGTTTGAACAAAAGGCTTATTCTATGAGGTCCAAAGAGATGGAAATACCCTGACTCCTAAACTAGGTGTAAGTTCCTGTGACTTAGGAGTCAGTGATTCCTCAAAAACTATAACAGCAAAATAATTATGCTTCTTTCAGTTAGGACGTTAAATACAAAGAAAATGGTGAGAGATACCAATAACTTGTACAAAAAAGAGAAATGTAATACAAAAAACTAAATAAAAAGAAAAACAAAAACTTTACACACTACTTATAAACTTAGCGGTGAAGAGTGTTAGTGTAGTGTGTGTGTACGTGAGTATGTATGTGTGAGAGAGTGTGTGCATGTGTGAGAGAGTGTGGGTATTTAAGCGAGTGTGGGTATTTAAGCGAGTGTGTGTGCGTGTGTATGTATGCGCGCGTGTAATTGTGCGTGTAAGGCATGTGTGATATTGCAAGTATTTAAAGCGTATGAGTAACAGTTTACTGCAAATTACCACGCAGAAGATCCTCAGTACCTTCAAAGGTGAGTGATTGGAAATAATTTCTGATAACTTTTTTACATTGAAATCTTGTGGTCGAATATATATTTATTTTTTTATTTAAAGAGTTGTAGATGGTATTGCTATTGACAAAGAACTGGCGTCTAGCAAAGGCAGTTCTGTGACGTTCCTGGGTAAAAACTTTATGTTTACGTCTGCCGCTGGGTTGCGTAGAGGGGCGTGCAGAGTGTTTGTGTAAGGCACACAGGAGCACGTAAAGTTGTCTGACTGTGAGCACTTTGCTGTCGGCATAGAGCTGCACAGTGGGATACCTTCGTGGTCGGCCATTAATCACCTTCAGGATAGCTCTCTAGGCCCTTTCTACACGTATAAACATATTCTGGGTAGCAGCACCCCAAACAGGTAGACAATAAGTAAGGACAGACAGATAGGGCAAAATAAACTAACATAAGAGTGTCATGATCGGCGGAGTTCCTTAATTTCTTGAAAATATATATCAGTTTACGTATCCGGGAGGTCACTTTCACTATATGGGGATGCCAGTTGAGATGCTGATCAATGAGTATACCCAGATATCGTACATACAGGGATTTCGCAAGAGAGAGGCAACTACACTGAGTTGCGGAACCACAAGTGTGTGCTTTTAGGGTAAGGGAGTTTGAGGGACACTGATTTGATCTGATGGCAAACGCAACGTATACAGTTTTTTCAACATTTAAGGTGAGCATATTATCTGCTAAACACTTCATCACACAAGAAAGCGCAGCCTCAGCGTTTCGGTAAGCCTGGGGCCAGTCATAACCATCAATAATTAGAGCGGTATCGTCTGCATAAGTAAATATTTGACAATTTACTAAAGACAGTTTGCAGATCTCATTTATATAAATGAGAAAGAGGGTAGGCCCCAGAATGCTGTCCTGTGGAACGCCGTATGTGATAGGAATCTCATCACTTGTATGTTGTCCGACTTTCACCTTTTGAGTGCGATTACTCAGATAGTCCGCAAATATTTTCAGGGCGTGACCACGTATACCAATTTTCTCCATTTTGTTTAACATTTTGTTTAACAAGGCTGGGGCAGAAACGCTGTCAAATGCCTTTGACAGATCAAGGAATATTCCCAAGCACTTATGTTTTCTATCCAGCATCCTCGCGACATGATTAGACAAGGCCATGAATACGTCTTCTGTACTAACTCCCTTTCTGAAGCCGTATTGATTGCTGGATAAAATACTGTTGGCATCGAGAAAACTGGTCAGACTCTTGTTTAGGATTCGTTCTAGGATCTTTGATAACACTGTTAGAATCGAAATTGGGCGGTAATTGTTGACATCGTCTTTGCACCCAGCCTTGTGAATGGGATGAACTAAAGCTTTTTTAAACGCCGTGGGAAAAACCCCTGCACTAATGGACAAATTACAAACGTGTGTTATAATAGGAACTAAAACAAACCTCGCATCTTTCAGTATTTTAGATGGTATACCATCTGAACCAATGGCGCAATCAGTCCTGAGACCCAATATAATGGAATCAACATCACTTTCAGTTACCTCCAAGAGGGCCATTGAATCAACCGAATTTGAAGTAATCTCAGAACGGGGATTTACTGAGACTGAATTAAATTTAGATGCTAGGCTGCTGCCTATATTGGCAAAAAAGTTATTAACATTATTCAGTGAGGAAATAGGATCATCAGTTAAACGTAGTAACTCAAAAGAAGGAGAACACTTTTTATTAAAATCTGAGACATTCTTAATAACGTTCCAAGTAGCTCTAACATAATTTTTTGCATTATGAAACTGTTCTTTTTCATACGTGTGCTAAAGCTTTTTCAGCAAGGCGTTACAGAAATTGCGATAGCGGATGTAAGTGACCTTTAGCATATCATTATCACCAGATTTCTTGAGTTTCGAATGCATGCGGTCACGGTGCCTTAAATTACGTTCTCTTTTTGGGACTGTATATTCTCGTGTATGCTTTATGACTATGGAAGAGAGTTTCTCTATTAACGCATTTGCAGCATCGTTCAAAGTGGTGCGTATGAGTGGGATGTCTATGAATGAATTTCCAATTTTACAATTAAATCAATCATCCATTCAAGACAACATATTACCCTATCAGCTATTGTTACAAAAAGCTACCTCCCACAGTAAATCAGAGAAGAAATAAAAATACAGTTACATTTTCCCTTTGTCGTAAATATCGGTATTCTTAGTGATTTAAAAAATTATTTTCCATTGAATAAACGGAAATTTGAATTCACAGGTTCCTCGTATAGATTCCATTCGTTCAAAACAATTTCATTTCTTTACTGTGCTAAGGAGAAGTTGAAGCGAGAAGTATAAGAAACTACTAGAAGATGGTAAGAGTAGTTTTGATCTCGGGAGTTTTCTTAGATTTTTTTATTAGCAATTGGCTCGCTTTTGGCCACCATCTCATCTATTATAAGCAATAACGTGTTTGAAAATTGAGCACGCTTACATATTCACTCTTAAATTAAAAATATATAAATAAGTAATCGCTCTCAGGAAGCAGACTCCAGCAGGGAATTCCGATCCTTAGCTGAACGTACAATAAAAAATATTCCTTTAAAAATATTCATTATTTCAATACATTTTGTGCGTATGAGTGGGATATCCACCATGTATCGCTGGTGCATCGCTGTTCGTCTTGTAGTCCGATCATTGAACAGGCTTGGTTGATAATTTCCATATTCACAGGAACAAAATTTCAGGCAGAACCTCGTCCTCAATATTGATAAGAAATTTTTTGTAAAAGGAGCAGCATAAAAAAAAAATGTCGACTCTGCAACAATTATTCACCGGTAGTGACACATAACGCGCCAGCAAATACCGATACTCAACGTAATCCAATCTCAGCCAGAAGGCAGAATAGCTGAGAGGAAAACAACATAATACTGGATCGTCGACACTGTAGACATAACTTGTGAGCTGAGACCTGATACAGTCGCGAGGGATGCTCCCCGGAACTTCATCTTGTTGATAAATGTATGAGGAATTTTTATGCAGATTTATGTCAAAAATAGTTTTAGTCCAGTTACGGATTGTGCATTTTTACATACATCACGAAACCTGATCTAGATTCAGCTTACTTATCTAGCAATACATACTAGCAATACATACGTAATGCAAGATATGAATCCTCCAATCTTAGTATATTTCGATATTGTATGCATTTAGGTATTTGATTTTATGATGTTTATAAATTGACAGTCCTTACCTAATATATACATATACCTATACCAACATATATTTTTTATTCCTTTAATACTATCCATCGAATGCTTGTCTGTAAGAGATTTCCCTGTATGATGAGCCGCCCATTGTACACTAGCATTTTATAATTTTAATCCTATGAGTACTATTTACACTTATGTGGTGTACAATAAAGCATTCAACAGATATACCAAGATACTTACCAAGGTACTCACGTGCATAATTATGGCTTATTCCCAACGGCCACCACTAAAACTGCCACCACTGGTGGCCGTTGGGATAAAATTTTACATTTGTTTGTTTACATTTACAATAAATAACAAATATACATTCACTTGAATTAAGTAGGAAACTTTATTATGTGTAATATGGCAAAATGTACGTCTGTCTAATTAAGAAGTTACCTCTGAAATCAACTTGCAATGTACAAAATATACCTGATATTAATTGCTGATGTTTTATTTCGCATTTTTAGGTACCTACTTAATGTTTAATAACATGACTGAATAGAAAGATTTAATAGAATAGTAGGAATTATAATTTGTCATTTAATCATAATAATCATGTGCATGCTGTGGTCTCCGGTAACTGAACAAGCACGTGTAAAATCACCCCACTGTATTTATTTATTTACACTTTATGCACATAGGTACAAAGGCGGACTTAATGCCGTAGGCATTCTCTACCAGTCAACCATGAGTGGTGAAGAGATAGAGTGGAAGGTGCAATATGTACGTGAAAATTATATTGGAAAAATAATTATAATAATAGTGATAAAACAAAAAAATACCTAATATCATAAAATCGAAATATCATAAAATAGAAATCTACATAAATAATATATACGAATAAATACTTATATAAATACATATACATACATATATACTTAAGAAGCAAATGAAAATTAAATATGGAAATTCTGCTTATTGGTGAAGAAAGTGGATCCGCAATTTCTTTTTAAATGCGTAGCGATTGTCAGCCATCCTGATCTCGACAGGAAGCGCATTCCAGAGGAGAATGGACTGGATATGAAAAGAAGAATGAACAAATTCAGAAGTATGAGAAGGACAGAGTAAGAGAAGATTATTGGATGAACGTAGATTCTTATAATATCTTCTGTATAATATTATTATTGATAAATCCTTTGTTAGAGATTAGCTCTGAATAAAAACAAAGTATTATAACCACATTACACTCAGAATGGAATGGATGTGATGTGTTAAATGTGTAGCCGATTCTTTGTAATCGTAATAAATATATTTATTATGTTTTCATGCTTATTGTGTATTTTTTATATTGTATTACTATTCTACTATAAATATGTGATTTTTAATTTATCTAATCAGTGTTGGAAGGTGGAAATAAAAATACTCGTACTAAAAATATGTTAGTAAAAATATTTATTCGTATGACTTAATTACAATATATACAAATTCTATAATTGTGACACTTTCCTACCTAGATTTAACAAGTTGTCTCACTGTTCATATTAGCTGTTGTATACTCACTTAGTCCATTCATAACATAACAAGGAAAGGATAATTCTAATAACACAAACATATAATACTTACTAATAGATACTAATATCTATAGTAGGGGATATCCCCTACTATAAGTATCAGTATTAAGCAGACTTATGAAAACTAAGTAACATGTGATTTGGCCTTTTTGAATCAGTTTTTATGTATCTTCACAATTAATGAATTGAGGTTATAGTTTAAGTGTGTCTTCACGAAAAGATCATTGAAACTTAACCTCAATTTAAATATTTTAACAAATAAAAAAAATCTAGGTATGGATATTTTGTATAACCCTTATTATTATCAGTACAGTCAAGTTCACGTTTTTGAATGACTCAAAAATATTAAAACATATTTCGGTTCTTCTTAATTTATCCCACACTTTCATGCAATGGGTTTTCAATCGTTCAAAACACGTCTCATCACGTGACTCCCACCTCTGCACCATCTATCGGGTGATCGCGCTGGACATGGAGCAACAATGATCTTTGGGTCATTGAGACACCACTCACGCACACTGCTCGCTCGGTGAATACGATAACAGTCCTGCACAATAGTCAGTCGTGTCAACAAGCATGACTTCGTCTAATACTTGTACATAAGTAGAGCTGTTGGCGCGTCGAGGAAAAATAGCCAGTTCCCCTGAGCCTGCTGCACTCATCCATCCTCACATATTAATCGTTATTCGACCGGATTCTGTAACAGGGATTACGTGTTTCTCGTACCAGTGATTACCCTTGCGCCATCACTGAAGCCTAACCTTTTAATTTGATAAAAATGTTTTTTCATCTGAGAGTATGGTGGTATTCCAATCAAAATTTCAATAAACCCGTGAGAAAAGTAAACGTTCTTGTGTATGTTTTTCTGTCAAGAAGGGCCTTTTAGCTGGTCGTCTATGATGGACGCCTTCAGCGTGGAGGGCACGGCGAACAGTTTGCAATGAGATGTCGAGTAATCCCGCAGTGTCTCGTTGGTGTGAAACTATTTGTTACATAATCTCCCACCACATGTCGTCGCTGCGCTTCACTAATAAGGGACAGTACGAGTAAGTCTTTCACTCCGCTGTTGACCAGCAAGGCTACCTTCTTACTTCTATCGTTTGTTCAAGCGACTGACCGTTTTCCTCTGAAACAAAAACAGTGACATTAGGCATCTATAACAAAATACTCAGGTGAATTAATTTAATCTTTTTTTATTAACCTATACCGCCCAATTGCCGGGCAAAGGTCTCCTCCATAGGTTTCCACTCCTGCCGGTGGGTTGCCCTCTCCGACCAATATAATACTATATTATAATATTTATTTAACGTAACAATATGATACTATAATATTAAAACTAGATTTTTAAATCGAATAATAAAAACTAATTATATTATTTATCTACTGTCAACAATCTTTTAGGGTAGTGTCGCGCCGAAGCGAATGTGTTTGTTGCAATCATGATATCGCAGTCGAGTACAGTAAAATGTACAAGTTGTAATGTTGTTATTGATGAAGTGCTGGTATTTATTACGAATACAATTGATGTGATGGATCAGGCTAGCTTGTTGGGTATATTTGTATGGCTCCTTTATAATATTAGTATTATGTATTAGTATACACGCAATACCTATTAGATATATGCAATGATAACTTGATGGTGTGTTTCTATTAATACCAACACAGCCTTTTTATTTGTAACCATTATGCTACAGATCCTATGAGAAATCATTTATATATTTATGCTCCTGAATATAATGATGTGATTATATCAGATGTTTGAACACTGAGCAGTTCTGTTAACTGAACATATTTAATACGAACAGAGCAAAAACATTTTGAATGCTGGACGAAATGGGGACTAAGTATTGCTTTATTTGTATACGTTTCTGGGGTTATTTGTACGAATAATTTCAAATTAAATCAGATGATAATTTTACCTATCTTTACAAATACTTAAATAAAATCAACAATAATTCATTATAAACTTTAGAAGCTTCTAAATAATAGAATGATTAGAAAACGCAGCATAGGAGTAGATTAATAGGTAAAATTATTGTAATTTAAATGAGAATATTTTTTTTAAATTGTAACACACTAGCTTCTGACCGCGGATTCGCGTACGTAAAAAAATGTTTTTTAATTGATAATAGGCTCGCGTTTGACCACCATCTCACCTGATGGTAAGTGATGATGTGGTCGAAAATGGAGCACGCTTGCCTAGAAGTAACCTATTCTTTCTTGACTTAAAAACTCCCAGGTTAGCCTACGAATTTCCCTAATCTCATCTATCTCAGTACCAAAATCAGTTAAGTGAGATATGAAAGTATAATATTATAATATGTATTATTAGGAATTTTAGAGCAGACTTTACGATTCATTAAAAAAAAAACAAGTCCGACTTTGATTAAGTTTTCCGCCTACGGTATAATTTATCCTGAGTCTACTCCGAGCCGAAACTGAAAAATGCCGAGATTTTCCACCTCATTTGGCCTTATTCGAGTATACTTCCTTCATTAAATCTTCAAGAATCATCTTCAGCACTTGCCAGAAAGAAACCTTGAGAATTAATTTTGTGTTTGTTTACATAAGCTTAGAAACTTCTTTGTAATAACTGAGTGATTTCTTTTTTAATAAGCTTTATTGACAACTTTAGCTTTGGAACCAGCAGGGAACCAGCTATTGAGTTGGTTGCGGGTTACCTTTTCAAAGACACTTCTCGCGGACGACAGTATACTTAATCAGAGAGGTGACTCGTCCTTAGTTCTAAAAATGGTATCGTCATTCAACAGGACAATGATGCCAGTGTTCTGGGCATATTTTCGCGATGATTCGATACCTAAATGAACTTTGTTTTTGTAAATACATATACGTACGAAGTTAGTTATAAAAATACGAGAAAGTTTTTCAGAGGTTTAGTGTATAAATGTAAAATACTGGTACTCAGCTGCATCCGCTATTACTGAAAACCAACCTCCACATAGTTTCAAAGGCAAGGCAAATTAATGAATGAAAACCAATGCTAAAAACATCTGCTAATAAGTATTATAATAAATTAGACCCTTAGTGTATCTGATTCTTTGTAATTATCTCTTTCTATGTTACGTAGAAGTTGTCAATTTTTGTATTGGTAAAAGGATTGTTAAACATCTTACCATTTGTTCCAGTAGGCTTCCGATGCGGTGACGCGTTCCTAGTTCTGTCCAGCACACTTTTGTTGTAATACACACTGTTATTGTCTGGGTTGAATCTGACTGGCGGAGAGTTGGAGCAACTTCTGGAGTCCATCACCAGAGAGCTGTCCTCTATGTGGTACCCGGGCTGTAACTGTGGCATCTGAGTGAAGTTCAGTGGGTTCCTGTTGGGGTTGCTGTACAGCGGTGGAGGTGGCGGGGTGACGTACAGCTCTGGGGGGAGCAACTGTTCTGCTGGTAGCTGAAATACAAAAGTCAAGTTAGTTTTGTGCAGATATGGGCCCAAGCTAAAACCTAGGTCAACACCATCTATGTTTATTTGGCCAGATAATGTTGGAACATTAAACATATTAGAGTTATTATTTTAAGAGATTTCTCTCTCTGGCGCCCAAAAAGCTAGTAGCACGGGCCCTGTTTTCGATGCCGGTGGGTTAACATATTTTACGTTTTTTTTTTAACATTGTTTATAGAAATATTCAAAAATTTAATTTATATGCATAGTTACAGTAATAAAGGAGATAATAAGGATAATAAATGTTTATTTTTATCTCTCTTAGAATGTATACCAACAATGTATAGTCACGTCAATAGATCGCCTAGCAGATTGGCAAACTTTGTCAATTGGTCGTGTTAGGTATAAGCCATATTTCTGTAAAAGCTTGTACGATATAAAAAATGTATTTGCGTGTTTTTACTCTGTATTTTCATAACACTTAAAATACTTACCAACTCACTGGTATTCAACGGCAACGCATTTTTATACTTTAGCCAATCTTCATACACCTTATCGTATGGCTGTCTGTGACAATCATTTGGTCTAACATTTGACATATGCAAGCTACTCATTGGCCCCAAGCTCTGTATGCTTGGAGCAAGGTTTGACATTTGTAACGTTGAACCGTAAGGTCTACGGTATTCCATCGGTCGTACTTGAATGTATTGGTTGCAGGGATCGATGTTGTGGTCGTAAAACCTATCACAGTTGGTGGACATGTCATATTTGTCCGTATTCTTCGATATAAGCGGGCGTATCGAACTGTAGTCAGTCGTAGAAGATTTATTTGAGCAGCTGTCGCTAATTTTCCCGTTCAATGGTATAATATCTGGGTTTTTATCTGTAAGCAAGAGTTAATAAATTCGTTAGTAGTTAGTATTCGTAGTCTTTGCTTCTATGTGTTTTTTTTTGTTTGAGCGAGCGGTTTTGTTGTTTGGTTAGGACCTTGGGTTGAGTCTGTAATTACAAGATTTTGTTGTAAAGTTACTGGAATACTTGAATTTTTATTCAGAATATGTTGAATAAACCATCTTGATAAAAGAGTGTGATCTTTTAAGTCATATGAAAAAATCCTATAGAGATCTTTGTAACAATGCATTTTGATTTATGGTTATGCGTCCCATGTGGAAATATTAACAACATCACGACAACTAGCTTTCCCCCCGCGGTCTGAAAAGGTTTCTTATTAATCTTATGTCACTATCCAGCCCTTGAACTACCTTCGCACGAAAAAACACACCGAACTGTTGTTAACTGTTCCATTTTAACGTGAAAGAACGACCAACATACATTTTTTTTTGCAATCAGTCTAGTAGTTGTTTAGTTTATCCATTAAAAACAAATACAAAATTTTCCTCTTTATAATATTAGTATAGAAGGTTAGATACAAAAAAGCAACTCTCAATCATTAGCGATAAGGTTGCCAAATGTATCACCTGGTGAAATTGTTTCTAGGATGTCCATGCCAAAGCCAATTTGTTCATAAGAAAAACATCAATAGCTTCTAAGAAGACTGTAATAGATCATTTTCTAGTATATAAACCTTTAATTTCACCCTAGATAATGCAGGACTAAGGACCTTAAGCCTTCTAAACCAAATCAAGAGACCAGACCTATTCAAATGACACACAATTCCGTGGGTAGATATTGCAATTAAATATTCAGTACTATATCAGAGGCTGGATAGGTTTAGTAATTAATTCATTTGTCTAGCTCGTGACCGTTTGCTCTCATAAGCCGTCCTGACCGTAAACGGAAACCAAGTTACGGTCAGGACGGCTTATGGTGTATTTATCTATGTAGTCATTTGCTACTACGAAATGAGATACAGAGAAGCCGTCCTATGTACCGTTGGTATTCATAGGAACTTGTTTGTTCTGTATGAAGATGATAAAAGATACTGTGATTCTGCTGACTTAGAATTACTAGCACTATCTGTTAACATTTTCCCATAACAAAAAGTAGACTTACCTATACTATCAACGCTTTCCGATTCTTTGGAACCAGTTAAAGGTATATTTGAGGATTCATCTTGCTGTTTTTCGTCTTTTTCATGTTTTCCTAAAACAAAAATTAAAGCATTAGCGGTCTCCGTCATATTGAATTGTTGGGATTTTTTTTCTCATGCAATGGTTTATGCCTCGGCATAATCATTGGTCTCAAATAGAATATGTTTTACGTAAAAACAATTGACATTTAATTATTTAATTAAATTACTTGTTTCTTTCACAGAAATTTAATAAAATTGTATTAAGATAATTGAATTTATGTCTGTAAACATACATTTATTTTGACAAAAAACATTCAATAAATTAATTGAAAGTTAAATTGAATAAAAGTCATTAAAAAGACGTTCAATGAAATCATATACAATGTTCAATTAAATCTCATACAACCTTCAATTAAATCGTCTACAAAGTTCAATTAAACTTCAACCACACTCACTCTCTCTCTTGTTGCAGTACTTGCAGCAGAAGACGGCAGCTGTGACGGCTGTGATGGCGGCGACCACTCCCGCTGCTCCCAGCACTAGCATCAGAACCGTAGTCAGCTCCACCTTCACGGGAACTAGTGCTGGTGGAACAACTGTGGCTTTTATTTTACTTATCTTGTGATAAGTCGACAAACAGCACACATGTAGACAACGACAAAAATCCCAGAATGTATCAATGTACAATTGAAACAAAGAAGTCATCATCTAGTTATCTGCTTAGCCTTTTCCCAACTACGTATGTTAGAGTCGGTTTCCAGTCCAGCCGAATGAAACTGGGTATTACATGTAGCGACTGCCTATCTGGATCTGGCCTTCACAACCCAATAGGTGGGTAACAAGATAACCGTTAACAAGACTAATGTTAGTTTTTTTGGCTTCCGACTACCCGTAACAAATGTACAAATACGTAACGTATGTACAAATGACAGCGGGACCTACGGCTTAAAATGAAGTTTCTGAGGCACGGAGGCATTTCGATAATTAAATATGGTTAGTACCTATGGCTGTTATTATTTAGCCATGAGCTTATCAAAGAAATGAAATTTGAAGTGTTCTTAATAATAACGTTCTACAGCAATAACGTTCTACAGCAATAACAAAAATGTATCTGTGCCGCGTCTATGACAACTAAGAAATTTTTTTTAAACATTTCCTTATAGATTTCTCCTGTATATTGGGCTTATTTTTAAAATATGAAAGATAATAAATGTAAAATCACACCAGTATGTCGTTGTGGATACTTCAGCAAACTGGATGTCAACGTCAGAGCTTCACTAAAGCCCTTCTTATTGAAGGCTCTCACTGAAACTGCTAAGGAGTTGCTTGCTGCTAGCCCTGCTACTTCAAACTCAGGGTCATCACTGCTAACATTGCGGAGAAGCAGCCCTGTCGCCATGTCGAAGATCTGTGGGGCAAATAAGGAGCAGGTGTATTATTTTACAAAATAAATTATTCAACGCCATTGTTCTCGAAACCATGAACGCAAATAAATAAGGTAAAACCAAAATAAGGTAAGGCAAAGTGCATATCGAGGCACACTTAGTGAAGGGTTCCGTAGTTTACTACAACGCCAAGTGCGAGTCCGATTAGCTGACCGAGAGTTCCGTACCCTGCTCTAGCAAAAACAAACTTCTCTGTTTTACTCAAATAAGAACTTGATCTAAATATTTTTCAATGGAATTTGTCCGAAAGCGAAGCCAAATTTATATAGTAAGAGTATTTGTTTAAATAGGCTTTCTGAGTAACTGTTTGTTTTCTTAACAAAATAAATAAGTTACTTTCTTTTTTCTTATTTCGTATGAAGTCGCTCTTGGCCTCGATTACGCCTGACGACACATGTAAGCTAGATAGTAAGTAAGATAGATAGCAAGAAACGAGCGCACAATAAATGTGGAGGAGAAGCGCTTAGCTTTTTACATGTATGTATTTTGCGGCATAACATATCAGTCATGATTATCAGTCGCACCTATCCAGCTAACTAGGAGGTATCGTGTGTAATCATTGACGACTGAGTCACAAGGTATATTACAGTTATTTCTATGCCATGGCAGGCGAAACAAGATTTTAAACAAACACCAAAATGGTTTTGTGGTCTTTGCATAGCTGATTGCTCTTTGTGTGCTGTGGAAAATCAGTCAGGGAAACAAAAAAGTTCCCTCTGGCGACCCCCGTAGATGAGATATATGCATAACACGAGACTTGACATGGTAGCGTATTTTGTTCCACGCACGACAGTCGGATGCCGCGTCGAAGAGTATTTAAGTGCTTCCGCAGCTCCCAGTGTAAGCATGCAAGGGAACCACAGAACAGGTAAAAGAGGTTAGAAAGGAAATAGTTCCTATTTGTATGAGAACGCGTGTCGCCGCTTGCCTCCCCACTCTTTAGCTCTACTACAAGCAAGAGGCCCGTAACGTATGCGAATTACGCACACAAATAAATTACACAGACTTAAATCGAGAGCTTGCTACTGATTGTAACTCACTGTCGATACACATGCGCCGTGCATCACGGCCAATCAGGGCAAAGTACGAAACGTCAATGGTTGAAGTGTGGAGGACGCAACGCATGCAGTACATTGTAAGCGGACTTGGTCATTGCGTTGATTAATCGAGTACACATCGGGCAATGTATATATTTAGTAACTTGTTGCAATAATGATGTTAATGTTCGGAATTTCATAGTGATCAGAATATTTTTATGTTTTTTACAAATAGTATTGTAATTAAATGTTATTTTCAACTTACCGATGGAAAGATATACCTCCTTGCTCTATACTTGCGGTCTGACTTTTTGTTTTACAGATTATAATTGCACAACACGGCATTTTAAAGCAGAGCTCTGCGTTCCGAAGTAATCCGAAGCGCATTAAACGCGGTGAATGAATTAATCGGTCGAGCTATGATTTTCGTATTATAAATGTGGCATGCTCGCCACGTCCCACATTACGATTCCAACCTTATTCATCTATTCCGTGAAGGGAACACATGGTGGTTTAATTCAGTACGATTCTGGCAGTCTCAAATAATACATCTGCCCGCCCGTATATTCGTAAGATTCCAAAAGTTACTATTAGTTCAACACTAGAGAGATTATATCACCACTGTTATAGGCTGATTAAATATACCCTAAAAGAATAAATAAGAGGAAGACAATGCACTTACCTCCAATAAGAAGGACTGGTGGATTCCCCCATCGTGTCCTGGGGTGCAGCGTAAAGTTAATGAGTCGTATGTCACGTTGGTGATCTCACACGCTTTGGGGGAGGATGGCTTGTCTGTAATAACAAAAGTATGCATTAAAGTTACATAAAAGCTTGCCAGTTCTTCTAAAGGAAACGTTTAATTTGAACCGTGCACTAGCTTTACATTTTATAAGTACCCATCTATGACTATAGAATGAATATCCCTCTGTCTCCGCTCCTGTCCAAAAGAAAACTAATTTATTTCGGTGAATACCTAAAAGTTATATTACTCATTAATGAGCTTATCAGTAAACTACTTACCGGCAGGTAATACATGGAAGAGGCACGGCGTGGTCTGCCGCCCCACGGAGTTGGTGCCCGCGCACTGCACCCAGCCGTAGTCGGAAGAGCTGTTCACCGTGTACGTGTATGTACCTGAACATAATATATTATTATATTACTAAAAGCAGCAGTACGTTACTTGAGGGACTAAAATTCATAGGCCGTATGTCTAAGATATTGATTGTATAGATTTTGTTACATACAAGAACTATGTACAAAAAAAATAACCTTTAAGTATTTATAAAAAATCTCAACACTGTTTCCTGATCATAAATAACTAGCTATTGCCTGCGGCGTCACTCGCGTAAAATGTTCTTTTTTTTTTTCAGGACAAAAGTTGTTTATATCACTCAGTAATAATATAGATTTATATAGGTGAAATCATTTTTAAAATCGGTCACAGAGTTTTTGAGTTTTTTCGTTATAAACACTAAAAATTACAAATCTTTCCTCTTTATAATATTAGTAGAAATCTGTTATGGTTGTGGTCAGTAAAAGTACCTAAAAACTGTTGACTTTGTTATTATTGGTGTCTCATAGTTACTTATGCTTAAATAAATAAATGTGCTACAAGATCAACCCTAAACATTTAGGACATCGGAAATCAGCAATTTTGGAATTATGTTTTTTATTTGCTAGTATGTCACTCCGAACTTATTATATTAAGAGAAAAGCCAGATATTCTTACCAGGCCGATTCGGCACAGTAGTCATCGGTGATGTCGACAGCTCGTGTTTACTGTGAGCTGAGCTGTTGAACCAGCAGTGGTACGCCATTGGCTCCTATGAACAAAGAGCTAAAGTTTAAAATTTAATGACCAACAAATCCTAAACTTATTGGTAATCAGCTCATGAGCTGAGCTGTAGACCCAAATGTAGTACGATACTGATCTCAAGGAAAAAATAATTAGGTTGAAAACATTACAAAATAAATTCAAAACTTAGTGGTGTGCACTACAGTATTCCATCTATTTCTTTAGTATCCGAGTCGAGCTAATGTTCCCTTTCAGTTGAAAATACATTTCAGGCCCGGTTATGACAATCCTTAGCAACGGACCGGCTATGCAGGTAATATATATAGCTCACTGATGGATTATTATGTTATCTTTGGGATATATCGCTTGTTTTATTATGATGTGCTTCTGATATGGACGAGTGGGTTAGAAATATTGAGCTATTTGTTGTAGAAAGGATTTAATTGAGCAATGTTTAGTAGTTGTATACCTACTACAGGCATTTACAGCGACTTAAATTTTTGACGACATCAAGAAGATTGTTCTATAATCGTCAGTCTTTTTTTGTTTGTTTTTTTTGCGATTTTTTCCTTAATTGTCGACAGATTTTTCATGAACGTTACAAATTAATGTAGGAAATTTGAGATAGGCAGTGTAACTCTAGCAATCAACTTGAAGGAATGTTCTTTTCTTAATTTGGTCACTTCAAAATATTTTGGTATGCACGTATTCCTTTGGGCTTGGCAACCTATGTTTGAAGACATAAATACCTACAGTGTGAATATATTCTTTTTGCTTTCAAGGAGATCAGGTATTGTGGGATCTCTACTTCACTAAACCACCCTGATGATCACGATCAGCACATAAAAACTACCTCTTGACATCCTCTTGATATCTATCCTTTACCTCTTGACAGAGCTCTCCAAAACCTCCTCTGTGCATCAAGGCACATCCCTGGGGAGAGTAAGTATTATACTTACATTGTTTTGCGGGCTGATTAAGTAACGATTTATGTGTCCCAAAGCATTCAGGAATTTAATTCAAAATAACAATTTTGACAAATATATAAATATAAACGCGTACATACTATCAATTCCAAAATAAAGCTCGACCAACTGGCTGTAAGTTATTTATTTTTAATAAATATGCATAAGTTCAATATAATTTTATCGTAACAACAATTTAACCAGCAGATTACCTGTGAGATTACTCATATTTTTTATGCCAAATTGAGTTAACAGTATTTTCGAAAAATAAAACTTTTAAGAAGGTCGATGATTATAAAATTTTATGATAAATACTTCCGATATTTTTACGTCGGTTTGAGTAGAGTTTTATTGCGAAATCGTATTACCTAGTATGATTTACGATGTTTATTTTTCGATGTTTAGTCAATTATGTTACAAACTATATGTCAATCTTTTTGTTAAATAAATATAAGGCAGGCCGTGTTTCCTAGCTAATACTACCCTGAGGAGAAACACCGAAACCATCTAAGAGGTCAACGTCTCTTTTAATTTAAGCGTCATTCGCCTAATGGATAAGGTGTAGGACTTGTGATTGAGAGGTCACGAGTTCGAATCCCACCCATTACACTATTGCCGTGAATCCACTCCAGACACAAGCATATATAGCTTAGTTAGAGGGGTTAACAAGATTGCTAGTAATGTGAATTCTACCCATATTGCTCGTAATCTTTATAAAACAAAATCCATACATAAATGTAATCTACGCAGAGCTGGCCCATTGTTTTGAGGTACGACTGAAGAATTGAAGATCGTGTGTTAGAGCCAATTACTTAGTGCGGGCACATTACTTAGTGTAATTTTCATCATCACCACTGCTTTCAAAACAACAACAAACCATAGAACCGAATAATCGAAGACATATAACATCCACGAAACCGCACTGGATCTCTGTGGTGGATTACAGTACAGCTCAATACGTCTCATACAGTAGAGGTCGGCTCTCAGCAGTGGGATCGTTATGTGTATAATGACTTACTCTAACATAAAACAGCTTGACATAACAAGATCATGATCGTATTATCTAAGTTTTTTACTATGAAAGTCTATCTAGCTTCCAATATTGTGAAATACAGCTGATTACCAGTATCTTACATGCAAAAAATATTGTAAAAACATAATTATTTAGTACTAAAATATAGCTTATAATACCTTTAATATTTAATGGTGACAAGATTACTTGCAAACCTAACCGAACTTTGCATCCGCAAACCTGTCATTTTTTACAAAAGATGATTCTTAAATTTAATAAAATGCTGACTAAGTCATTTATAGAAGATTTAGGTAACCATTGGTGACGCCTCACTAATATCGGTACAGAGTAAAAATAAACAGTAGCTCAAAATACACTCTTTTGAAAAAAAAACGGGCACTTAAGGAAATTTACGTTCTAAGGTCGATTTGAGTTAATTAAATGAAATTTATGGCTTTGACGTAGTCTGTATATTTATAATCGTGTAAATTAATGCGCGTGAAGTGAATTCGGGCAATTAAAAGAAAAAAAACGACGGATTCTTTAAAACCGATGTACACGCCCAAACAATAAGAAGTGGTCGGCAATAAAGACAAGATTTTTTTTTACTTTTTTAATTAAATAAAGTTACAAATGTAAAAACCTAATAACGAGTGTGACCTTGCCAAAACCACAGCTTGAATCCTTCTGGGCATGCTTTCTACGATGTTTTTAATAACGTTTTGAGGAATACGTTCCCACTCTTCTGCAATGACTCTTTTTAGCTCCCTGATGTTTTGTGGAGCAGGTTGCACTGATCTTACCCGTCTCTTTAGAACATCCCAGACATTCTCAATTGGATTGAGGTCAGGACTTCGAGCTGGCCAATCTAAACGACGGATCCCAACTTCTTGCATGTACGCTTCCACGTCGCCAGAACGGTGCGGGCGAGCATTGTCGTCCATAAACATGGAATCTTCCCCAATTGCAGTCAATGTGGGTTGTGCATATGGAATTAGGACTTCCATTATGTACCGGTGTGCATTTAATGTTCCATTTTCTTTGAAAACTAACTCCGTACGCTCCGTCGAATTAATTGCTGCCCAAAACATAACGGAGCCTCCGCCATAAGGAGTGATTTCTTCGAAACACACTTCCGCATAGCGTTCCCGTGGTCTTCGCAACACTCGCCGGCGTCGGTCCTCTCCACACAAAGAGATTCTAGCTTCATCAGAAAACAATACTTTATTCCAGTCCTCCAGAGTCCATGAAGTACAGTTCCGAGCAAACTGAAGTCGAGCAACACGGTGCTCACGGAGTAATTTAGGGCCCCGAGCTGGGCGGTAACTCCTGATATTAGCAGCCAAAAGCCTCCTCCTGACCGTCCACAAGCTAACTTCTACTCCTCTTACTTCTTCAAGGCTCTTCTTCAGGTTCACACTTGACGCTTTACGATTCCGCAACGCCTGACTCACCAAAAAGCGGTCATCTCTTGGTTCTGTGCATCGTTTTCTTCCCGAACCGGGTCTTCTTTTGACCAAACCGGTCTCTTGATACCGTTGCCAAGTGATGTGAAGTGAAATGTGAGTCGTTCAACTGAACGACTCACATTTAGCCGCTGAGACACGTAAGTTTGCGAACAACCTTCTTCAAGTAGGGCTATAATTTTACCGGCCCTTATTGCTTTATCACTCATATCAAAAAGTGGTATTTAATGTAAAAAGAAAGATTAAATTGTTTAAGTTGCAGAAAATATCCAAAAAGTTTTAAAATATCGTAATCAGTTAAAAATCGTTTCAGCAATTCGCGCCATTAGTAAAGCAATTTTAGAATAGTCCACAATAATCATTATTTTTCTTTTATTAATTTCAAATTTTAAATTTGGAACGTAAAGAATAATGCCAGGATGCTTCAAATAACATGCCAATACATCGTCAAATTAATAAAACCTATTTCTTGTTCTTCTTCATTGAAGTAGAGAAAAAAATCTAAAGAGCCTGTTTTTTTTTTGCAAAAGAGTTTATATTATCTATACTAATATTATAAATGCAAAAGTTTGGATGTATGGATGGATGTTAGTTACTCAATCACACCAAAACTACTGAACGGATCTGAATAAAAGTAGATAGTTGACATCCTAGAATAACACATAGGCTACTTTTGATCCCTGAATGCCCATGGGATCGGGATTTACGCGGGAATACCTTACGATGCGAACGAAGTCACGGGCAAAAACTAGTAATAATATAGATCATAATTTTAACCAAAACATTTCTTCTGCTAGGCGTAGTCTTTCTCCATAGGCGATCCGGCGATTTTTGCCTACCTTTATTGATTGAGGTCAATCATTTGGATGCAAATACTGTAGTTATCGGTCCAATAACTGAATTGACGGTCGCTTGTACAATTGACACAACCCTAGGTCCTGCGACTAACACGGTAGAGGTGTGCCGAACTGGCCAAACGCGTGAGGGAGAGGCAACTCTCTTCCTCAGGCTTCAGCCGCCGAGGGAGAAGCCCCGGGCGTCGGGGATCGCGAGCCGATCTCCGGCCACCGCAGGCGCACGGGGATTGCGGATGGTGAGCAGGGGTAGCTCATTATCCGGTAAGGACCATAGGCCCATTGCCTACCGGGGTTGCGGGAATTTTCTAACGAGAGACCGCGGCCCCGGAACTTAAGCGCAGCTTAAGGAACAGTGTGGGTTTTTAGTCAGTAGAAGTCTGACACACCCTTCCGCTTAACCCAAAGCGGGAGAAGTCTAAATGATTTTGCCAAGCGGAAAAAAAGGCTTACGACTAAACAGGCCGTTTTAGCGGTTGTGACGGAAGTTATGCCAATTTGCGTTGCTATTGCTATGTTCTCAGTTCTAGTGCTTTTTCATGTCAAAAAAAAAATACGACGAGCACCAATTTGTTTGAAGAAGAAGCTCAAATCAAAGTGAAGACAAAAGATCAGTCAAGAAATACATTATTTTTGTTTTTACCATATTTATTTAATATATATCTCTTCTACCAATAAGACATATTCGTCTTCATAATCATGTATCTCGTCCACACTCGCGCTCAAAACCGCTTTGACCTACTGCAACTTCGTACGAGTACTCTGTGACTCCTACCGAAGAACATTCTGTCATAGACCAACTTTCAAGGTGACGAATTCGCGCCTTAACTTTCATATAAAGCTATTGTAATCTTAAATAATGATCTTAAGTTGACCTTTAATTGAATTTCCCTTTCCTAATATCTTTTGTGGCATCTTCGGAAAATTATTTTCTGCGACGAGTTTATTACAAAGGGTATTTTCAGATGGAATTTGAGGAAAATTTATAAAAGGAATAATCACAATAGGAAATAGTGTTTAATGAGGTTGAGTCGTTCTTTGTGTAAATAAAAGTTATTGGAGCGAGGAATGGATTGAGATGCTTAAGTGCCACTTTATAGGTACATAAGTTCTTCATAGCTTCACAAGCAGTTTGAGTACTTGTGTGGCCTACCCAAAGGTCCTTATTTTGGTATTGTTCGTCAAATTGTTGAGCTCCTTAAGTTCTAAGTTGAGCTACACGATAACTGACTAATGCTTGCACTGTCTGGACAGGTCCGCTCAAATTTGCGTGGTTATTTCCTCAAAAGAATACCACAGACATGAACCTACATGCTTCTCATATACAAATACAAATTGTCTGGACTTTAAAAGAGACTTTGACCTTTGAGTTTCTTTCGGTGTTTCTTCTCAGAGTAGTCAGTTAGGAAATACCGGCCTCATCTAGCTAAACTAAACACGCAAAAAAACATGACGTGTAAAAGTGTTATTTATAACCAATTTACAGAATAAATATTTCATTTCATTTCATTTCATTTCATATAAATAGTTCTGTGTTAAAGAAGAGCTTGTGATTAAATAATAACAGCCGCAAGGTCGATCTTCCACCGAAGGCGCAGGTCTGCGGTCGGCGAGCAGGGGTAGCTCACCGGCCGGTGAGGACCAGACTCGAGTCAGCGGCGCGACGTGTTCCGCGCGCGCCTCAGAGCACTTAGCAGCATTGATGGGGTCCGATAGGGCTATTGCCTTGAATGTTCTAACGAGATACCGCAGCCCCGGAATGCAAGGGTAACTGAAGGAGCAGGGTGGGTTTTTAGTCAGTAGAAGTCCGACACTCCCTTCCGCTCCACCCACAGCGGGAGGAGTCATTTGAGGATTTTCCCACCCAGAAAAAAAAGGGTTGATCTACAAAGATAAGCCATCCTCACCGACGTCAGTCCGTTAATGTGTGACTATCGTAACGTATCGAGACTCTTCCATGCCTCGGAAAACACGCTAAACCGTAGGTCCCGACTGTCATTCGAAAATCTTAGACAGTCGTTGTTGACAGTGGTTGTCAGAAACCAGAAAATCTGACACTGAACTTATCAAGGTATCATGCTACTCAGCTACTGGGCTGTGGACGTCAGATAGGCTCCATATTAAACACGTGTACTCGCATGCTTCCATGCAGACTGGAAGCCGACCACAACATAGATGGGAAAAAGGCAGATGGAGAGGAGGCAAGTTGTTATGTGAAAATAGGACTTGCTTTTATACAGAATGTTTTAGAAGTGCGTCATCATACACTCAACGTGGTTGATATAATTATACTACAAGGCTTCATTTACATAAATAACTAAGTTATCTGATGAGTTGTTTTTACGGGTAGCCTATCATCAAATGACACCTCCCGCTTTGGATGGAGCATTAGGGAGTGCAAACTTGTACTGACTAAAAACCCATGCTGTTACGTCAGATGGCCCTGCGTTACGAAATGCTGTCTCGTTTGAACAATCCCGCAACCACGGCAGGCACGGGCCCTATCGAGTCCCGTACTTAGTGCTCACTGCTCTTTGACGGCCGTCGACTTGGGAAATATCTGATGACTTAAAAATGTTATTTTTATGTAAAATATACGCTTACCTTCGGGTTAGCGTCCAGGTTGCATTCGATGTCAATGACCTCTCCTCTCGCTGCCCTCACCACGATTGGGGCTGATGACTTGCAGATTGGAACAACTGCACAGAAAAGAAAAAACGGGTAAAATAATAATTTCGTATCGAGAAGAAACGGTCAAACTCTACGATTACTCATTTCGAAACCTGATTTTCAATGTGTCTATAAAACAGTATTAAATTATAGTGAAGAGTTAGACAATTAAACACAGTACAAAGTAATCAAACATAACACAAAACAGCCACAGCTATACATAATTTCCCATTCCTGGGAGACAGGTCTCCTCTCTTAAAAAAGTTTCTAATATTTCTCTGGTCTTCGCTCATTCTAAATTAATAATCTCAGTTTGGTCTACTTACATTTGACGTCCAACACCAGGTTCTCCGAGGACCCTTCTCCCAGGGAGTTCCTCGCTGAGCAGACGTAGGCACCAGCTGCCTTCCTCGACACCCGCTGCAGAACCAGGCTCTGGTTGGCTAACAAAACTCCTGGGCCTGGTTTTACTACAACATCCTGGTGGAAACATAAACAAAGTTAGTAGACGCATCAATGATTTCAATTAGCATTTTGAAGCAGTTATTTATTAGATACATTATTATAACATAACATAATCAGCCTTTACCGTTCCCACTGCTGGGTGCTGGGTGGAGGTTTATGTAAGTTTATTAATATTTTGCTTGTTACACTCTCTTGACAAATCTAATTATATTATGTATTGCAAATTGATTAACGAATTTAGGTTTTATATCACTTTTTCTTGACGCGCTTATCAAACTCAACTTAGCCGTCGCATTTGCAAACACTAGATCGAACACGTTCATCAAGATCTCACTTGTAAATCGCAAAGATCATAGAAGATAGAAAAATATAATCGGTACTCACATTATGCATAAAATATACATGATTGTGCCACGGGTTTGCTCGTACTCTGCAGTCTAGGTACACGTCTGAGCCCTCCACCACTTTGTTGGCGTCCAGATTAGCACCTAGCTCCAGTCTTGCTATTGGCAAATCTATTGAGGAAATAAAACAGTATAAATAAACATACAAACAAATCTTGTACTATCGTAGTCGTGTAAGGCCGTAATCCGCCAAGTAGGCCCAAGACGGGTTAGTAAATGTCATATGTCTTCATTTTTTTTGTTTTTAGGACATACCGGTGTCCTTACGATGTCTTCGTCATTTTGAGAGCAATAGCGATGATATAAATAACCCAAAGTAATGTATCAGACTGGGTTCGAACTCGCAACATAAAACGCGTAAGTGGGAACATCTGGGTCACCACTGCTCGAATACTTTTATTAATTTATGTGTGAACGGAAAACTGACTTTTACGAAACGTTAAATTTCTTATACGTGGTAATGTCATGAATATCTCAATGGCTCTGGCATAACGTACGTTGTATCTCCATCTTCCAACCATCCTCGTGTGTAGACTGCGGCAGACTCGGCTGCACAGCTCTGCAGGACAGCACTCGTCCAGCGTCCTCTATAGTAGGCACGAAGGTCAGGATGCTGCTGGTGATGTTGCCATCCGTTGATATCTGGCCACAAAGAGGTTGTGATTAAATACTACAGGGACAGTAGACATTTACAGATGAACACTTATTCACAACCCTAGGACTATCATCTTACGAGTTTACACGCGCGCGGTCTATATCTGGAGACGGTCACCCATCCACTTTGATTAACCTTGAATAGAAACGTTCGGCCGTTATTGTGTAGCCATGAGCTTCTCTGCAGTAGGTAGGAATTAATACCAAGTTAAAATTAAACCGTCTTACAAACAGCGTTTACAAGAGAAAACTCGTAGATAAGATTAAGCCCGTTCTTTTGATTCGGAATTTAAACCTATTGTTCTTGTTTAACCACTTTAATTAGGCTACACTCACTTTACTCAAGATCCGTTACTTGTTTTAGTTTCAAAAGAAAGGAAGCAAGACAAAAGAAATCGGATGAGCATATTGTGAACGAAACATTGTTTTCATAGTGCTGCACTAAATTGTAAACTAATTTTGGCTTTCGTCTTTAACGAGTTTTCTGTATAATTAACAGCAAAGTTGCATACTACTATATTATTAATTGAAAAATAAACTGAAACTTCTGAAGCCTAATAAACTAATCTATTTAAAAAGAACATTGGGAGGCCTGTTTTGTTATATGACAAGAAAATATATTTTACGTGTATGCAATATTTGGTAATCATAGTCTAATTTCTTATTGATTACGTTTTGGTTTAAGAGGTACCTAAGATATTTATAAAAACATATTTTTCACATTGACATAATTGTTACCAAAGCGACAAAAATGGCAGGTTTTGTGAAGAGAACATGCACGGAGTTTCGGTCTATTTCGACCCTAAAACTTCTCTTCAACACGCGTGTTAGTAGTATACTGGATTACGCATCTCCGGCATGGAATCCTACATATCGCGTCCATATTAATAGGATAGAACGTATACAGAAAGCCTTCACCAGGTATCTGCGCTTCAGATGCTCTAGTTGCGGTCAAGACACCAGTTATTCTGAAAGACTCAAGCATTTCAATATGATATCTCTGGAACGTCGTAGAAGTCACTCCGATCAGATATTTCTTTACAAAATTATTCATAACCGATCCGATGTTCCAGAGCTATTATCTAAACTTAATATTTCTGTACCTAGGCGCACTATAACTCGATCTGTACGTAAAACAGATATACTTGCTTTGTCCCCATCAAAAACAAACCGTGGTCGCAGTGCCCCTATGAACAGACTTATGGCTAATTATAATATAATCTACACTAACAGCAACATTGACATCTTTGCCGACAGTTTTTACCAGTTCCGTAAAAAACTTTTAACTCCAATCCACTCATAACATTTTGATCACGTTTATGGCAGTCGTTTTACTTACAATAATAGTATTAAAAAAACAGAGTATCCATTGCCTACTGAGTAAGTAAATCTTATGTATATATCTTATATTATTTCTTTTATATTGCCATAGTATTATATTGTTAAGTAGCTCATTTTATAATCTTTAATTTTAATTTAAATCTGATCTCACAGTTTTGTATGTACTATAATTTATTTATGTTTAAGCTGTGTACTTCTATAAGTGACAAATTCACCATGACAATAGATGTATAAGTTAAATAATATGTAAAATGTTATTAGTGAATAAGTCGTTGGAGTACCTTATATAATAAAATAAAAAAATAAAATAAAATAAAAACAATTTATTTGACTTAGGCGCGTTCTGTGGAAATAATGCAGCGATGAAACAAAAACCAAACGCATGTTTCGTGATGGGATTCAGCCAATGCATGTTTGACACAACTGCATAAGTTGGCATTTTCAATTTACATTATCTATACGTTTTATAATAAATCTGTAGAGAGGTCAATTCTGTACATGAAATATATTTCCAAAATAACTATCAGGGGGTGATTAGGGATCGATACTGATGCCAAAAATGCAATCTGTAAAATTTTTGTCTGTCTGTCTGTCTGTCTGTATAACCGTTATAGAAACAAAAACTACTCGACGGATTTTAACGAAACTTGGTAAAATTATTTCTCATACTCTTGAGCTGGTTATAGTATACTTTTCATCACGCTACCATCAATAGGAGCAGAGCAGTGAAGGGAAATGTAGGGAAAACGGGAGAAGTTACTCCATTTTTAGGGTTCCGTAGCCGAATGGCAAAAAGGAACCCTTATACTTTCGATATGTCTGTCCGTCTGTCTGTCTGTCTGTCTGTCTATCCGTCCGTCCGTATGTCACAGCCATTTTATTCCGAAACTATTAAGACTATACATGTGAAACTTAGTAGGTAGATGTATTCTGTGAACCGATTTACGATTTTAGGAAAAAAAATAAAAAAAATATTTAAAATAAACACTATAATAATACTATAACTAAATACATTAACTTAATAACACACAAGGAGTTACACGCTGACGGAGTCGCGTGCACAGCTATTAATAATAATATTGTGAGGTTCCGTATTGCGATATTTTTCAACAGTATTATAGATTGACATATTATATTTCCCTACTAAATTACGAAAGTCAATCTGTCTGTTACATCAAAATCACTGAACCGTGAGGAAGGACATAGGCTACTTTTTTTACGAAAAACGACGGAAACGCGGACGAAGTCGCGGGCAACAGCTATCTATACTAATAATATAAGGCTGAAGAGTTTGTTTGTTTGTTTGAACGCAATAATCTCAGGAACTACTGGTTCGAACTGAAAAAATATTTTTTTTTATTAAATAGGCAATTCATAGAGAAAGGCTGTAGGCTATATATCATTACGCTAAGGCCAATAGGAGCGGAGCGCCAATGAAGAATGCTTCAAAATCGGGGTTATATTTAACGTTAGCCCAAAGTAACTATTCCACGCGGACGAAGTCGCGGGCAAAAGCTAGTTTATACATATATTGCTAGAATAGATGAAATCGTCTTTGTTTGCAGCATAACATAACATAATCAGCCTATAACGCTCCCCTCTTTGAGAGCAAATGGGCCATAATCCACCACACGGGCCCAATTTGTGTTGGTGGATATCGCATGTCTTCTGATTTATCAGTCTTAAGACATGCTGGATTCCTAACGATGTTTTCCTTCACCATTTCAAGAGTAGTGGTGATTATGACAATTATACAAAGTAATGTGCCTGTCTAGGTTCGAACCTACGAGAAACAAGTCGTAAGTCCTGCTAGAAACCACTGGCCCAACACTGCTGTAGATTACATCAATGTACGGATATTAAAATAGATGTTGACCTCTGAGTTTATTGCGGTATTTTGTCTGAGAGTAGTTGACGAAGTAGCAAATACAGAGTAGTAGCAAATACGACGAGGCCAGTACATCCTAGCCCACTATGTATATACTTTACAATTTTTTTGGTTGAATGAATCTTCATTCAACTAAAAGAATCGTGAGACTTGCCTGGTATCGACAATATTTGCCACTTTTTTTTTTATTCTGATTTGGTTCGCGTTTGACCACCATCTCACCTGATGGTAAGTGATGATATGTTCGAAGATGGAACACCCTTACCTAGAAGAAACCTATTCACTCTTGACTTAAAGACCCCCAGGTTATAGCCATCGGGAAACACAGACTACTTACTTTAGTTCTAGGATATTTTTTTTTCTAGAAACGAGGCTTTAGCAACATGTGTCAGTCTCATGTCTTCGAGCCAAATTAGAGTAAAATTCACTAGTTACAGCGAAATTTCGCCCGAGTCCAAGATTCAGCCGAAACTACATGTAACTTATTTTGTGTTGCAACACTATGTTCTTATTTACGGTTGACAGTGGCGATCTGGCGTGTAATGCGATGCAACGTAAAGTCTCGCTTGGTGAAGTTTGCTGGACTAGTGTTGGGATAGGTAAGCTTATCATGCACTCCTGGGCATTCGTTGCTAAATAGAATTGAAGTTTGGATACTACGACCAGTAGGTAATACTGAACCACTATTTAAGTTGGTACGTGGAAGAACTAAAGACGTCAGGTTGACGTTTCAACATAATTAAAATAAGTTTAGTTACTCAACATATTTAAAAAAAATATATATATCTGACCCATTTTGTTAGTACAAAAAACTTGTGTCTTTAGTTTTGTATTTTCGTTTTTGGCACCGACTTCCGAAATTAAAGTTATTTTTCACTTTGCAGTGTTTTTTTGGGAGTCGGTTTAATTTTTTGGTAAAAAGTTTTTATTTCACTCTTTTTAGTTGGTCGATTTTTAATTTACCTAGTTACAAGAGCCTGAATGTACACTACTTATAATCATTTACAAAATATTGCTTTTCCCAATGTTGGGCCGTTAATTGTTGAGGAGTTCTCCTGGTACCATCATTTACCATTAGCTTCACTTCACCATATGCATTGTGATGAGCATATTGTGCTAATAGCCACATTCAAGTAATGAAAGCGGAACACATGAAATACTTATTATTCCTACTTATATATTGAGTAGTTCTAGTGGCCGTCTGTGGTCTTCATCATCACGTCCACTTCACCAAATGGTGCTTTTCGAATGCAACTACACAAGTTACTATAAAAAATACTCAAATCACTATAGGTGTGCCTATAATATTTGAAGAGTTCCCTCGATTTCTCCGGGATCCCATCATCAGATCCTGACTTGGTGACAATGGGACCAATTTCGAAGTATACTCTTTCAAAAAAAAAAAAATTTTCTAAATCGGTTCAGCCGTCTTCGAGTTATCGGTGATCATACATAAGAAAAAAAAATATACGCGTCGACTTGATAACCTCCTCTTTTATTTGTCGTCGGTTGAAAAACCGATAAAGACAGTGGCAAAAATAATATTTCACTCACAGTTTCTCGAATTGTTTTCAACCTGGTGCCTCCCTTCCACCAGGATATGGTCGGCTTGGGCCTGGCCCCGACAGCTTGGCAGACCAGCTCGGTGCTCTGTCCTGCCACTAGAGGTCGCTTGCCGCCTTGGAGACGCACCCAGAGCGGTCGTACTGTGAACAAACAAAATGTTTTTCTATACTTGTAATAAATCTGTAGAGAGGTCAATTCTGTACTTGAAATAAATTTACAAAATAACTATCAGGGGGTGATTAGGGATAGATACTGATGCCAAAAATGCAATCAGTAAAATTTTTGTCTGTCTGTCTGTCTGTCTGTATAACCGTTATAGAAACAAAAACTACTCGACGGATTTTAACGAAACTTGGTACAATTATTTTTCATACTCCTGAGCTGGTTATAGTATACTTTTCATCACGCTATAATCAATAGGAGCAGAGCAGTGAAGGGAAATGTTGGGAAAACGGGAGAAGTTACTCCATTTTTTAAGCTTCCGTCGCGTGTGCAACCTTAATGGTTAAAGCTACACAGAAATCATTTATGACGGAAATGTTCTCCTTAAAATTATATAAAAAATATCCCACGACAGCATATATCTATCTTTTATGGTTGACTCACAATAACACGTGTAACTCCCGATAGCTTAGCAGTTCGAAGCTTTCTGATTATTATTCTGCTCCGAAATTTAAAACCACCACAACTTTGCAATAGAACTCGGCTAAAAGTAACCCAGTTGCAACAAAATATAATCGAGGCTCAAATTTTAGCAGGTTGCGGTGCAGGAGAAACCGTCTTTATTCCCAATTTCCATAATACCAAACAATTTTCCATTCCAATTTAAAAGAACGTGATTCCCAGTATCGGTGTGTTATGCAATGACAATTAATAAGGCTCAAGGGCAGACTTTTCGTGTTGCTGGAGTAGATCTCGATGTCAGTTGTTTCTCGCATGGTCAGTTGTACGTCGCTTTTTCCCGGATTAGCAGTTCTAGAAATCTTTATGTTCATGTGCCGGACGGGTCAACTTTCAACATAGTTTACCCGGAAGCTTTGCGCTGAAGTATTGTCGTTCTATTAAGGTACTTAAGCCTCATGTGAACGTGATCTAAACAATATTACCAATACATTAACTTAATAACACACAAGGAGTTACACGCTGACGGAGTCGCGGGCACAGCTATTAACAATAATATTGTGCGGTTCGGTATTGCGATATTTTTCAACAGATTTTGATTGACATATTATATTTCCCTACTAAATTACGAGAGTTAATCTGCCTGTTACATAAAAATCACTGAACCGTGAGGAAGGACATAGGCTACTTTTTTTTTTACGAAAAACGACGGAAACGTGGACGAAGTCGCGGGCAACAGCTATCTATGCTAATAATATAAGGCTGAAGAGTTTGTTTGTTTGTTTGAACGCGATAATCTCAGGAACTACTGGTTCGAATTGAAAAAATCTTTCTAATTGAATAGTCAATTTATAGAGAAAGGCTATAGGCTATATATCATTACGCTAAGGCCAATAGGAGCGGAGCGCCAATGAAGAATGCTTCAAAATCGGGGTTAAATTTAACGTTAGCCCAAAGTAACTATTCCACGCGGACGAAGTCGCGGGCAAAAGCTAGTATTCAAATAAATGGAGTGTACCAACTGGTTTCATGTTTCGGGGGCATACTCATCAAATGACTCTTTCCGCTATATAATTGGTTTATCATGAATTTGGTTCTAAGTTACTTGTCTTAGCAAAGGACAAAAGTATTCATACAAAGGTGAATTAATGTTCTCTTTATTCATTGTAAGGTATAACGGTTACACATCAATACAATTTATAAACGTTATAAATTGTGCTCAGTACCTAACGTAAAAATCCAAAAAAATAATCCTGTTTTACTGTTCAACAATTGTGAACATTTATAGGTTTGATTTCATCATCACCTGCTTAGCCATTCCCCAACTATGTTGGGTTCGGCTTCCAGTCTAAGCGACTGCCTAAGTGACATCCACAACACTGTAGCTGGGTAACACGATACCCCTTGGCAAGACCAATGTCAGATTTTCTGGCTTCTGACTATCCGTAACGATTGAAAAATGTTCCATTGACAGCCGGGACCAACGGCTTAACGTGCTGTAAGAGGAAGATAGATAGATAGATATATTCTTTATTGTACACCATAACAGTAAAATAAAATTATGGACTTAACAATTAAAAAGGGTGATACAAGGGGCAGTCTTATCGCTAAAAGCGATCTTTTACAGACAACCTTTGGATGGATTTGACACAGAAGGAGAAAATAAATACGCGGGTAGTCCACGGTGTACTATTTATCTATATAAAATACAAAACAATAAATAACGTTCTCAATACATATATATACATAAAACATTTTAAAACAAAAAAAGAAAGAAACAAAGACATACATAATAACAACAATTTAAGGAGAGATAAATATCTTTTACTAAGTTTTTGAAAGAAGATAGTGTTTGTGCTTGTCTTACTGACACGGGTAGAGCATTCCACAGCCGTACTGCTTGAGCTGCGAACGACTTACCATAGAAATTGGTGGCGTGACTCGGCACCGCAAGCCTTAAGTTTTCTGATGACCTCAGAGATTTTGCATGTGTGTCATGAAGGAACTTAAATCGTTCTTTAAGATAAGTGGGGGTTTTAGGATTAAACAGCACACTGTAAAGCAGAGACAAAATGTGTAAGTTCCGGTGAAGACGTATTGGAAGCCACTTGAGTTTCGTACGAAATTCGGATACGTGATCATATTTGCGCAAGCCAAATATAAATCTAATGCAAACATTTTGGAGTCACTCAAGTTTATCAAATTGTGCCTTAGTAAGATCAAGATAACTGACATCAGCGTAGTCTAGGATGGGAAGTAAAAGAGACTGTGCTAGCGCAATTTTAGTAGCAGTTGGCAGAAAGTTACGCAATCGTCTTAGGGAATGGACAGAAGCAAATAATTTGCGACTGACTTCTTGTAATTGGGGACCCCAAGAAAGATGTTTGTCAACCCAAACCCAAGGTTCTTAACTTTCTCGCTTAATGGAATAGCAGTGCCGTTGAAAATAACCTGAGGAAGCTGCGTCCATTTTACCTTAGGTGCCAACCTGGAACTACCAACCACAATGACCTGGGTCTTTGACGGGTTAACCTGCAAACCATGTGCTTCACTCCATTCGCAAACAGAAGCCAAGTCCTGGTTCATGATATCAATAGCAGTATGCAAATCTGTACAGGGAGCTTGTCTGTAAATTTGCAAATCATCAGCATAAAGATGGTAGGAGGACTGAAGTTTTTTAGAAATAGAATTTATGAATATTGCGTAGAGTAAAGGAGATAAAACGCCACCCTGAGGAACACCGGCTGAAGTACTACACCAAGAAGAGCAGGACTCATCTATGCAAATACGTTGCCGGCGGCCAAACAAGTAACTACGAAACCAGTCAATCGCTGTTGGAGATATGTTAATAGAACGAAGTATGTTGAGCATGATTTCGAAATCAACGGTATTAAAAGCGTTGCTAAAATCTAGCAAGCAAAGAATCGTCATATTTCCTTTATCCATGCCCAACCTTATTTCATCCGTAACGCTTACTAAGGCGGAAGTAGTACTATGACCAGGACGAAAGCCGGATTGGAAGGGATTCAGCAGACTATTCCTACAAAGAAAAAAGCTAAGCTGATTGTGGACAAGGCGTTCAAGGACTTTAGATAAAAAAGGCAGGATGGAAATAGGTCGATATTCTGAAAAAGATGTAGACTTAAATTTTTTGGGTAGAGGAATAATTTTAGCCTCTTTCCATACCGATGGAAAGACACCATTGGAAATAGAATAGTTAAGGATATAGGTAAGGATAGGAAGGATTTCATCGAGGACAGGGAGTATCATCTTCCGACTGACACAATCACTACCAACGGCATTGGATGTGATGTTGATGAAGAAAGGAATAATATCGCTATGTTACGATAGCCATCAATCCACAGACTGAACTTGGCACTACCACGGTGGTCCAGTCCGGGCGGGCTGATTCTTATCCTTACCTACCTGATTTCATTGTTTTTTAGATGGTGGTAACTACTTATTTGCCTACAAAATTTTTGCCACTCTAAAACAGGTTGCATTTTGGAAGGCAATGCTGCATTCAAGCATCAACAAGTTTTTGACGGAATGAACAGCAATTACTGTCGTGGCTAAATAATTACAGCCCCACGGGTCAATTTCCAAGGTTAAGCAACGTTTGCCTATTTCTGTCCGTGGATGGGTGAGCATCTCGATCAACACATCAATATTCCTCCGTGCTCTAGGAAGCACGTTAAGCTGTTGGTCCTGGCTATCATCAGATCTTTAACAGTCATTTGGGGCAGTGAGAAAGCAGAAAACTCTGACACCAGTCTTGCCAAGGCGTATCGGGTTATCAAGCTTCTGGGTTGTTAGGTCAGACAGGCCTAAGTTAAAGTTTCCAGACAGTAAATCAATACTACAGATAAGAAAGTTTCATCGCTTAATAGTAGTGGAGCTTGATATTTTGAATAAGCGTTTATTGTCTCAAAAAAAAATATAACGAGTGCCGCATCCATATAACTCTCATTCGTGTCGGTACAATTGCTTACAAAAGTATGTCATATCATGCTGTCAATTAGACTTCTTTAGATTATCATCTGCGTATAATATGTATAAGGAACGATTGTATCGCTCTGTTTTTTTTTTCGGGATTTCTGTAATTTACGACAGCGTATTATAAGGGTTCCAGAAGGGATTCGGATTGGATTTTTGCCGTGTGATTTGATGATTAAATATGTGTGATTTGTGAGGAATGGTAGCTTATTTTCGCTGTGAAAGAGAATTGTAATTTCGAACAAGTAATTCGGAAGCCATGGCCGCATAATTCGGTTCCTGCCTAATTGTGACAAGAAATAAAATTAATGTTTAGTAAGAACTTCTCAAAAATGTGTGGCCTTGATCATTATAAGATTGAAGTGCAGAACGCTTTTGACTGACTCGTCTCAGTTAAATATTAAAAGACGCTCAAGCCGATCTCCAAAGTTAAGCAGTGCTTTACCAGGCTGGTCCTTGAATTGGATCGTAGGCTCTTTGTACATAATTGACAGTCGTGACGTAAAGTGTCATGCCAGATAATCTGACATGAGTCTTGCCGAGGGATATCGTGTTATCGAACTACTGGGTTGTGGAGGTCAGATAGGCAGTCGCTCCATGTAGAACACTAGTACTTACCTGCATCCAGTTAAACTTGACCAACATATGTGGCAAAGGCTACATAGCTGATGACCGTCGTAATCTTACACCCATACCTTCAAACTTATCCTGGATCCCTGACTGAGCATAATTCTAAAACCTTATTCAATCTTTTCATAGCAAAACTTTAAACAAAAAAATAAATATTAATCTAAACTAATCCAGTAAACCACTGTTGTGTTCACACGTACCTACTACATTTCTCAAAGTGCGTATAAACATCGACAAGATAATCCCATCTCGTTAGAGAGATGAAAGACTTAGATGTAAGGGTATGAAAAAGATAGCGATGGATGCGCTACGTGCTACGTGTCATGGACAAATGTGTATAATCTGTATCAGTAATGATACGTCAATCAGAGGACTGCAGGGTAATGCAGGGTAAGAAACTTATGGAGAAAGTTTATGGGTTAAAGCAGTCGGCATTCTTCAAGTTATCAAAAATGACGCTTACTGGCTTGCTTGCTCAGCAATACGAAAGGTATCGTAGGTATGCCAAAGACAAATATCTCATGCTCATGTAATGTTGAAATCGGCAGAATCTATAAACAGATACAGCGTTGCTGTTTATGGTTTCTGATGAGATGAAGGCAGAAACAGTAATAGATATACAGATTTATTTTTCAATTACTATTTTGTACTGTAAAAAAAACACCTGTTATTCCCTACATTTTGTTAAGTTACTCTTGATATTGTGGGAGTCCGGCACACATAAAACGTCGGGCATAGCGACCGCTGAAAAAATCATCTATTGACTCGTCCCATTTTATGTGGAGCGCAAGCAAGTGACAGATTTCTACTGACTAAAAACCCACCTTGTTCCTTAAAACCCATAATGTAAAGCTCATTGACCAGTCCTAGAATACCCATAAGGTAAACGTAACGTCATCATCATCATCTGTTTAGCCTTTTCTCAAGTATATCGGGACCGGCTTCCTGTTTAACCAGGTTCAGGAGAGCACTAGTACTTCACATGTATAACCCAGTAGCTTGGTATCACGATACCCCTTGCTGAGACCGGTGTCAGTTGCCAATCTTGATATGTAAAGATGGTCACCCATCTACGGATCAACTTCAGCAAGTGTTGGTAAACCTCGAAGAACATCGACCCATGCGGCTGTTATTATTTAGACAGGAGCTTTTCTAATCTACGCGTTCTAACACCCACTATTTAAAACTAACTAAATAAAACTCAAACTACACTCCAATAATAAGACACTGCTTAGACCTGAGTACTCTACTAGAGGTAGTTTAATGAATGTCTAATAAGTGCCCATGTACTTATGTTACAGTTAAGTTACCTTACATTGAATCAACGTTTCTTAACACTTGGTCTTGAGATTAAACTTAGGATAGTGATGTGTTAAGTGCCGATGTTGCAGCTTTCAGTTTTGTTTGTTTATGAGTACGTGTAGCTGTGGCTGTCATTTGTACATCTGTGTCAGTAAGTAGTACGGGTACTCAGAGGCTAAACAATCTAACACTAACCTTACCAGGGGGTACCCCCCCTACAAGGCTGTGGAGTTCAGATTGGCAGTCACTCCATGTAAAAACTAGTACGCTGTAGTGCAGTTAGACTGAAAGCCGGCATAATAGTGTAGTTCGAAAATGACTAAGCAGATGGATGTGTAGCTGTGGATGAAAGCTTGCGGATACGTCGCTAGAAATACTTTAAATCACTCTGACTGATCTGACACACGGTAATCGATAAGATATGCGAAATGACATAGATTTCAGGATGAAAAAGATGTTTAAATTGTAAATAGCATTAAATTCCGAAAAAAAAACCAAAAATTTCAGACTTTTAACGAAGGTGTTTGGTTTTGATATAAATTACATAATCAACCTATAACGTTCCTACTGCTGAGACTCCGTCCGCGACTCTATGTGAGGAACTACTTACATAAATATATATGCCTACTTCATAAAGGTATATTTGTATGGTATCTAGTCTGAAACTAATTAAAACTATGCTTGCTGCTTTTGGTAGTCTAGAAATAGACTTGAATGCACGTATCCAGTCGTTATGAGATGAGACCATGCTGGTATAAGGATAATTAAAAACATAATTACATTACTTACGGTTGACATCAATGGATATGTTTTCAGAGACGGGAGCTATAAGCGGATCTGTCACAGCCTGTGAACAAAATAAAGCAATTTAATATTGGTAGGTACTATACTAGATTACTAGATATCTATACTAATATTATAAAGAGAAATTTGTGAGTTTGCAAAAAGTAATCTCTTGAATCTGGATCTACTGAATCGATTTTGAATTCTTTCACCGATAAAAGGTTATATTTTTCCTGAATATAATAGGCCACATTTTTAGCAAAAATAAACTTTTCTTTCTAGCGGAACCGCTGGTTAATAGTGAGGCGTTCTCAGTGCTATTTATATCATCGAACAAGGCTTAGGTACTGCAACAGTGTTTTTAGAGCCGTGATGTTGGTGCATGATGCATCTATCTATTCTAATATTATAAGAGGCAATATATGAGAGTGAGTTTGTACGTAGTTGCTTATCATCGAAACTGCTCATCCGATTTTAAAAATTATTTCACCAGCAGAATGTTGTGTTTTCACTGAGTGATATTGGCATTTAAAAAAATATTTACATACGAGCGAAGACGCATGCTAAAGCTAGTGCATAATACACTGTTTACAATTGATATCAGAATCGCAATGAACTTTAATTATTTCAATTCAATTCAATTCAATTCATTTATTCAATAACGATTTTTACATCATGTCTGAATTTCTATAACTAAACATTTATATAAACTATTACTGAATTTTACATCTTTGCAATTATATAAAATACATTAAAAACAGAAAAAATAACAATCATAAAAAATAACCATAAAAATATTTTGTGTCAAATTACCAATTATTATCAAAATTATATTAAAATAAAAAATAATCATCTACAATACATAAGTCTAACATCATAATTCATTAATAAGCACAAAAAAATAATCATAAATATACTCTATGTCAAATTGCATATTATTATCTAAATTACAATAAAAAAAAATCATAAATCAATTCATAATATTCTATAAAATTTTCATTTCTAGTCAATAAAATTATGTAACATTCGATCATAGTATTAATATTCATAGTTCATCAATAGAATATAGACACTTATCTAACAAGAACCGTTTAAGCTTATTCTGAAACTCACTTGTATATATCAGACCTTTTAGTTCTATCGGCAGTTTATTAAAAATCTTTAACGATTTGTGGTAGGCGCTTTGCTTTACTACGTTCAGGTGAGGAACTTGGTTCAACTGAAGATCCTTTCTTCTTGTACTCTCCCTTATTTGCCTTTCATCTTCAGTCTCATATTCAAAGATATATTTTGATAAGTGACTAAGTAGAACCAAAATGTACAAGCTTGGTACCGTCAATATATTTAAGTCCTTAAAGTGACTCCTGCATGATTCTTGCTGTTGAATTCTAGTCATGGTTCTGACTGCTCGTTTCTGAATTACGAAAGCTTTTTGAATATTGTAATTATAACTTCCTCCCCAGAAAAGTATGCTATATCTCAATTTTGACTCAACTAACGCATAATAGACCATTTTTAAGTGTTTCATGGTCACCTCGTTTCTAAGACTTCTTAGTACATAACAGGCAGAGCTGATTGCTTTCTCTAAGTGTCCCAGCTCATGTTTCCACTTTAACTGGTTATCTATAAGAACTCCCAGAAACTTAACCACCTCGACCACATTCACCGATTCTCCATTTATGACGCAGTTAATACTGTCTTTATTATTAGAAGTGGACTGAAAAAGCATCACGTTAGTTTTACTGGCATTAACTTTAAGACCGTTAACAGCAAACCAGGTGTGAAAGATATCCAAGGTTTGATTAACTACGGAATTAAGATCGTGTATATTATCAGCCGAAACAACTGCATTGGTATCATCGGCAAACACCACAAGCTGGATAGATCCCGCAGCTTTTTCCATCATGTATTGTATAAGGTCATTAACAAACGTGATAAAAAATATCACTCCCAATACGGAGCCTTGTGGTACACCAGTGTGCACAGGAGACAATTGAGACCTGTATGTTTCTTCACTTGGACAACTTTTATCTGTAGTATTTGTTTTTGATACCACGGCTTTGATCTCCACGAACATCTTTCTGTTTTTCAAATATGACGTGAGAAGTGCTAATACTTTGCCCCTGACACCGTAGTGCTCAAGCTTTTCTAGCAGTATTTTATGATCCACCGTGTCAAATGCTGAACTTAAATCTAAGAAAAGCCCAGCTACTTTCCGTTTGTCGTCCAACCTGCTAACTACGTCCTTAATTAGAGTTGATATTGCGTCTTGTGTCCCAACGCCTTTCTGGTAACCAAATTGTCTTCTACTTAACACTCCATTTAGGTTGAAATGTCTGAGTATTCTAGCTTTGATTAATTTTTCAAGAATTTTTGAGAGTGTAGGTAGTAATGAGATTGGTCTGTACATCTTTGGGTCTGTCTTAGAACCTTTTTTGTGTACTGGTATTATTTTGGCTATCTTCAGTTGATCTGGAAAAATTCCTTCATCAAAACACTTATTATAAAAAATGCTTAAAAGTTCCGCTAGTACGTCTATGTTGTCTTTTATTACTGATGTATTTATGTCATCATAGCCACAAGATTTTTTGTCATTCATTTTTTTCACCATCTTGAATATCTCAAAGGGAGTGACAGGGTCAAAGACTAGGTCACTGGTTACTCTTTTTGCACTTTTACGTAGTATTTCTATGGCAGCCCTTGAGCTTGTAGAAGTTAACGACTTAAGTTCGAACTGCCGGGCAAAGATATTCACAACATCTGCTGGTTCAGACATAATCTTATTATTGGATTTTAATATGAGTTTTGTATTGTTTTTGAGACTCTTATTTCTATGTTTGTTTATAACTTTCCAAACATCTTTTGAGATGTTCGTTGATTTCGCTAATTCAGATTGTACTGTTAGTTTTTTGGCCATATTTATTACTTTTCTGTACAGCGCGATGTATTTTTGCCTATAATCCATCACAGTATCATTTTGTCTATTCCCTTTGCCAGCATTAAGAAATCGTTTCATTTTACTAGACACCTTTACACCCTTAGTGACCCATCGTAGCTGCGTATGACGAGTTAAGTGTACCTGCAGTTTCCTTTTCTTAAAACAGCGTGCAAAGATTTCTTCAAATTGCTTTAAAAATGAGTTTATTCCGAAATCACTCCAGTCGTGATTTAATAGCATATTTCTAAAGTAACTTCTTGTATTTGCATTAAAAATCCGTTTGGTTATCTGAATCCTACTGGTTTTTACATTCCCACCGAATTTGTTATTCCTAAATACTGTGCTGCAAAGTAATCCTGCATGTCCATCTGCCAAACCATTGTGGTCAACATTGCAACTTATCACGTGATCGGCTAAGTGAAGATCGGTGAAGACGTTGTCAATACAAGATCGCGAGTCATTTCGAATAAATGTAGTCGAACTAATTAGAGGTCTAAAGTTATAACATGTCAATAAATTTAATAAGTATTTCTTTTTTTATTGTCAGTAGATAAATCTATATTAAAATCACCGCAAATAACACAGTTCTTGTTAAAAAAAATGTTCTAATAGTTTCTCGAGCCTTGCCATAAAAGTGTCTAAGTTTTTATCATAAGGCGTACGATAACAGCAACACACAGACAGACCTGTTGAAACATCTTTGACACAACATATTTCAAAACAGTCCATTTTATGTAATTTTTTGGCAATGAGCAGATCCTCGTATTGTCTATCCGATTCTGCTAGAATAATAATAATAATAGTTAATTTCTAACAGAAACAAGTGTGTCTATGATTACATTTTTTTTTTCCTTATCACAGGTCTTTCATGACCTAGCTAGGAGAGCAGTGCTCACCCACACGTTGTAGATATAGTACTTATTATGTGAAACTGTATTGTAACGTGTACTTTAATGCATTGTTTTGAGCAAATAAATAAATAAATAAAAAAAAAAAAAACATTAGTAGAAACTGATTGATAGACAAGTTCATTAACTGAAATGACATATCTTCAGCAATCTGTTCTCAAATTATATCTGATATTAACAAATATTTACTCAACAGGAAATATGTAACATCACGATTTAGAAGAGATTCACCATAAGCGTTACTGAGAACAAACAATTATTTCATGACTAGGCAAATTAGTGACATGGTATCTCGCTAAAATAATATTTTAAAGACAATCTTTAAACGGATTTTAAAGATTACATAACATACAAAATCAGCCTGTAAACGTTCCCACTGCTGGGACACAGGCCTCTTCTCTATGAAATGGTGTGGACCGTAATACACTACACGGGCCCAGTGCAGGTTGGTGGAAAACCACGTGTCTTCAGATTTTTGCCCGACTCCTGGTGAGAGGGATGAAAGATTAAAAATTTCTGATTATCTGACGTTATCTTACCTGACAAGTGACGTCAGTGCCATAGTCAGACCTCTGGAGCCTGAAGGAGACGGTGGCCCTCGCTTCGGAGTTGGCGAGGAGTGCGTGTGACTTCCACCAGGATACCCGGGCGGTTGGACGGCCTTGACAGAGATAAAAACCATTAAATGTTAAAGTTGTCAAGGGCTTAATGGGTGTGCAAAGAATTAAAGGACTTGATATAAGCTTCCATTATTTCGTTGAAAACTAATTCACGCGAGCGAAGCCGCGGGCAGAAGCTAGTGTGGTCTGTTTGATTCGAATTCAGTAGGCAATTCAAAATCGTGTTAAGCTTGCTTTTTGCTTATTATATAAGTTACTCTGTCTGTTTGTTCTAGTTTCACGTCTAAACCACTAAACCGATTTTGATGTTATTTGGTACAAAGATAGATTAGACCTTGGAAAAGAACATAACTTTTCAAGCGGGCGAACTGACAGGGTGAAGTAATAATTATAAATTCTCTTACCGTCGCCTATGTTCTATACCACAACTAAATCGTGTGCGTAAATCGGACTTTTGAGTGACATCACACACAATTAGTGCTGTGAATCTGGATTTTTAAATGTTCACTATACTGTTTTCTTTTTGAGGTTCATTTTTTTGGTTTGATAAGTCATATGCCATTTTGTTTTGGCAGTAAAGAAACATATTATAAAGAAAAATACCTCAGAACGCTTCACAAATCCTTTTTGGCGTAGAGCAAAACTCGACATCCATTGAGAAAACACGTACACTACCAAAAACAAGAAAATAGGCTAAGTACAACCTTTTTCATCGGATTGTGCTTGTAAATAACTGACAGTTGGAAATGTTAGTAAATGTGTGAGACGGGTCTTACACCAACATGTTTCTGATGGCACGCGTGGTTTGGAAGGCGAAAAATTGAAAAAGGGAAATGTGTACTCGTATGTACTCGTAATGGTTTGTATAAAGAATGGAATGGAAGAAGATGAAATACTGTCATTTTTTAAATCTTATCTTAACCGTTTTCAATCATTTTTTATATCAATGTAATGACTTTGTACTATGTTGAATGATCTACACTGTTCTGAAAATTCCTAAAAATACCTACTGGTAAGGTACCTTACTATAAGAAAACATCGTAAAAATCAATCAAGTCTAATAAAAACATTTACAAAGAAAATTACCTAGCTGATAACATATTCTACATCTTTATTCAACCAATATTCGTATTACTGTCATACATCAATAGGTAATGTTAATATGTTAATAGCGTCATTATAGCCTAATGGATAAGGTTTTGGACTTGTGATCGAGAGGTCACGAGTTCGAACCCCACCCATTACACTATTGCTAGTAATGTGAATTGTACCCACATAACTAGTTATATTTAAAAAAAAATCAGCTGCATCGCAAGTTAAGCAGCAAAATGCAGGAGGGGTGAAACAGAACCAAGATCCTAAGAAGGATCTAAAAGACAGTGATGGTTTCATAAATATACAAATGAGAAAAAGGAAGCCTTCCTGTCGTAATAAGTGCGGTACAGCACCGACAGGACCGAACTATATGTTGCGTCTAGTAGTATTAGTACCGCCGCTATACGTGTCTAGGCTGCATTACTCTACAAAAGTCGAGGAGATTATAGAGTACATTAGAATCAAGACCAAGTTTTCGGTTGGATTCTCGTCACAATACGAATTTTAATTCTTTTGTGGTGAGGGTTTCTACTGAACATCTGTCGACCTGAGGAAGAGAAGGAAGGAAGAGTTTTGGCCGAAAGGTGTTGTGTTCCGGCGATTCCGTGGACAGATACCCGATACTCCGCGACAGACGACGCCGCCGTTACAGACTACTCGTGTGAAAATATAGTGTTTATGTTATATATATTAGTTTATTGATACTAGTAAATAGTAGTTTTGTATAATTATAAAATATTTATTAGTTTTTAGTTACTTATTATGTATGCATAGTTTTCAATGGGCCTTTGGTAGCCTGAAATAAATAAATAGCGCACTTTGTATGTCAGCGTCACCCTACGGATTGGATTAACAGTGGTTCTAAAGAAGGTTTTGTAGAAATTCTTCTACAAAACCTTCTTTAAAGATAAAACTTTCGTTATAAGCAATATTGTTAAATGAATATGTTTAAATTTTGTGGTTCAATAAATTATTATATTTTATCTATTTATCTACAATTCTAAGACACCCAGGTCTTTTCTAAAAAGGTATCACGATCAATGTTATGGTCACCCGTATAGGATTTTCTAACAACTATGAACTATGACAGGAGTTTATGCCAATGTTTTCACGAGATACCGTGGTCCTGGAAGGTAAGGGCAACTGAAGGAACAGAGTGGGTTTTTATTCAGTAGTAGTCTGACAGCAACGCATAGATCGAGAGGAGTCATTACATGATTTTCCAAAAAAGAAAATGCTAAAACTATGACGAACCTACTTAATTATAATGATTTGGTTACATTCACATTCAATCACAATTGTAGATAGAAAGTCTTTTTAACAAATTTCATAAACAAGGAGTTTCTTCTTACGTCTGATTGCATTTTTTTAAGTTTGTATATCCAAATATATTATTATAAAAGTATTTTCGCAAAACGTCCTGATTTCTTTTAGACCAAATGTTTTTATCTTTTATTTAATTCTACGCCTTCTAAATTGGGCCTGCCATAAAGTTTGGAAACCAATGTCTTGTTATAAACTGTTGTTCAAGACACACCCCTGACATGTTGAGCATGTAATGATATATTAAGAGGGCGGGACGAAGGCAACCTCTAAAACTTCTATAAAGAACGATTCTTACCTCCCACTGCGATGCACGTGAGGTTAACTTCAGTTCCCTCATCATACGGACCGAGGACACCTCCTCGTACCTCGTTACCCTCATGGATCAGGATAATCAGCCGCTCTGGAGGTACTGGAAAATAATTGATATTAAGAATCGAAGAGAGAAAGAAAAAGTTACCAAATATAATGAGGAGCTCGTAGTTAAATAATAACAGCAGTGGGTCGATTTTCAAGGACTAGCAACGCTGTCTAAGGTTGGTTCGTAGATGGGTGACCATCTTAACATATCGAAATTTCTTCATGCCTCGTATGCCATTAGCTGGCTGTCATTTTTTCATCTTTGACAGACAGTACCGGTAGTCAGAAGTCAGACAATGTAACTCGAGTAGTAGAATCATGTTACCCAGCTAGTGCGTCGTACAGGTCAGACAGGCTCGTGCTCCAGGTACAACATGAGATTGATGGTGCACATTTTGTCTCATTTTTGCTTCTAGAACATGTTGCCTGACGATATTTCTGTGTCCATTTTTGCTTACATAAATTATGAGTATGTATTATGAGATTATCACTAAAATGTTCATCTAAGCTTATCTTTTTATACGGCATACTACTAAGATTTTAACCCGTATATCTCAGACTTCCCAAATATACTTACTTAGCACCGTAAGATTGAGCCTCGTGTTCTTGGTAGGTGACTTGATGAAGTCCACGCGACATCTGTACTGACCGCTGTCTTCGGGCCTGGAAAGTAAAGATGATTTATTAGTTTGAATTTGAAATAGGTAACCGTAGATGTATCATTTCTATAGGAACACACAACCGCTTTGGGTACACTTGTAAGCTGGAAGAGAAGAAAATCTTTTGAATTCTACAAAATTCGTACAGATAAGATCATAGAAGAATCATATAGATTTATTTCTGTTCTGCTTTTCTGAGGAAAGGGACACACAGATTTGAGCAGACAATTCCAAACAATGCATGCATTTGTCAGTTATCACGTAGCTCAACAGAACTTTCAAAGAGCTTGAACAATTTGACAAACAAATAACTAAGTAAGGCATCTGGGTACATATGTATTAGGTCTACATACTTATATATTATGTGCGTGTGGTGTGAGGGCCACTTTGCTAAAACTCTTTGAAAATGTGCTTAGGATTTAGTGAATATTCCCAAAGAAATGTGAAAGTTAGAATCAGATTTTGTGAAAGTCAAATAACCGAGTTATGGACTGTAAAGATGGGCCCTCAGTTCTCACATAGAGGATTGAGGGCCCGCCTGAACCTGATAAACTATGGACACTACAGAAAAAGTCTTTATGCCAAAATCTAAGCTAATACCTAACAAAATTTGTGAAAACAAGATATTATGGCAAAACACTGTCCTACTTTGTATATCTTCGTACAAAATGGGCCCTCAATTCTCATACACGGAAAAGTTTATTACGCAAATAAAATAAAATCATTAACTTACAGCTACTGTTTGAAATCCTATATGCTACTAAATAAATTGTGTAAATTTGTGGAAGCAAGAACAGGTCACCACTTCTTGTTGTTTGGAAGTTATGACCTTGATAAAATTCGGGCCCTCAATCCTCCATTTCTTTTGCTTTCGTTTTGCTTACGCTTATCGTATGAAAGATAAGACAAATAAAAAACTATCTCTTTTTGTGAAAAATTTGTGCAACAAATTCGATACCAGAAAGAAATGAAAATACCCTGTATTGTATAAAAAAATCGAGTTTTATTTTTATTGTCTAAATTAGGAAATAGGGTGACAACAATTTATTTTAGATTGCAGCAAAGATTAGTAAATGTAGTGTCATAGGTTTTAATATACTTTCTTCGATTTTTCGCTTATTATCGTCATAGCATTGAAAATTACTGTTAATTAATACATGACATTTATAATGACCAATACTATCAGCGAAAGGTGTTCGTAGTTCGTGTAAGTGGTTCGTAGACCTTTGATTTTACTCTTAGTGTGTGCGGTATATCCTGCAGGCAATATTCATCAGTACCGTTTAAATCAAATGCAATGACGAAATGTAATTCATAGTTGACTGCTACGTTAGAATCACAAGTAAGACAAGACTTAAATGATTCGTCAAAACAAATTGCGTCTTCCAAACATTCGATCCCAAAAACGGATAATATATCCGAATTGAGTGGTAAGAAAGCAAATTGTCTTTCTATTGGAATAGATGTGCAGTAACTGTTAACGCATCGTTTTGTAAATAAGGCGCTGTAAAAATGGTTCAATAGAACTGTTTCAAGATAATTAGCTACATTGTTTTGGCAATCAACAATAATGACATCATTATTTGATTCCAGTTCTGATTTTATTTTAAAATGCTTAACGACTACTTCTGCTCGGATTTTGTACGGATCGTAACTTGTTATTTCACCTGCCAAACATTTAAGGTACTCTGGGATTAATTCAGAGCTGAATAAGTTAATCATATCTTTCATATATTGATTTTGAATATATCCATAACAAAACAGAATAAATACAGAATCCAGTGCACAGGTATTTTTAAGTTTTAGTTGTCTGTTCTCAATTTCAATGGCAGAACACAAGTTACCGTTTTGCATGTATTTAATTTGATTTAATATTTTAGCTGTATCGTCTTCTTTACCTTCTCCTTTCCAATTCTCAACTAGAGAAGGTTTGTCTGAAAATACGGTGTCCTCAGTAAGTACTTTTACTTTATACTTGGCCTGTTTTGTGATTTGTTTTTTCTGAGTATGTTTTCTTTTTCTTCTATTAAAATTTATTTTCTTCACAACCTTATTGGTAACTTCATTCGCAAAGTCAACTTTTGACGACTTTAGGTCACCTTTTATATATTGTGCGAAAATCTGAATGAATTCATCAATTCTGTATTTCTGTGTTTTTGTTTTGAAGATCAAATGCTTAACTGTTTTGAAAAAGCTTTCCCCACTCGCAGACGATGGAGTCATATTGTCGGATTTAAAATACGTGACTAATATATTTGACCATAGCGGAAGTTTAAATAATATCCTACGCAGTGTTGCCACAATTGTCGGCAAATAGAATGGATTATCTTCTCCATTATGAGTTTCGTTACAATTTTTTTTTTAAAGAACTTGTTTGTCAAACCAACAAAAGAAATCGTTATTAAGATCATACTCATCAAATACAAGATCGACACTCTTAGTGTGTTCATTATCATCTGGTGGAGAATGAACATCTACATTTTACAAAATGTTGTCGAGTTTTTTTCTTGTTGATGATATCGTTTTACTGTAGCATATATCCAATATATCACTAATAGTACATTTCAAATTATTAAAATCTACGCATGTATTTAAGTAAAGTATGCACCGAATGTAGAATAATTTAATTTCGATGTCAATTCCTTGTAGACATAGCAAATTGTGTAAAGTTTTTATGAAGTGGCTTGTATCGAGTCTTACAAAAACAGGTGGTATTTCTTGTTTAATTCTACTCAAAATATAAAATAAATGTTCAATGTAGGTTTTAATAGTATTAAATTCAGTAAACGTTGTGACTACTGCTGATATTAATGCTGCACAATCATCAGTTATGATTTCTTGAGGCTTTATCCCATCAACACTCAAATTCCAAACCTTTAACCAATTAGAAATAGAAAAATGACTATGAGAATCAGTTATCATCTGAAAAATTGGGACAGAACGCAAATTTTTATCGCACGTGATTAATCCTTGGTACAAAAACAGTCTTTTTGTAATTGTCGTACCATTTGGAAGTGAGACTGCTTTAACAATTGAGCCTGTAGCATCTACAGTTATCGTTGACCTATTTTTTGTTTCGCAGTACATTTTGTAGAAATCAACTTGTTGTTGGCTCCTAAATTGGACAGTGAAATTTGGATATGTATTTATTTGGCGAAAGAACCTTTTAAATCTGGTATCATGAGACATAGTCAACAATAATAAGACTACATCACTGTGAAATTGCTTGCCAATCCTTTCATCTGACTTAATTTTCCGTAGGGCACCAATGGTGGTTAAACCCGGTGGCGATAATGAAATTGCCAAATTATCAGGTGCATTGGATATCAACTTAGAAGCTAAGTCTCTGTGCACTGCGATAGCCGGTCTATGTTTTAATATCTTCGCTAAATTTTGCCGCTTGTAAGGGTTCAGCTTGGACTTTTTTAAGACACTGTGTTTGTATTCCGGACAAAAGTTGAATAAAACGCAGGAGGCTGTACGAAAATTGTCAGTCCGTTTAAAAATACTAATATTAATATGTGCCTTGCACTGGGAACATTGACCTTTAATTACAATTTGTTCATTTGCCGAAATTTTGCTCGTCTTTAGCACCCATGTACATGGTAATTTCGAATGCAACCAAATATTCTCTTTTAGCATAGTCGACCATTTGTATTTAGGCAAAGTTAAATAAGTCCTGTAGCCGTTTGAATCGTTACGTTTCTTGATGCACCGAATTGGTTTAATTTTTTTCCATTCATGTACATCAATATCAAAAGAGAATGTTGAAGAATCATTGGCCGAGTCCTCAATAGAGCTTTCGAAGGATTCAACGGATTCAGCAGTCGTTGTGCTGTCTGATGAAGGGTTTGTATCGACAACATTATTGGCGAGGGTTTCTGTAAATAAAGTACGATGATGCCGCAAGCATTTTGCAAAGCTCTGCATATGTCATTACATATGCAGAGCTTTTGCAGATATTACCTAGGAATTAAAAAAAAAATACTTTAAAATCTTCTGTTTCAGCGCTGCAGCGAACTTAAGTTTAAACTCTTGCCAAAATGGAACATATCCTTTGCTTAGGATAGCTCCTCTAGTTCGTAGTACATAATTATTACCTCAGTGTTACCAGTGCCCACTTTGTACGAAACTCCCTCCCTCATTTTACTACCGGTCTACCAGACGCACGGCTGGCTACCATCCACACTTGGTTGATATACCGTCTTGTCATACCAAGCGCTTCTCCTCCACATTTATTGTGCGCACTTCCAAGCTGTGGAATTTTCTGCTGGCTTCTGTGTTCCCTGCCACATATGACCTTTCAACCTTTAAAGCAAGAGTAAACAGGCATCTTCTGGGCTCGCTCGTTCCATCGTAGACCTCATCTGTCGCTTACCATCAGGCGAGATTGAGGTCAAGAGTGAGCTCATTACGAATAAAAAAAAAAACTGATCCATGTTTTTATATAATTATGGCTTCTTTTCACTTGTCCTCTCTTGTCATGTAATCACGAGCAATCATTCCATTCTCGTTGCCAATGGAAGGGTGCGTCCACATCTGGCGAATGTGTAGCTCGCGAGCCGTTTGCGAGCTGCCCGCGAGCTGCGCGCGTGCATTTTTGTTCGAGCGCCGCTCCTGCGCCGCCCGTGCGCAGTTCGCGCGCGATCTAAGCGCCTAACGCGATCAGCGCGCGGGCAGCGCGGAGGAATAATAATATTTATACTTCGCTTAGAAATTCTAAAAAGGTAAGTACTGCAAGCTTGTGTAAGAATATCCAGTGGCCAAGAACCGTAATGTCAAACTTAATTTATTTTTAACTGAAATTGGAAGCCTAAAATACGTTTCCTTTTTAAAAAAATTTACTTAATTACTTAATTTTAATTTTAAGACAATTTAAAAAAAAATTAATTAATTTTTATTTTTATTGTAAGACGACAATTTTAAAAAAATTGTAGTGTCCGCTTAGTTGATGGCTTTTCAACTCCGCTACTATATTCTGTTTCTTTTTCAATAATAGGATTTGGCCACCAACGCCGTTGTCTCTTTTTTCTTTTCTATCAGTAATATAATCATTATTCATATAAAATATCTCTTTATATTAATCAATATAAAAGCATTAGTGTCGTCTGACATCTTCGAAAGTACTGAGCCAGTAAACGGAACTGTAACTGCGAGAATTGATTGCGCGCAGATCACGCGCCGCGCGCACACCTTTAACGAGCCTTGCATGAGTTGCGCTAAAGAGAGAACCAAACCATTGCCGTGACTGCACGCGCGCAGCTCGCGGGCAGCTCGCAAACGGCTCGCGAGCTGCACATTCGCGGCACGTTCGCCAGATGTGGACGCACCCTTAGGTCAATGAAGGCAAAGCAGACTGGTTTATTCCAACAAATTAAATTCATACTAAATTACCTTTAACTTCAACTCTTGTTATGTTGCCTTTGTGGAGGAGCCACCACAGTTTGCCAATAGTACGTGTAGAATGATAGACCATCAAACGCAGGAGGTTGTTCCGTTTCTTCCTAAATTACCTTTCTCCATGTTACTATGTAAACAACCTGACGGATGTCACACCAATGTATCAAAACAAACTTACCATAAATATTTGATATCTTTATATTGACCGACGTCGAGCGAGTGTCTTGACCGAAGATGTGTTTGCGTATTCATAAAATAATATTATTTTTATTCTTCACTATATCTGTTCCATAAAACTCCTGTAGTGACACAACACTATTACCAAAACCTTTTACATCCTGACGAATGTCATGACACCATACCAGTCACACATTTAAGTACCTTACCTCCTGGCCAATGTCGTGACATAATACCCGTCATACAACGGCCAGTACAAATCAGCAAAACCATTACCTTATTACGTTTTTGATAATCTGATAATACACCAAACAAGAAACCCGCCTTGAAAAAGACGTGACAATCCGTTAAGAAACAATAAGAATATAACGTCAACATGGCGTGAAACATCGCTGGAATGCTACGTCACCACGCACGTTAATTCGCTCTGAAAAGAGCGGTTTTTATGTTCCGCCAACACCGCGTGCAAGACCAACAAGCAGCAAAGAAAGAACCCTGAACGCTGCACTAGGCAGACGCATAGGTCTCTCCAGGATACTCGGAGATCCTACTCGGAGATCCTAACACAACGACGATCGCAGACGCAAAGTAGCGAGCTCGGGACACACACCTGTTTTTATATTTTACCTCGAACCGCGGAGCACCTGCGTCTCTCACCCCACGCGCTGCATGCCGCGGGGCATCGAGCGGCCCCCAGATATCAATGTATATATAAAGAGGCACATTCGACACAATAAATCAATTCATATTCTCACTCCGACAGCAAACAATGTACGTGTTTAATTTACTGCATCACTCCCATTAAACAAAGATGTTTCTTATACTTATAAGTATTTTTGCGTAGGGGGATTTTCAAATTTTTAATTTAATTTACCATACATACCATACTTACCAGCTTTTTTCAATTTGACCAATTTCATGGAATGGTCAGTTTTTGTCAAAAATTACGCGTTTCAATTGATATCCCACTTGGGTATATTTGACAACATTCGATGAATCATCCCCACTTTCACCGGCCATATCTAGTAAAAAACTGAGCCGATTTTGACAAATCGTGTCTAAGAACCACAACCGGAAACCCTGCTTTCTAACAAAAAAAATACCGCATCAAAATCGGTTCAGCAGCTTAGAAGCTACGGTGCCACAGACAGATACACAGATACACACGTTAAGCTAATAACACTCTGTTTCCGTCAGGAGTTAATCAAATAGTTTCTGAGGTATGATTACTTTGCAACAGCAGAAGGAACTAAAACATCACTACTAAGAAAATATATAAAAAAAATATTGGGTAAAAAGAAATTATTGTCACCCTACTCACATACACAATTGAAACATAGTTGATTTTGGTATCTATTAATATTTGTAGTTTTATCATAATTCTGATTTGTAACAAATTACACCAATTTGTTGCACAATTTTTTTCACAAAAAGAGATAGTTTTGTATTTGTTTTATCTTTCATACGATAAGCGTAAGTAAAACGAAAACAAAAGAAATGGAGGATTGAGGGCTCGAATTTTATCAAGGTCATAACTTCCAAACAACAAGAAGTGGTGACCTGTTCTTGCTTCCACAAATTTACACAATTTATTAAGTAGCATATAGGATTTCAAACAGTAGCTGTAAGTTAATGATTTTATTTTATTTGCGTAATAAACTTTTCCGTGTATGAGAATTGAGGGCCCATTTTGTACGAAGATATACAAAGTAGGACAGTGTTTTGCCATAATATCTTGTTTTCACAAATTTTGTTAGGTATTAGCTTAGATTTTGGCATAAAGACTTTTTCTGTAGTGTCCATAGTTTATCAGGTTCAGGCGGGCCCTCAATCCTCTATGTGAGAACTGAGGGCCCATCTTTACAGTCCATAACTCGGTTATTTGACTTTCACGAAATCTGATTCTAACTTTCACATTTCTTTGGGAATATTCACTAAATCCTAAGCACATTTTCAAAGAGTTTTAGCAAAGTGGCCCTCACACCACACGCACATTATATATTTACCCCTAGTGGCTCATGCAATGTACCCCTCTGCGATCCTTTGTCGCACCAGATGTGTTTTAGTATCGGTCATCCCTGGTGGGTACATTGATGAACTTCCAAAGCTTGACTTGAATATCCACACTAATATTATAAATGCGAAAGTAACTCTGTCTGTCTGTTACCTTTTCACGCCTAAACCGCTGAACTGATTTGGATGAAATTTAGCATTAGAATAGTTTAGGGCCCTGGGAAGGACATAAGATAGTTTTTATCCCGGAATTCCCACGGGATCGAAATTTACACGGGAAAAACCTCCCACACGAACAAAGTCGCGGGCAAAAGCTAGTTTGATATAACTAAAGATCTAGTGACGTAAATCTGATCAGAAATACGTGTAAATAATAAAGTAAACTAGCTGTGCGCGCGACTTCATTCTCGTGGGTGTTGATAAACCCTACCTGGTTTTTCCGACGTAAATCAGGTCCCGTAGGAACACCGGAATAAAAAGCTTATTGGTCTATAACCTACCCTATCTTACACTAAAAGCCTTAATAAAATTGGTTAGCAGCCTTTCTAGCAATTATCATTGTCGAATAGAAAGCAAAACAGACAAAAATTAGGTTTAGTATCGTGTAAAAACCTTAAGCACTTGAGAAAACAGTTTTTTTTTTTTTTTAAATACATTATGAAGACAGACACTTAAATTTTAAAAGCCAACACACAATAAATCGCTTCAAAAATGTTGCATTGCAGAGTGCTGTCACCGAATCGATACCTATATCTCATATCGATTCTATACATTTTCTTAGGCATTTTGAAGCAATAAACTGACGAAACTAATTTTAACATCAAGCAATATCGATGGTCTAGAAGACAAATGTGCTAATTACAAAATTTTGTTAATGTAAGATTTTAATGCCAAAAGTATTCATTGATCATTTCAATACTTTTGCCATTAAAATGTTACATTATTAAAATTTTGTAATTAGCACATTTGTCTACTAGACCATCGATATATCATGTGAAAACGAGAGAATATTGATCTGAGTACTGAGTAATGTTATTTTTTATATGCAAAGTTCACGATAAACTATAAAATATGTAGCAATAGGTGATATGTTTAGTTAAAAGTAAGTATAATATACATTGATATATTAAAAGGAGGAAGATACGGTACTAGAGACGGCGTTTGGTCCTACAAAACTAAGTGATTGCCCGTAGTTGGCACGCGCTCACTCTCAGTCGCGTACGGAACGTTGTTGATCACACAGCTCAAGAAATTCTCGTCTCTTCGTGTTTTTAAGGATTTTTTTGGAATAAATACGCATCAAAATGACTTCTTGTGTAGCTAGACAGTGTTTTAATTACACCAGGAAGAAAAATAAGAGACATGGGTCATGGGATCACTTATTAAGTACTTACCTAATACATGCAATCTTATTTCATTCATAAGCGCAAACATTCGGCAGCTGAGGTGATTTCGCTCGCACTACAGCGCCGTCTCCTATCTCTGTCCTTGTCTATCGGCAACTGTAGGTTTGGGACTGATGACGACACGTTACACAGATGTGTGAGTTACTGTGCATGTATTCGTGCGCCGAGCCCAGGTTTACTGATTGCGATGTTCGAGAGTAACATATCTGCCTCCTTTTAATACATCAATGATAATATGGTATATTTTAGGTAGTTCATTCAAATCGAGAATATGAAAGTCGTACAGAATTACTTACGTAATTAGTAACTTTGCTCGCATAAAGTTGTTTTTAATGTAAATGTTCAAAAATAGATCATGTTTCACAAACGTGCCCTCCAACTCCACCCCCCTTTTACATATTCAGGGTTAATTGTAAAACACCGAAAACCTCTCGGGACTATGTTACTAACATCATAATCAACAACTTTTGTTCTATGACTTTTAAAAATTCGTCATATTTAAGATCACCAGATTTTCATACAAAAATAAAGATATTTAAATTGAACGCCCTAAATGTTTCAAAGTCTATGCAAAGCAAAATAAAACGACTTATACTATCACTTTCTTTTGTTTTGCATAGACTCCGTAACATTTAGGGCGTTCAATTTAAATATTTTTATTTTTGTATGAAAATCTGATGAACTAAAATATGACGAATTTTTAAAAGTCATAGAACAAATGTTGTTGATTATGATGTTAGTAACATAGTCCCGAGAGGTTTTCGGTGTTTTACAATTAACCCTGTATATACACACGCATGTACACACCAAGAAACAACACCCTAACCGCCCGTCCGCTGCGCCAATTGTTGTAATGTTTTTGTTTAGTTTTAGATGTTCACAAAGTAATTATCAAGAGCTGTTATCATTAATTTTACCAGATATAGAGAAAAAAACAAAGTATAAAAAGACAAAGTATTTTCTTTATTCCATTCCATCACAAACCAAAGAGAATTGTCATACACAATCAACACACTCTTCGAACGATTACGTCTTCCTCTAGCGAGCGCGAACACAAAATGCATCACTTTCCCTCCCTGAAGGCGAACGCGGGGGATGTTATCCATTCGAGACGGCAAACATGTTATTGTGTTTTTGCTAACCAAACTGTTAAGCCACGCCTATATTCGGTTAGCAAACAATGTTATACTGTTTGCAAACACGAAAACACGTCGCAGCGGACCCGGCTTAATACCTACATCACAATTATTACAGAAATCTAATTACGCACATGACACTGTCTATAGATATAATCTTTAAACTGACATGGTCACTGACAGTGTCATTAGAACTTTAAACGGGATATCTACGATGTGTTTTTATCGTTTCGAGTTTCCGATATTTCACCACTGTTGCAAGCGCCATGATCTCGAATGAATTGAAGTCATTGCGGGTAGATGTTCATGAGCAGACGAATCGGTCTACCCTCTTTCTCGTTGTTTTTTTTTTGTGATCGACAGCACTACCTACTACTGTCTATGTACTTGTTGTATATAGTCAACTTCAGGAATTGCTAAGTTAAATTGTCTAGTTTAGGAGGCAGAGTTACATTTTTTTGTATGGAATTTGCAACAGGCTTCTTTTATAATGTTCTGTACAGATTTTACTTTTTATACTCAACTTATTTATTTTATTTTTATTTTGAAACAATCTGTAAAGTTTTGTGAATAAACATATGATTATTATTTAAATAATTACCGGTCAAATGGAACGCAGATTACCAGTATTTTACATGGAGCGACTGATCTGAATTCCATAGCCCTCTCTTACTGGATATCACATTAACCTTATGCAACAATGACATGATATTTTGTTAGTATTTATTAATTAATTATATTGTTTATTGTACATCTTACAATATGGTATGTTATAGTTATACATTTCAGTAGCCTCTAAACTTTCTAGACTAACTGGTCCATTAGTCGGCGCCCATATTGCGCTGTTGTGTTCTACCCTTAATACCATGTTTTGGGTTATAAAGCTTGGTACATACGGCCAGAGTTATGTCCAACGGGTTTAAGTTTATCTTTGTACATTATACTTTGTGTTATCCTTGCTCAGTAATGGAGGGATCATCGTTTTAGTTTAAGATAGGATTTTAAATGTTTTGCAATTAAGATATACCGTTTTGTGTTGTAAAATAAATGTCCTAAATTTTAAAATAACATTATATTTTTGCGTTATGTTAAATCATTATGCTTACATTTAAAAGGGCAATCAAACTTTGAATCTTATATACTTTTCCATGAACTCATCCTCATGATGTGAGGAGCTCGTGGCTAAATAATAACAGCCCCACGGATCGATCGATGCTGAGGTCAGTCCGTGGATGGATGACTATGTTAACATATCGAGATTACTGTGCATCGAAAGACACGCTAAGTCCTTGGTCTCGGCTGTTATTTGTACATCTGTGACAGTTGTTACTAGTATTTAGAATTAGTGTTGCAAAAAACTCGAGTCCTCGAGTCGTAATTTAAAAGACTCGACTCAAATAAGCAAGACTCGGTGTGCTAAAAAGGTTCGGAGTCTAGAGTCAAGCCGAGTCCGAGTCATTTAACAACCACTTGTGTCTTACAAAAGGACTCGAGTCTTAAAATGAATTCGAGTCTTCAAGAAAAACTCGAAGCATGAAGATGAGACTTGAAACTCATCATTCGAAAAGACTCGAATAGGTGATAGATAATAATAGAATAGGTGATATTAGGTAGTGGTTATGTAATTCAGCACTAAAAAAAAAAAACTGACAAGACAAAATCATTAAAAATCAGCTAAAAACTCACTTCTATGAAAATAGAGATGTGAAGGTGACTTGACTTTATATTTTGAGATACTTACTACCCTCTAAGTTGTTAATATTTTAGATAATTGAGTAACGTGTTTATCAGTTATAAGTACCGCCACGTAAGTCTAGCGCTGAACGAACCGCGGAGGGGATTGCTGCGCATGGGTACTGTCGCGCACGCAATACAATTATTAGCTAAATAACGTTAATGACATTATTTTAATGTAATGTCAAATAGTAGGTCTAGCGCTGAACGAAGTGTAGAGGATAGCTGCGCATGAGTACTGTCGCGCATGCAAATAATATTACCTATACTTTAATAAATAGTTGATCTCCAATGTCAATGTCCAAGGATTTATAGTAGGGACCTAAGATATAATTTTAACAACTTTTGTGGGGAGTATAAAAATAAAAACATTATTTGTTAATTTGGAAATTTTTATTTTAGATTTAAGTCTAATCTGAATCAGAGAATCTACAGTGAATCTGAATCTACAGAGAACCATTCTCAAATTTACAGTGATGCTGTCCGAATGACTGAGTAAAGTATTTGTAGCTTCGTCAATCTCACTTTTAATTTGTTTCAAAGAATCAATTAATTCGTTAGAATCCCTTTTTAAAAAGCAATTCACGTCATAAACCATTTTCCTTGCCTGTCTTTTCAAAACAGTATTTCTTCTAGGTATATTCACTTTAAAGTCACAAACAAACTAAAAAAATAATTTAGCAAACAAATTCAAACTTAACAAAAAAACAACAACAAAAATTAACAGCAATAACAATACAATTAATGACGCGACTGTACACGGGATGTGCGCGGAGCGTCGTATCGGCGCGGGGAACATAATGCGGCTGGAGAGCCAATCGGCGCTACGCACGGCCGCCCTTCAACCCGCTAGCCCCCCTCAGGTACCTAAATTTTTACTTCTGCGCAATAACGGTCACCGCTAAAGTTTCGTGCCGCGACTTATAGCATATTGCATTTGATCGTCCGCTATAAACTATATTTATATCTTATTGCCTAGAATAGTGGTTTTCCTGCGTGTATTATTTTACGGAATCAAAACACGGAATACTTCTGTTTGATAATGGAGCCAATAGAAGAAGTCAATTTAATAGATTATATTTCTAGTAATGATGGTTCAGTGTCTGAATTTGTGAATACTGATGATTCAGAAGTTATATCGTTACAATGGCGGAAAAAAATGATATTTAGAAATAATTAAAAATATCCTTAATCAATACTGTTATTTTTTTATCTGAGCCTTTCTCCCCGCCCTGTTAATGTAACAATTTAATTGCTAGACTCATACACGAAAAGAACTTGAGTACGACTCGCCGCATAAAAAGGACTCGAGCGCACAAAGAGACTCGAGCTCTCATGTCACATATAAGGGCTCGTAGAGAACTTAGTTCTCTAGTCTTGGAGTCCTGTTGTAATGAGTCGAGTCTTGTAATTCATCATCCGAGTCAGTTTATATAGGACTCGAAGACTCGAGATTTTTGGAACACTAGTTAGAATCCAGAAAATGTGACACCAGTCCGGTGGTGGAAGTCTGATAGGCAGTGTCTCCATGTAAAACACAAGTAGTCTGCTGCATTTGGTTAGACTGGAAGCCGATCCCAACGTAATTAAAAAAAGGCTAAGCAGAAGCATAAGTCTCTAATGCATAATATATTTAGTACATACCTTAATTTAGTGAGGACCAGTACTGCAGGTCTGGTATCGCTTCTGAAGGTAGCCCTGACTCCTAACGTGAAATCTGCCCAGTGTGACGTCACGCCTTCTCGAGTGTCCAGTCTGAAACAAAGTTTGTATAGGTCAGACAAACGAACAAAAGACGGCTTCGGAAGTGAACGTTGTTGAATTCTGAAAACGCAGCTTAGAACAGCATTACTACCGTTAGGACAACTGCCCAAAACATAAACTTATTATTCCAAAATAATGTTATTATTTACTGCAGTATTTCGTTTTAACATAAACTTCTGGTCGTCCAGTTGTAAAAATTCCAAGACTATAATTTAAATGATTTCAAATGCATTATTACATTAAAATATTAGTTTTCTGCACACCTTCATAAAAACTGTAAATGTGGTACATTTGGAGTGCAATTTTAGATCTGCGTAATTTTCGTAAAAAGCTGTACACATTTTTTGTTTCTCACATTAATATATAGATTTTAATAATGACAAGTTGATTTCAGCACGCCGATTAAATTCAAATCTTTTAACAAAAGATATGAATTAAAACTTCATAATACGAAGATGAAGCCGTAGTCTTCAGAATTAATATTAGAACTAATAACGCACAAGTATGGAACATTCCGAACACTCATGGAGCAATCTACGTTTTAATAAACTCGTCTGAGATCACATACAAAAGTTATATTTTAGGGCTCTATTCTCAAATCTGCTGCTGGTTCTTGGGTCAAAACCTTTGGGATCTCAGAAGTGTATAAACAGTCCCTAAGACGAAGCAAACCTCGTATTGGACAGTATCCAGAAACGAATTGGAATTTATTATTAGCTACTAACTAGCTGACCTAGCGAACTTCGTACCACCATTTTATTTAATATAATAAAGTATATCTTTACTAATATTATAAAGCGGAAAAGTTTGTTTGCTTGAACGCGTAGCATCTTTGAAAGGACTGCGGAGATTTGGATCAAATTTGGTACGGAAGTAGCTTGAAGTAAAAATATTATTAAAATAGATTAAAAAAAAAACTCTCCTTTTTTGCACTCTATTTTATTAATATTTTTACCTTTATAAAATCCAACCTCTGGCAACGAAAAGTTTCTCTAGTTTCTCTAAGTATTTTTTTATGGCTGAGAGGGTTATAATAATAACATATTGGAATTCACTGACCGATGAAATTATGTTCGTATTTTTTTATTAATAAGTTAATTTAGTCATCATTAGAAATATACCAGAATCTAGGCTTCGTTTCCTTTTGAAAAGTGGCTACACCACGGAAACAGTGCTTTCACCATTTCCATCACTTCTTATGAGTAAATTAACGCACTGTCTCGGGGTTTGAGTAAAAGTACTAAGTACGAGTAAAAGTACAACTAAGATTGGATTGTTCGGTACTTCGACGCATACAGACGTGCTCAACAAAATTTCCATAAAATAACAATTAAATAATAGTGACCTAGTTTAGTGTTTTAGCGTACTATACACATTCTAGTTGCAGTGATGAGTTTATTATTAAGTTATATATGTGTATAAACATTAGTGATATTTTTTGCAAAAATGGATGGTAGTCCCTTTAACAGGAGTGGTATAACACGCCGCACTCCTCCACCTATGTCGCCTCAGAAGCCCAAGGATGATAAAGACAAAAAGATGGAAGTGGTCACAACTCCAGAAATGCAGAACTGGTTGGGATCTATTGAGCAGTGCTTAAATGAGGTCTGTACGATTGCATCCGACGGAAAGTTAAATTCGGACCAAAAAATAAAAATAAATAATTTGTGCCGTAAAATTGCAAGTAGTACCTCTCACATGGCTGTCCTATACCAGTCTTTCAGTACCAAAAAGCACTACAAACGCACTTCTCCCTTCAAGCGTTAGCCGAAAAACAGGAGTTGGCAAATAGCCTAAATGACCTTAAGAAAGCAGTACAACAGGCCAACACAGGATCAAATACGCCTAGCACATCTTTTGCGGATATGGTCAAAAAGGGAACCAACAGCTTTGTTCGTCCTAGCACTTTTAGTTCTGTTGCGATTTATCCCAGTGATAGTTCAAAGACGAGTGACGAAACTAAAAATATAGTCCAAAAAATAATATGCCCTGAGGATATGAAACTGAAAGTTCGAGGAGTTCGGAAGACAAGAAACGGAGGTGTGATCATCAGCACTGAGTCCAGATCTGATATTGAAAAAGTGAAACAAACCGTCCAACTTGCCTCAAAAGGCCTTACTGTTGATGAGCCAAATAAGCGCAAGCCTCGTATCATAGTTTTAGGAGTTCCAGCATCTATGGATGAGAGTGAGGTCTATAAATGCATATACGAGCAAAATTTAGTAGAGAAAATACCATCATTGACACGAGACGTATTTATGACCTCAATAAAACTGAGTCACAAATCGGGAAAGAAAAGTGAGGCCAATTGCAACTACGTCATTGAGGTCCCTGCGAACATACGTAGAGCCCTCATCACACAGGACAGAGTATTCATAAACTGGACATCCTGCCCAGTAAGAGACTTTACATTAGTCACAAGATGTTTTAAGTGTCAGCAGTATGGGCATGCAGCTAAAACCTGTAAAGCAATGGCCTCTACGTGTGGGCATTGCGGAGAAGACGGTCACTCAATCCAGGACTGTACAAAGAAGACAGACTCTCCTAAATGTGCAACATGCCTGCGATTTAAGAAGCCTCATGAACACAAGACTGGAAATGCCGATTGCCCAGCTAAAAAAGCAGCTGAATATAGGTATATTAACTCGGTTGACTATGACGGCGCCTAAGAGCGCCACATACTTATTCGTAATTAAGAGCTTAAATTATAATATTTAGTATAATGGATGTTAATTTGATTACAGAATTAGATAATATATTTCTATCGGAAGCAAAATCTTGTGAGGTCGAGGAGTGTAGAAAGTATCTGACCGGCTATCAAAATTCACTAACTGTACTAACACAAAATATTCGCAGTATTTTCAAGAACATAGACAGCTTTAATGTTTTCCTGAGTAGGCTAGACTTTGCATGCGATATAATAGTGCTTACTGAGTGCTGGATATCAAATCGACAAAGTAACATACCGGAATTACCGGGGTACAATTTATATTACAGTACAATAAACCATAATCAAAATGATGGAATCATTGTCTATGCTAAGTCATCGCTAAAAGTCACAATCGAACAACCAACCCTACAGGATTGTAATTGCTTAGTTATCAAAATTGGCTCTAATACAGCAATTATTGCTATGTATAGATCCCCAGCCCATAAAAACTTACACTTATTTCATAATTCCCTTAACAGTACACTTCAGGCGACATGCTCTTTTCAAAACATAATACTAACAGGTGATATAAATGTAAATATAGGATCTGAATTTTATGATGCAGGCACCCAAGACTATCTTAATATCTGTGCATACCATGGGCTTCTCCCCGCTCACAGATTGCCGACTCACAAGAGTGGTTCTTGCCTTGATCACATGTTAATAAAATCAAATCATCAATATATAACGCTTGTCACTAACTCAACGATCACTGACCATCATGCTGTCCTACTTACCGTAAATTTAACGCTGCCTAAGCTAAATCGCCGTCCGACTAAGTCTAAACTAAACATAAACAGACTCGAATATGATTTATGCAAGATTGACTTCAGTGACGTCTATAATACTGCTGACCCAAATGTGTCATTAGCGTATTTTATAAAATCTGTCCAGCAAGCCATATTACATAATACAATAGAAATACCAATAAATAAGAAGTTGTATAACATTAAACCATGGATCACTCCCGGGCTTATTCGATGCATAAGGCACAGAGACAGACTACATCAAAAGTCTAAGAAATACCCTGATAACTTAATTCTTCAAATATCATACAAGAGATACAGAAACTTCTGTAACAATTTATTGAAGAAAATTAAAATTGATTACGATAAAACCAAATTGCATAGCGCAGGTAAAAACACTAAGCAAATCTGGAAACACATCAAAGACGTCACTCATATCTCAAAACAGCACGAATCACATTCGAGTTCACTATTAACGAATTCCTCACCGCTTTCGTCTGCCAATTATGTAAATAACTATTTTGTTAACGTGGGTAAAAACTTGGCTGAAATGAAAACTAACCTAACTGGCTATCAGACAACTCCACCTTCGCACAGTTCGAGCACTAGAGCTTCATCTTTCGTTATGCTGGACACAGATGAACATGAAATAGCGCGAATTATCACAGGGTTAAAGGACGACTGTGCTGTTGGTTGGGATAGTATAAGCAATAAGATCCTGAAAAGATTCATGCATATTTTTGTTCCTCCCTTAACATATATATTTCAATTATGCCTCTCTGAAGGTATCTTTCCTAAATTCCTTAAAAATGCTGTAGTTATCCCTATCTATAAATCCGGTAGCAAAGATCTAGTTGCTAATTACAGACCAATATCATTACTTCCGTCGGTATCTAAAATACTTGAAAAGATTATAAATAGCCGACTAGTTAACTTTCTGGAGAAGACACATTATCTTTCACCCTTCCAATTCGGGTTCAAAGCCAAATTATCAACAGCTGACGCGGTGCATAGCCTGACTAGTTATTTGACACAGGAATTAGGAAGAGGTAACCACACCTTAGGGATCTTTCTTGATCTAGCCAAGGCATTTGACACTGTTTGTACGACTTCGCTCTTACACAAATTAGAAGCTCTTGGTGTAAGAGGAACGCAGCTAAAACTTTTTGCGGACTACTTAGATGATCGGCATCAATGTGTTAAGATAGATAATATTACGAGCAATTATCAAAAGAACACTGGATTTGGTTTGCCTCAAGGAAGTATTTTGTCCCCCACATTGTTCTTAATATATATTAATGACCTGTGCAACATTAATTTAGATCAAGGCAAAATAATATCATACGCCGACGATACCGCACTTGTATTTACCGCCACAACTACTGACGAACTATATGAGAAAGCGCAGTCAGGATTTAATATAGTAAACAACTGGTTGAGACATAATTTACTCACATTAAATGCTGACAAAACAAAATACATTCATTTTGTCATGCGCAGGCCTCAATACGCTACTTCTAACCCTCAGCTATACGCCCACGAATGCATGACACCATCTCTGAACATGTGTAACTGTCCTACTATATTCCCTACTAACAACATAAAATACCTCGGGATTACAATTGATGATACACTTTCCTTCCGACACCATATTAAAAACTTAGTTAGTCGAGTCCGTAAATTAATATTTGTATTTAAGAAACTACGATCAATCGCGGACTCCAAACTAATCACGCAAGTATATCTGGCCCTATGTCAATCTATAATTCAATATTGCATTACTTAATGGGGTGGCGCTCTGAAAACAAATATACTGCCTCTTGAACGAGCACAAAGGACGATCTTAAAAGTAGCAACCTCCCGCCCCTTTCTCTTTCCTACATCCCAGTTATATAAATCCTGTAATGTACTAACAGTCCGTCAACTTTTCATCATGCACATAGTTCTAAAACAACATACAATGCTTACCTATAATTCGCACATTACTAACAAGAGGCGGAAAGATATAGTCTGCGTCTCACATCCGACCTCAAAATTTATCTTTACAAATCGATTTTTTTTCGTTTTTAGGTCCACTATTGTACAATAGATTAAATAGAATCTTAAATATATATAACTTAAATTATTTTAGTTGTAAAAAAGCAACATGTAATTATTTACAAAATATGACATATGACCAGACGGAAGAGTTACTTGCAATATGCAAATAGAATGTCAACACTAGGAACACATATTTAACTATTATTATCTAGATTTAGTTTTAGTTATTTCATGGATTATGTATCACTTAAGATAGTTTGTACTTCATCGCCTGAAGCACAGGTTTTTAACCTAGTACAGGCAAATATGTTAATTTTCCTTAATTTAATTAATTCTTAAGACTTATATTGTAACTGTATTTTGCACTATTTCTTAAATAAATAAATAAACAACTTGTAAGTGTCTTTACTTTGGTATTATTCGTCAAATCGTTCGAGCTCCTTGAGCTACGCGATAATTAACAAATGATTGCATTGTTTGGATAGATCTACTATCAAAATGCATACATTTAGTCGACTCCTTTCAAAGCTGTCTTTCTCATTACAATAGTTAAAACTGGGCCAACTCATTAAAACCCATATCTCCCATACCAACCACGATTCGAACAATTATCCCTAGTTTCGTTAACCCCAAAATACCGACATCGTTCAAACCCAAATCACTTGATCACGACTAAGCCTTCGATTGTCAAAACAAACAAAACATTCTCTATGACAGTGGCAAGAAACGGTTGACTCGACTAGACAGGGGGATTCAAAGCGACCGATTATAGGGATTAATGTGAACTAGTTCATGCCGCGGCGCTACTTGAGTTGTCGCTATCAGTTTTTTCGTTAGAAGTATAGTTTTTTTATATATATTAATTGGTTTGGTGATAATTTTATAAATAAAGAGTTGTCACATTGGTTTCTAGTTTAAAAGTTCACAACTTTTAAATATAATTAAGAACATATACTATATGTATACAGGGCGTCCAACACTCACGAGAATTTGGGGTTTAAACTACAAATTCATATACTGAAACCGTTGAAAAAAGACATGATTATTTTTTTCATTACCGTTGTAATTGTGCTAGATAGAAATTGTGTTTTTACATACTCAACATTTTATAAAATTAGTTACAGAAAGTGGTAGGTAAATCTAATTTGTTCTCTGGATAGTCAGTTAGGACACACTGGTCTCGTCTAGTTTAAAAGGACCAAAAATATTGTCATGTAAAAGTGTTATTTTTAACTTACATACAAAATAAATAATACAAAAAACATTTATCAATCACATATTGACATACGATCTAAAATTACAAAGGTTAATTATGAAAAAAAAACCCAAATAAAAATAACTGCATCCTACCCACCATATCCCGAACAGCGTGGTCCTACCCTACATTGCGCCACAAAATCTTGGCAACGTACGGCGAACAAACTAACAATAAACTGTCTTTTGTTCTGTTTAATTTACCAACTTTTGATCGTGTTTCACGAATTTTCAATTCGTTTTTATGTGGCCTCCAAGTTCTGTTTATGACCCGTGCTGAGTCGCGTCATGGGGTTTGCAGGATTTAAATTAATTTAGGAAGTTTGCATTTAGGAAAATATCAGAAACGAATTATTTACAGGCTTGCGTTTGACGAAATTCTCCCCAGCCATTTGATTAAAAAAAAATGATCAGCGTTAAAGAATTAAAAACAAAAAAATAAGTTTGGACAAGAATAACCGCCGAATTTCTCGCAGGTCGATGTACATAAATTATTAATAATATCGGGACTTTGTTAATACATTTTTAATAGACTATATATTCCTATAATGGAAAAACCTCGCCGAGGCTATTTTAATGCACCCTTATCTTCCTTACAAAGCTTAGGCTATCTTCAGACCGATATGTCAGTCTAATCCCGGGAGGATTTTATACACACACAGGGTCTGGAATTAATCCTAGTTTTATCTAGACGTCTTAGTCTATGGCTGAATCGATAATTAATACGAGACTGGCTGATAGTCTCTTGTCTATTAGGTATTATCACTGGTTGGTATTACGTATAGTTTTTTTTTTATGTAGTACTAGCGACCCGCCCCGGCTTCGCACGGGTGGAATGTTTATATTAAATATACTATAGAGTGTCTTTATATACATCGCTGACAGCCTTTTTGTCATTCGACATACATGTTCTCTTTAGTAATTACTTTTGAAAATGCGACACATAATTTACCATGGGAAAAACATTCAACGCTCAAATCTAAGCAACATAGGCACGCGCGCCGTGCCTCCGTCGCGCCGGCACCGCGCCGCAACCGCTATGTCCTTGCATTTTAAATCTGTAATATCTTCGAAACTATTTATTTAAATTATATTCTGTAAAGGGCAATATTGATTTATATATTATAAATATATCTATAAGAGATAGACAGATGTCATCGAGGACTTTTTGTTGACCTTTTTAAGGTGTACAATACTGTAGTACATTATTTTGATCTATCTCGTAGGTTCAGCCAGCGTTTGCAAAGCAAGCGCAAAAAATTGTGTTTATTTGCGACATCACATTAGAAACCTCAAAAATTATCAGTGTTCCTCTAGTATCACTCTTTCTACTAAAAGAAGCATCAAAATCCGTTGCGTAGTTTTAAAGATTTAAGCATACATACATGTGCAGGGACAGAGAAAGTGACTTTGTTTTATACTATGTAGTGATTTACCACGATTTAAAAAGAAGCTTGTGGCTTAATAAAAACAACCGCAGCAGTCAACCTTTTAAGGTAAGTACAGCTTACTATGGTCGGTTTGTGGATGAATGATTATCTATAAAAATCGAGATTCCTCCGTGCCACAGAAAGCACGATAAGCCGTTGGACCCGGATATTATTTGCACATCTTTGATACTCGTTACGGGTGCTCGGAAACCACAAATCTGTCACTAAACGCACTCTTGCTATGCTTAGTGTTCTATAGCTCTGCACACCCTATAAGCATGGGATATGGTAGGTACAGGTAGTCGTTCCTTTATATACTAGTACTGAGCTGCATCCGGTAAGTCTGGAAGCCGACCCCCAATAATTGGGACAAGGCTAGCCCGCTAGGCAGATGATGAATTATAAAGTAGGTATATACCTACAAATTAGAACTCTATTAGTGAACTATCCATCTCCAAAGAGATAAAAGCATTCCTATACATAAGTTGGAACCACGTAGCAATTCACGACGAAGCTCTCAAACATCCATCTATTAAAATATCTAACATTGTCTTACAAATAAACGAGAATGTTTTCAATGTTGTATATGATACGATATTTTAGTAACTATTAAAGTTAAGTTTTAAAATTAATTGGCATATACTTAATATTATATATTTACTATATTTTATACGTTTTCGAGGTCGATTACCGGACACCGCAAAGAAAGAAAGAAATAAAGCATTTTGATTGAAATCGAACTGCGCGACACACTACGCCGATAACACGTGTAACATAGCATTAGTTTTAGTGAAGCAAAATGTATTATTTAGTTATGCTACAGATATTGTTAAAGTATGTAAGTAAGTATTTTATTTGCATGAGTCAAGTTTGCATGAAATAAATGGTTTGATTGATTGATTAAGAATAAAATAACTTAAACGAGAACGCAAATATAATAAAAAGAATTGAATTATCGCTTCTTACGTGCGTATTGCACCTAGCACGCAATCTCTTTACCACCCTTAGTTGACTGGTAGACAATACCAACGGCATTTAGTCTGCCTTTGTGCTTGAAGTATATATAAATAAAACTTAATGGCATTATCACCGGCCGTCGCCGCTGATTCGAACCTTTTACCTCAAAAAACTTTTTACCAAAAAATTAAACCGACTCCCAAAAAACCCTACAAAGTGAAAAATAACTTTAATTTCAGTAGTCGGTGTCTTTAGTTTTGTATTTTCGTTATTGGCACCGACTTCCGAAATTAAAGTTATTTTTCACTTTGCAGTGTTTTTTGGGAGTCGGTTTAATTTTTTGGTAAAAAGTTTTTATTTCACTCTTTTTAGTTGGTTGATTTTTAATTTACCTAGTTACAAGAGCCTAAATGTCAACTACTTATAACATTTTACAAAATATTGCTTTTCCCAATACTGGGCCGTTAATTTTTGAGGAGTTCTCCTGGTACTTCGCCATCAGCTATACATCACCATATGCATTGTGACGAGCACCAAGTGCTTAACATCCATATTCAAGTAATCGAATCGCAATCCACGAAATACTTATTATTGAGTAGTTTCGGCGGCCATCTGTGGTCTTCATCATCAGTTCCACTTCCCCAAATGGTACTTTTTTAGAGCAACTGTACAAGTTACTATAAGAAATACCCAAAACGCCATAGGTGTGCCTATAATATTTGAAGAGTTCCCTCAATTTCTCCAGAATCCCATCATCAGATCCTGACTTGGTGACAAATGGTACCAATTTCAAAGTATACCCTATCAAACAAAAAAAGAATTTTCCAAATCGGTTCAGCCGTCTTGGAGTACTCGGTGATCATACATTAAAAAAAAATATATATATATACGCGTCGAATTGATAACCTCCTCTTTTGGTCGTCGGTTGAAAATCTAGTTACCATTAACGAAACAGCCTATTCTTAGACACAAACATTAACATCTGGATAACAGATATTACGATACAAAATACGTCACCCATCGCTTCACATAGGTTCTATACACGTGTTACGGAGCTACCAATCAGTATCAGGGCTGTCACTAGTAACTGGTATTCATCTTGTCGTCACACATTAGCCGTGCTCGTTACATAAGGGTAGTGTGTAGGATAGGTGGCGAACGACAACTCGGGGGCATCCCTGTCTAAAACCCATTACACCGCATAAGAGCGATGCATGCCGCACAGGCGTAGCAGGTCCATTGCGTTGTCTCCACCAATGTATAAAGATACTTTAGCAAATGTGAAAATATCTCATCTTGGTTATACTTAGTTATAGCATGTATTAAAAGGTTATAGTGAAACTTAGTACTGAAATATGCGACAATTCAGTGTTATGGACACGCACTGTTTTGATCCGTTGTAACAGTTGCCTGCAAATAGGCTTAAGAACTGCAAAGAGCACAAATGAATTAATAATTATTCATTGCCCTCGGTTTTCTATATGAATTAAGCATAAACTGCCCTTATAAAAGCTTGTGTCTTAACCAAACAGCTTACCTTTTAAATATGTCCACTATCGAAACATGGCCTAACCTTCTGTATGTTTTCCCATAGTGGTACTGTCTACTGTACGAAAGCAAGGCAAGCGTCTAATTTTGATTGAATATTCAGTTATATTCATATCGTGGTATTCCACAGGTAGCACGTCGTAGGATTAATTAAGTCAGACTAGTTTTAGTATCAAGGTTTATTTGCTTGACGTAGGTAAGTAATCCTCGAAATGAAAAGATTTGTCCTACAGTATTCGTGTCTAGACTATTGTGTTAGGTGTTTCCAGGGCCTTGACCAAGAAATTAACAGATTTACTTTATCTACATTGAACGTGCCTACAATACACTTTTGTTAAGCACGTCATGGCTTGTCTATCTTCAGTAGTAAGTTTACAGAAAAAAAAATCTTTTGAAATAAGAAGTACCTTTATGTTCTTGTCTCTACACATAATTATATTTATTTTATAATTTTTAGATAAAAAATAAGAGAAGCTCATGACTTACTAGGTAATAACAGCCGTAGGGATCGATCTTCAAGGCTAAACAAAACAGATGATGTGGTGTGAGCAGAAATTAACATATTGTTAACATCAACTGAGATTCTTGTTTTCCTTATCTCTTTTATTAAAATTAATTGAGGGCGCTTACAAAAATATATACTCAGATACACAAATAGACAGACTCAGACCAATTACCTGTAGATCATACACACATTTGTTGCGGTGCGGGATCGAACCCGTGACGCTAAGTGTAGCGGCCAATCGCTCATACACTGCGACAATCATGTCATTGGTATTGTTAGTCAGTATTGCTCTCATGTTTGTTATTATTTAAGGAACAATACAAAAGAAAATTATATTTTAAATATAAACTTCTCATAAGAGAAAAATTGAAAACCCGTTTGCGAGACCAGAAAAATCCTCTCATAAGGATATCCTTATGAGAGGATTAGGTTGTTGGTTGGAGAGCGATTAGGTTGTTCAGGTCAGATAGGCAGTCGCTCCGTGTTAGGCACTAGTTCTCAGCTGCATCTGGTTAGACTGCAAGCCGACCTCAACATAGTTGGGAAAAGGCGTAGTAGATCCAAAATACATCAATATTTAGAGAGATTTTTATATCACTTTAATATATGGAAAATAAAATCCGTCACATTCGAGCCCGTCATCAAATTTTATTTAACAAATAATAACATAAAACGTCATCTAGTACAATACTTTATCAATCCCAATAGTACCCAGACACCTATCGATATAGTCAATCAATATGGTTTGTGTTACCGATGTAACACAAACCATATTGATTTCGATCACGACGAGTGAAGCCGGGATTCCTGGCCGTCAGTCTGAAGTACTCTTGGCATTCATGAGTAGTAATTATTTATTGTTAAAATTAATGAATTAAATGAAGGAGTGGGTTATGGTTATGGTTTGAAAGTGGTTTATAGGAGTAGTCGAAGATGAGAGATTTTCGTTTCGGGGTCTAACAAATAGATGTGACGCTGAGGAATTTGTTACACCACTTCTTGTAAGCTAAAACACAATAAAGTGGTAACGTGTAGGCATTATACGGGCATTGTACGGGTTTGCCTGAAATAAATGGATTGATTGATTATGATACTGTACTGTTTTAAGTTAAAACTTATTTTATAAACAAGTTAAGTTGGTGAGTTTTAAAGTTTGTAGGTTTGCACAAAGTAATCATTGGATCTACTGAGCAGATTTTGAAAATTCTTTCATCAATAGATAGCTATACTTTCCACAGAAAAACCTTCAGACGCGATCGTACAATTTGAATAAATAACTTCAGATTATTTTGTTACAAAATGTTTTTGTTTTCTCTACAGAGAGAGCAGCAGAGTACCTAACGCCAGCTTTTACTTCTACCTTAAAATATGCATGCCAATTCTTATATTCAAATACGTACATTTTTACGAGGCAATGCCATCGCGTTTTGATAAATAAATATGTTACCTTCCTTTGCGACGCATAATCGAGTCATTTAGATTTGTTTCTGCCAACAAAAGTAAAATATGTGATGGTTTTAAAAAAATACGTGTTTCGTCTCCAAATTCTTTCAAACTGAGCATACAATTATAATGAAATACTTACGTATAAATAGGTGACTCGTGGCCCTGTTTGTACCAGATGACGAGCCCCATGCGGTCTTCGGGTAGCGCTGGAGTGACGTCACAGGGCAGCTCCACACCGCCCCCAGATGGCGCGTGAAGGGACTCGATTGATGCTGGAACAAGTTAGAAGAGTTGATTAGATATTTGAAAAAAGTAATGATGTCCAGTTTTTTCATATTAATAGAACATTTAAAGATACTTAAGTAAAAAAAAATATCATATGTAATATTTTCTTTAGGAACTACAAGTTTATGTTTTTGTTATTCTAGTGGTTAAATTCCACCATTGCTCGTGTAGGTAAGTGGGAACTTTAAAATTTTGAGAAATTATTTATTAAGATAATTATTTAGTGTATGGTAGTGTGTAAGTCTATTGCTGTCTATCTCTGGGTAACCTTTCTGCAGTTGAGACCGATATAAACAGTAATAGAATATCTATGAAGAGACGCACACTTAATTTAGAGACATCTTATGAAACATCTGAAGTTAGCCAAACAGAAAATTCAGGATAACGGGCTAATTGATTGGTAGTGATATTGACTTTGTAATTTCTTAATGGTATATTAGAATCTGCTAATGATTGCTTTCGGGCACAATTGGATTTTTGAGCTTCAGCATATATTTAGTTAGCCCATGACACGGTAACAAGGTGGAGTGTGTTGTAGCCTGTAGCGACTTTGTTTTGTAAGAGACATAGTATGTTGTTATTATATCTTAAAGTATATCTGGAACTTGTGTGCGGTGTATAAATTGCCACAAGCAAAGTAATAATGAAAATAATAAATAATTATATTTATTTTGCAAACTGGTTATAATTCCCATGTAATTAATTTCGTAAATTTAAACTAGATCAGGCCAGTGTTTCCTGGCAGACTAACCTGCGAAGAATCACTGAAACAAACTCAGAGATTGTATTAAAGTCCGTACTAATAAAAGCATATGAGAACCATGTAGGTTTATGTCTGTGGCGCTCTTTTGAAGAAAAGAAAGAAACGCATTTAAATTTTGGTAATACAAAATAACCAACAGTATAATTAAATAAAAATAGTATAAGTAAGGAAATCGAATATAAGGGATTTGTATACTGAAGAGTAATGGCCCCCGTGGGTTACGTGAAAATGTCTGGGTGTATGTGAGGATGTTAGTAAGATTTGATGATGCTACTTTACTATAGTTTTCCTAAGCAGCTAAAGAATTAGCAATTGATCTTTATAGGTATTTCATGAATAAGTAGAGGTGACAACGGTACCAAAATCCAAAGTCAAACATACCGCGCTCTAAACTTCTCTTGGTACATTAATCTATTCTTACGTTATTAGTTATCCTACAATTCAAATTTCAACCATATATACTAATAGTTTAGGCTGTAGATTTATATTCAGTTATGACAAAAGCTTTCATAAGTAGTGTAATAGAAATACGTCTAATCAAATATCAATTAGAGTAGTTCATTAGTGCCGAATAAGGTCTTCTACACACAGATTCGATCACGTGCGTGTTAAATCGGATTATGTTTACTGATTTGTATGGATTCGATTCTGTGATTACTTCCAGAATTACTGTATGATTTTCAGCTAAGGCAATATTAGTTACAGATGGAATCAAACCAACATCATTAATAACTGCGCTGTAGCAAATTCATGACTTTGCGAACACTCGGACGCAGCGTTAAGCATACATATTACTTCACGGACGACATGTAATCTCGACACGGTTTTGCAGTGGTTGAACGATTGGCTGCTGCGCTGCACCTGGTCAAATGTTTGTATGGCCTCCAGATACGGTCCAGGTCTGGGTGTTTGTGTAAACTTACCCACGAAACAGGAGTTTTTTTTTGTTGTGGGGTAACGACTTTACCTTAACCAAAAAAAGTTGAGTACAGAAAATGATTCATTAATTATCGTTGAAATATTAATTATAATATTAAATTGAAATAAAATACAAACATAACACACTTTCACATTTATTTGACTACGGTTCTATCCTGTCCATTTATGCATGAGGCCAGGATGCAATTTAAAACATTTATTATAGGTTTAAGATAGCGAGTAAGTTAGTATAACATAAAGAGGTTTTCTTTTTTGAGAGAAAAAGATACCCATTTTTATGTAAATAGATTATAAAAAACCTATAACGCGTTGCAATTTAAAAGTTGAAGAAGTTGAAAACAAATGTTTACAACGGTGAATACTATTCTTCGTTGCAATTTTACGCATAATAAAAGTATGTACATACGTCCTTCTGCATTTCCTCTGTGTCCGAATATAACTAGGGTGAACGTCAATTTGCATGATAATCAGTCCTACTCATCTTTACACAGCCTCTCGAATCAGATTAACGCATGCTCATCTAAATAGGTTGTTATTAATACGAGTGGGATTATACAAGAATGTATTTGTAAATTATAATAATGTGTTAGGATCATATAGTTAGACCATTTAAATAACCATAATCGACTAATCGGGCTGACACAGTCAGGGTTCTATGACTTTTTTAAAAAAATGGCGCGCAACGGTGACGTTAGGATAGTCTGTTGACAGTTGTGAGACGGAAGATAGAAAGCACGCAATTCGTTTATTATTCTTGGATCCATGAGTTAATAAGAGTTAGAAGAGAATAAGAGTTATATTCAAGTTAATAAGTTTTTGTGTAATTGGATTGGATAGTATACAGAATCGTAACGTTGTTCTATATAAAAGGAAAACCGTGGTGACGGAAACAAGGGAAGTAAAAGGGAACTGTCAAGAAAGGTTTAGATCTCTCGTTAGAGAGTGTTATTTTCTTTGGTTTAGATTTAGATGGAAGCGTATATAAAATGTAATCATGATGCAGTAATAAATAATATTATCTTGTACTGAAGTGAGCAGTTTTATTACATATCAGAAGTGGTAAGTACACGCCTATTTATGAATGTAAGTGGATAAAGTATTAGTTAGTACCTAACACTGATTGGTTAAATACTCTTTGGTACCTAACTACCTACTTTTTATTAGAGATTACGATAAAATGTTAGGTTAAAAGAACACGTGATGGGTAGAACATATTTCTTTATTCCAAGATACTTTTATACAGAGTTTACTTTCTAAATTAGGAGAAATAGTGACTTTCTTTGAGTTCAAACGCGCCATATAAGATTTCCGCCCCTAAGACGACCCACTGATCAAATACCCTGCTTTACGTTTATGTGCATCTTAAATAACTTTTTGTTTTATCTCTTTTATGTACACCCGGCACAATGCCTTACAAACAAGCGACTAATTCGAGGCGCCTAACTACGACCAACAAGGGATTAATCGCATCATGTGGCTGAAGCCAGTTCATCAGAAGTGCAGCGGCAGTGCGAGGTCAAGCAGTCAGAGGTGTCTTTGATGTTGTAGTTGCCATATAGCCGAAGCTAGACCAAGAGCTTGTAACAGAAGCAGCCGAAGTTGCAGTCCTTGCTGAAGCCATACATCATTAAATCTACACAAGAAGGGAAAGGAGTTAGAACGAGATTGAGGGTGTCTGAGTCCCAAGGAAAACAATGGGCTGTTCAAAGCGCGGCCTAACAGAATCTCATGGCAAATGGGCTTATCTGAGTAGTAAGCAAATAGTGTGGCTGTGGGCTATTGGTTAGTTGGTATTGCATCAGATTATTAATTCATGAAGTAAGTAATTGAATTTCTTAATAATGAAAAATACTTATTTTTTTACTAAATACTTTACTAAACATGACTTTATTCAGAACTAGAAAATGATTTCATATATTGTAATATACTTGCATTATTATCACCCTCTTCATCTGATAATGAAGATCATTTGTTTTTTCCATTAACTACAATATTATTGTTGATAACATTTTGTGTCCACTCATCAGCTCCAATTTCTTAGAAAGCTAAGCTCTTCTGTTAATGTTTTAATATCACTTGGCAAACAATACCTACTTATTGACGCATATTATATTGTTAGCGTAATTAGTTATGTATCACTTATTACAGTAGATACAAGTAACCTCTAGAAGTTTGAACTAAGTTGACCATATAATTTATGGCATTAATGATAGGTCGATAAAATTTGCAGCGTTGCTCATAGAAAAATATTTGTAAAGACAGCACACCCATTGCACTTTTGACATTACTTATTGCATGTCACGGTTTTAGCACAGTTTTATACTCTATTTTTAAATTAGGTCAGGTCTGTATCTTAAGAGATAGGGTTCAGACATTTAACTTTTACAAACAGTATTTACAAAAATGATTATGAAATAAGTATAACAAAGTAGTATCTTAGTGTAGGCGTATGCGAGAATGTGTGTTGTGTGTGATGATAATTATGTGTATGTGGATGATGAAACATGTGCAGACTATAACTACTGTTTGGTACTTTGCTTACGTATTGCTTGACAACTTAGTGACGAGTTGATCTCGGTGATAATAATTCGCGGAATGAAGATCATTTAAGTTAGAGCGACTACCACAAACTCTTGTGATTTTGATATCTCTTGTGAAAAATAATTTCGTTGAAAACTTTTTGAAATAATATGTTAAGCATAGTTATTTGAAGAGCACTGATTCTCAAAATCGTTCATATTGAAGGAAGAGAACACTTGGATTTTGGTTTGGGAAAATGACATGTCATGGAAAAAGTGTGTTAATTTGGCCAATTTGAACACAATAATTAGATTACAACAAAAGGTTGTTAAGTAAGGTGAAATGGAGGTTCTCTTGTGTAACAAGTCAAATCCTAAGCTTGTTTCTGTGTCAGCTAATTTATTTATATATTCTTGTGAAGAAATTGAGAGACGCAAAACTGATCTACCCGCAATCTTTATTTTGTTGTCGCTGTTATACAAGGTGTACTGATTGATGTCATCATTGAGTGTGGCTTGGTTATTTCTCGTGTATCATGCTATTTTACCTGTGTGCGCAAACATACGTTTCCGCGTTTGAATGGTTTGGGAAGTCAAGAAACCGAAAGTACTTCTTTTGTTTACATTTCATATCAGTGTTTGTGATACGAATGTTTGTTATTGAAGAGCTAGCTGTTAGCTAGATAATACTGGTTGCGGTCGATTTTTTCGGTTAAGCAACGTAGGCCAGGTCCATGGATGGGTAACCACCCTGACATATCAAGATTCCTCCGTGCCTCAAAAAGTACATTATTAGGCTGTTGGTTGCAGCTATAGTTTTTACAAGTTTGACAGTTGTTAAGGATAGTCAGAAACCAGAACATTCTAACACTGGTTTTGCCAACGAGTATGGTGTTACCCAGCTTTTGAGCATGCATAAGCATAGGGTGTCATAAGCAATCGCTCGAAAACCTAACATGTGATGGTGCTATTGGGAGAGCGGTGCCCGGTGATGGTTCTCATCTGCATTAGCAGGCTTCTTCTGTTTCTTCTGCAAAGTTATAGGAGGTGCCTGGATATTGTTTTGTTTAATAGTAGCATAGCCTCCTTGGACTATCCGCAACCTAGGCCCAGGTCCATCATCTTTGAATCTGAATATGTGTGCGTGTGTATTTTTTTAGCCACGTGCATAGCTGATTGAATGGGAGTGTCCCTTTCCCTACACTTAATCCATTGTAGTGTCGTCGTATTGCGGTTGTTAGCCGTGATACGTTGTAGCGAGTTGTGACTCTCTAGTATGAGCTTAGACTGATATTGATTTAAAAAAAAAAAAAAGAAAAAGAAAATTAAGAACTGAGGCACCATGAGCTTGCTCGGATGTGATTGTCAGTAACGCTCTTAGATTCTGTAGCACGGATTGCTTGGATGGAGCGCACACTGTCCACGTGATAGTTTGTGTAGAGTGTTCCTATTTTGATGACAAGATTTCGACTCCAGTTTCAGTGCTTGTCTTTAACATGGCGGTATAGATTACCAGTTCTTCAGCTTCTGAGTTAGCCTGTAGCTCCAGCGTGAGCTGTTTGACAGATGTCGGTTTTTGTATTTGACAGTTTTATTTGGAAGTGATGCGTTTTCATAGCATTATCACAGAGTGAGGCAATCATGGGAGGTTGATTGATGGAGTTGTCCATGCGTCTCTAAGGATACCTATTGACCGATACGTGTGTTTGGTTCTGGAGTTTTTTTCAATAGTGTCCAAGACATACCGAGTCTGAAGGTTGGCAGAGAAGCCCCTCCCGCACTATTAGGTGTAGTGGCGGTTGTCCCAGCATAGCCCTTAGGCAGTAGGGGACGCAGTTCTCATGCTGCTGCTGATGGCCATGTAGGCAAGTCGTTGCAACTTGAAGTTTCACGCTATGTTTATGCGAGTGATTCGCTGCAACTATTTAGAGAATCTGTTAAACTAGACTGAGTAATGCCGTCTCATGTGTCCATTACGATGGATGTTGGATTAGAACTTTTACGTAAGGTTCTTAAGATTTTCACGAGTTCTGGGTTTTCTATAAATCTGAAGAAATGTGCTTTTCATGTATCCGAATTGTATATTTGGATAGGACCGTAAGTGAAGGTCAGGTAAGCCGAGCGCTCGCTAAGTCGGCTAGTAAGTATGGCTAACTTTGGGTAACTTTGTAACACAAACAAGTTATTATTAAGAAACAGGTAGTGCTGGTTGCTGTCGCTCTCTACTCATGTGCTTCAGACTTTGTCTTTGTGATCAAGCACTAGCAAAGGCACTACCAGGCGGCGGTCGAGTAGTGCAGTCCTGTCGAGCAGCGCACTGTTGCACCTGGCGAGGACGAGGTGTGCAGTTCACTGCCGAGCTGAAGCGATGAGCAATCCAGCTGTCGAGCATGAGTGGCGCCTTGGCGTACTGTAGCGCTTGAGCAGCGCCTTGACGTACTGTCGCGCTTGAGCGGCGCCTTGGCGTTTGTCGCCCAACAATGAGCGCGCGGTCGTGCTGATACAGCGCGCAGTCCTGATGGTGCGCCGGTGAAGCGCGCAGGCGTGCTAGTACAGCGCGCAGTCCTGATGGCGCGCCGGTGAAGCGCGCAGGCGTGCTAGTACAGCGCGCAGTCCTGATGGCGCGTCGGTGAAGCGCGCTGGCGTGCTAGTACAGCGCGCGCAACTGGAGCACAGTTGGAGAGACTCCATGCAAATGTTGGAGAGACGTTGTAACGTTCGGATTTATATGAAATACTCCAAAAGTTGGAGCTGGTTTAAGAGACTCCTAAAGTAGGAGACGATTGGAAATAGGTACTCCAAAAGTTGGAGCTGGTTTAAGAGACTCCTAAAGTAGGAGACGAGTGGAAATACTCCAAAAGTTGGAGCTGGTTTAAGAGACTCCTAAAGTAGGAGACGATTGGAAATACTCCAAAAGTTGGAGCTGGTTTAAGAGACTCCTAAAGTAGGAGACGATTGGAAATACTCCAAAAGTTGGAGCTGGTTTAAGGGACTCCTAAAGTAGGAGACGATTGGGAATACTCCAAAAGTACAAGGTGCTTAGGGACTCCATGCAAATGTTGGAGAGACTCCTAAAGTAGGAGACGATTGGGAATATTCCAAAAGTAAAAGGTGTTTAGGAACTCCAAACAAATGTTGGAGAAACTCCCAAAGTGGGAGACGCTTGGGGATACTGTTCACATGTTCACTTGATACCGTGTATGAGGACATACACATTGTCAGGATGGGCGAGTGTTAGGATCATATAGTTAGACCATTTAAATAACCATAATCGACTAATCGGGCTGACACAGTCAGGGTTCTATGACTTTTTTAAAAAAATGGCGCGCAACGGTGACGTTAGGATAGTCTGTTGACAGTTGTGAGACGGAAGATAGAAAGCACGCAATTCGTTTATTATTCTTGGATCCATGAGTTAATAAGAGTTAGAAGAGAATAAGAGTTATATTCGAGTTAATAAGTTTTTGTGTAATTGGATTGGATAGTATACAGAATCGTAACGTTGTTCTATATAAAAGGAAAACCGTGGTGACGGAAACAAGGGAAGTAAAAGGGAACTGTCAAGAAAGGTTTAGATCTCTCGTTAGAGAGTGTTATTTTCTTTGGTTTAGATTTAGATGGAAGCGTATATAAAATGTAATCATGATGCAGTAATAAATAATATTATCTTGTACTGAAGTGAGCAGTTTTATTACAAATGGTATAATTCATTGAATACTTACTGGATTTATTGATAACAGGTTTAGTAATGTTAGAGAAAAAATGCACAAAGCAGACGTATGAACGACGGGGTTTGCGGGAAAGTTCTGCCGAGTTACCGCGGCCCCGGAAATTTAGGGCAGCCGAAGGAACAGGGTGGGTTTTTAGTCAGTAGAAATCTGACACACCCTTCCGCTTGACCCAGAGCGGAAGAAGTCATTCGATGATTTTCCCACCCCCCAAAAAAAAAAGACGTGTGAACGACCTCTATGCTTTGGTAATAAAGTTGACACTATCACTAGACCTTATAACGGGATATTTGCTATGTGTATTTATTGTTTTGAGTTTCCGATAGTAAGGCACTGTTGCAAGCGCTATGATGACGAATGAACTGAAGTCATTGCGGGTGGATGTTTATGAGCAGACGAGTCGGTCTACCCTCTTCCTCGTTTGTTTTTTGTGATCGGCATGGCTACCACTGTCACATGTATCACTCAAAACCGTCTTTTGGTATATAATATCATTGCTCAAAACTTGATTCAGTTCCCGACACACAAAATACACGAGTCTACTTGCGGACTTTTAACCGTTTTATGTTCTAAAGATACTGTTAATGACCATATTAGTTTAAAAAAGTTATACTGTATAATTAATTATACTAATTAAGATTTTTTTATCCATAATTACTGATTTCAAATACTACGTTTAAAAAACGCGATCAGAAACAGACAACCATTGGAGTGTGTTACACATGACAATGCTTTGTCTGGAATTAATCTGATCATTGAACAATTTACTATGCGTACCTATTGAAAAGCCAAATCAGAAGTAAAATTCTTCTGAAGCTGAGATGTTATTTATTATATACTTTATTGTAAACCTTACACAATAACAATGTTAAACAATTTGAAAAATTGCGTCTCGATATATAATTATGTAGTTATCCGTACCCTAGCGCCGACGTGGAAAGAACGGTCTATGTCATCATGCTCATTGTCACCAGCTCATATTCGTGCGGAATAGGAAAAATATATTTATTTAGTCAGAATAATATTCAAATGCTCATTTCAACCAAACATAATGTTCTTGTATGCAAATTAAGCAGCATGCATTTAATTGCATCTGACACCTGTATAAATACAATACGAATAGTGTTGCCCAAACGAGAGTCTCGCAAGAGTCTTGCAGTTAGCGATTATCCTATTGCTATTTATTAAACGGTAGTTGAGATCTCAGAACAATGTAACAGACTCTGTTACATTAACACCACTACACGCAACACTAAATATGAACCGAAAATAAATAAAATATATCTTTTGATCACAATTTCGTATGTTAATGTGTGAACAATTACGGATTCTTACCACGAAAACCAATTTGTTGGTCGAACGGCAACGGTCGAAAAAAAAAAAAAAACGAAATATTTCATTGCTGCCTACCCTCTTAAAGACTGAATATTAATAAAGGAAACATATTGACGACACGCGACGTTTGATTTCTGTTTTGAAAAATTTATTTATGTTTAAAAGTATTTTAAACCACAAATTATAATCTAAATAAACTGCCCTTGCCAAGCGTGGAGCGCGTTGTTCTATAGTGTCAGTCAATGACTTTTAAACCTGTCACAGTTGCCGGGGTAGCGGGAATGTGATCTAAAGAGATACCGCGGCCCCGGAACTTAAGGGCACCTGAAGGAACAAGGTGAGTTTTTAGTCAGTAGCAGTCTGACACTCCCTTCCACTCCACCCAGAGCGGGAGAAGTATGATTTTCCCAACCAGAAAAAAAAACCTGTGACAGTCCAGTTTAGTAGCCAGAGCAAAAATGTAAGTAGTAAGAGTTGCTTTTACAGGAAAAAATACTCAGTGTATCTAAATAATTGGAAATATCGCTAGTATACATATTTAATAAAGGGCGAGTTTACTGCTATAAACCGGAAATAAATAGAGATTATAAATACTGGCACTAATTAACACAAAATTGAAACCTCAGGCAGTTTACCACTAATTGTTAGATTATTAAGTAACTAAGTGTTAAATAATTACTATAGCAACAGAGTATCAATTAGCGCTGTAGGTAACTAATTTTGTGATTTATGCTCGTGAGTTGAGATGTTAATTAAATTATATCTTACGATTATGTTGATTCTGATATTACCGTGCCTAATCCTGTATACGCACAATCATCACTTAAAGACTGCCATAGCCGGAATTAACGTTGTTCAAAAATAACAGCCTCTGCTTCTCTCCAGCTAAAGCTTTATGAAGTGGTGACGCGAGGGCATCGCGTCAATTCAGGGAGACTACTCAAGTGAACTAACATTTTAAAAATGCTGATATGCACATATTTTTTCCTGCCTATATTTTCCTTATTCACTATTCAAACTCACCATAGTCGTATCAAAAACAGGTCAAGTGGCTTGGATAATCGTGAACGTTTTTCTAATTGGAACTTTTTGGTGATGAACTTCAGGGAAGGTCAGTGATCGGTTGCTGAAAAAACTCCTCTTAGATCTAAGTAAGGCACCACACAAGCACTAATATTTATCATTCTTTACAAAAAAAGAACAATAACATTAAATTAAAACTTACTGCAGTTAAAAGAAACCAAGTTACTTTCTAGTGTGGAAGCGGATGGCAACAATTTTTTCTGTGTGAATTAAGTTTGTTTTCTTTTTCTTCTTTATATTATTAACCGGTATTTAGGGTATAACAGCGTGTGACACAGGTATCTAGGCCTTAAAATTTATGGGCTGTAGTTCACCATGTGGACCCGTTGCGGGTTGATAGATGTTACATGTCTTTGAATTTTTTGGTTCCAGAGCCAGTTTCTAAGCCGGTTTTCTCAGAATATTTTCCTTAAACAATTTGAGAGCAGTGATGATGATATAAATTATACAAAGCACAACCTGCAAATCACATGTCAGGCCCGGAGCCTCTGAGTCAGAAAACAATAATAAAGGTTAAAAAAATCACAAAGTAATCAAGCCGAACAAGTGACGTCACAAGCCCTCAGGTAGCGTAATCTGAACATGTAAATCTCGATCATGGTGATGTATTCGATCGTCTTGATAACAATGAGTGTTATTTTATTTTTTATTTAAATCTCTTCGCTGGTTACGTCTTTATTTATTACTTCCCTTGGTCACCCGCGGCTAGAACGCATTTAGTTAAATTGTGGGGTGAGATTATATTGTTAAGGAATAAAAGTTACTTTGTTAAATAAGTGTGCATTAAATATTGTGAGTAGATAACAAAAGGATAAATTTCTCATCATAATTATATTGTTATAATGATTTATAATTGACACATAAATTAGTACATCAGAATTAAAGCTATGCAATATTTATTGTACTTCGTATCTGCAATTATCCCAATTATGTTGGGGTTAGGTTAGGTTAGGTTAGTCACTTTTCGCAAGGATGGTACCATAAGATAACATGCACAGAAAAAAGCTTGAACGTAATTTTCAACGGATCCACAAAGAAGGCTGGCAGAAACCTCCATATTTTTTTTTCAAAACACTCAAGTGACTCGGTGAATATTTTTTTAAATATTTAAATTGAATGGTGGATTTATGAGTATCGAGTGCGGTATTGTGTTCATTTTGAGCGCAGTTTTTTAAGTTGCTAACAATGTAAACAAAGCTTTGCACTTTATGACCATTTGCAAATTAGACTCAAGCGTAAAACGATTTTAAGTATTTTTTTTTTCATAGAACTTAAAGCAGGATATTAACCATGGATGTACTTGTTTAGATTATCTGATATTTTGGCACAGTTGCAAATGCCATGATCACGGATGAGCTGGTAAATGTACCGTTGTTAGTTCTAGTGATACTCTTAGCGATGATGTCAGTTTAAAAACTTATACCTATATTATTTTTTTTTATCGTTTACATTCCTGTCCATGAAAATAAGTTATATTCAAACAGTGAACAGGACTTATGAGTGTGTCTTTGCCACCCGCTTTATTACGACGCATCTAAACAGAAAACCGTGTTGTGTTTATATTTTGGCATGTTTAAATATAGAACGCATGCAGATAACTAATAGCTGAGTAATAATTTTCAATTGTGCCAATTTTAAATGAGGCATTGGCATTGCATTTTGAAGTGCTGTAATTGATTGATAAATGTTTAAATGTGGTTCAGTTTCACAATTTGGATGCAATGAGCCCTAAATAAAAAAAAATTAGTATGTTTATTATATTTAAATTAAAAAAAGTCCCATTTTAAATGGCACAATCAGGAATTAGTACCTACTCAACAAAAGTACCTGCTCACTATTTCCTAGACCCTATTCAGTATCAAAATACTATTAAACAAAGCCATACAAATCTACGGCCCCTTATCTCCCTACCCGGATTTAATTCTCCCAAAACGGATATTAGCGGGCTAAAGGGTATTGTGTAAGACCCTATAGTATTTGTTATTACAAATACCAAATAACTTACGTTTTCTTTGTAATCATAATCCATAATTCATCCATCAAAACAAATATTTTCTTGTCATGACATTTTTTACGTCAAGGCTGACAAACTGTAATTTTTCCTTCTTGTAGTCACTTAATGGCTAATAGACTAAAAAGGTTGTTCATACTTTTATTATATAATTGTTATTCACTTTTATCGATAGGACTAGCTTAATATTGTATACTATATTGTGGTTGTCTACTGATTAACGGCATTTTAAATTATAATTATAAATTTCTAAAACACACTCTCAGATTTTATCGAAGAGGTTTAATAAATTATGCTCGAATATAACTGGCTGATCAAATAACTGGCAAGATGGACTATTTTGGACTCTACAATTTGAATTCTGGTACAGAATGAGAATGGAATGGACTTTGAACGCTGAGCTGGGTATAAAAGGCGCTGGGGGCCATCTCCGGGGAGTTCAGTCTTAGACCAGTTTTTAGAAGAGTTTAGTTCTCGACGACTTTTGACGAAGAGGAAGTGCAGTACCCGCTACCCTGACTCCTTGCTGGGAGCCTGCTGCCTTGACTCCTTGCTGAGAGCCCGCTATCCTGACTCCTTGCTGGGAGCCTGCTGCCTTGACTCCTTGCTGAGAGCCTGCTGCCTTGACTCCTTGCTGAGAGCCTGCTGCCCTGACGCCTTGCTGAGAGCCTGCTGCCTTGACTCCTTGCTGAGAGCCTGCTGCCCTGACGCCTTGCTGAGAGCCTGCTGCCCTGACGCCTTGCTGAGATCCTGCTGCCCTGACGCCTTGCTGGGAGCCTGCTGCCCTGACGCCTTGCTGAGAGCCTGCTGCCCAGACGCCTTGTTGGGAGCCTACTGCCAGACCGAGTGGCCTGCCAAGCCGTCCCGCAAGTACTATTTTCTAAACCTCCTCCTCTTCTCTCCTGAGAGTGTGTCAGATAGGTAGGTAGGCCGGTTTCTAGGATAGGTAGATAGGTAGGCAGGTTTTTTATATAATACTGTATATAAATAATATATTAAATTTAATGGTACATTTACCCTCTTTTATTGGTGAAGAAGAAGGTATCGTTACAGTTTGGCGCCCAACGTAAAATCATAGCTAGTCGGTTTAATTTTTTTTTTCAAAATTCTAAAAAAAAACTATTGCTAGTAACTTTTTTCTTTGGACTCACTTTTGGCTTAAACTCTTTTTTAATATTAAGTTCTAGGATAGGAGACTCACTCTTTACACTAACACTATACTAGACTCCCTCTTTACACGAACACTAGTTTATCACCTCTTTTACCACTAGTTTATTCCCTCTTTACCTTCTTTTGCTATCTATAATATTAATTTTCAGTCATGGATAGAATTATTCACTTTGAACTTTTAAATAAAGCTGAACTTGAGTATGAAGTTAAAATAAGACTTGAGGAACCAAAAGATACAGTCATACTTCTCAAGAAGCAAATTCTCCAACTCGCGCCTCTTACATTATCTCATGATATTTTAGATTCGGTGCTCCCAGTCAAAACTGACTTAGATGAACTAAACACTACTCTCAATTATATCGAATCCAAAATATTATTGGTAGAGCAGGGCAACAATAAACTTAACAAAAAAATTAGGACTTTTATTAACCATACATTTTTCAGATTAGATAGGATTGATATTGATTTAGATACCACAGAGGAAACTCGCTTCACTCAAACAAAGGAAAGATTTCTCGACTTAGAGTCAAAATTTAATTCTTTAACAACTGATTCCAACGAACTTAATCCACAACCTTTAGAAATCAACCGTCCCTCTTCGACTCCTAGTAGTCCTAATGAGACCATGTTTCATACGATGCTTCCCGACGTTCAGTCTCAACCTTTAAACTCTATTCCTAATAATTCACTTAATGAGCTTAAACGAATAAAATACGATGGAAACTCTTGTCCGCGTTCATTTATCCAAAAAATTCAGGAATTTAGTATTTCTAGGAATATTCCTGGGGACAAATTATTAGATCATGCGTTTGAATTATTAACTGATAATGCGTTACATTGGTTTCGTTTTAAACGTGACTCTTTGTTAACTTGGAATGCACTTTGTGAAGCTTTGATTACAGACTTTGGTGGTTTTGACTATGACCATAAATTATTAGAAGCCATTAATAGTCGTACTCAAGGCAAGGATGAACCTATTGTTATTTTTGTTTCTATAATGTCTGGTATGTTTTCCAGACTCTCAGAAAAACTTACAGAAACTAAAAAACTCCAAATTATTATTCGTAACATTCGACCTTGTTATTCACCTTATATTGCTAATAATAATATTAACTCTATTCAGGCACTTATTTCATGTTGTCAAAAATACGAAGAGTTTTTGGACAAAGAGAAACGTTTCAGCGAACCACAAACTACTAATAATCCTTTAACTGTTGAATTTAACTATAAACCTACTAATTTAACGCCGAAACCCTCAACTTCTAACACGTTTCCTCCCAGAACAAATTTTAATAATCGTTTTAACAATAAACCTCAAGTTAACACGATCAATAAATTTAACTCTAATGCTTTTTGTGTACGATGCCGCACTAATGGCCACACACTAACTAATTGCTCGCAACCTCGTACATTAATTTGTTTTAGATGTGGCTTAAAAGATGTTAAAATTACTGATTATCCTAACTGCAAAAAAACTAACAACTCAAAAAACTAAACAACGACTTGGGTAATAAATACTTTAATCAATCTGACTGGCAGGATTGGTTACAAACCATTAAAAATTTCTTCCATTGTTACAAAATTAGTTCATTATACGACAACGAAAAAGATTTTAACCGTCCTTTTATTGATATTTCTATTAATAACAAAATATTTTCCGGCCTACTAGATAGTGGTAGTTCGATTACAATACTTGGTAATAAATCCCACTTAGAAATTTTAAAATTAGGCTTCACGCTATCCAAGTCTTGTTCAATGACGATTACTACTGCCAGTAAACATATAAGTAAATCTCTTGGCTCAATCGACATTCCAATTAGATACAATAATCAAACTCATCTGATCCAAGCCTTCGTATTCCCAAATATATCTCCTTCAATTATTTTAGGAGTCGACTTTTGGAAAAAGTTTAACCTTGTACCACACATACTTTCTTCAGCTTTTAGGCTAAATACTAAATGTTCAGTGGTTACTGAAACTACTAAACAAGTACTTCCTTATAACAATCTTTCGTCAGAGCAAAAAACTATTGCTGATGACATGATTAATCGATTCAAAGCTATTTCCTTCGAAAGTAGAGGAGTACTGGGCCGCACTCATCTTATTAGTCATCATATTGATACTGGTGATACTCCACCAATTAAACAACGTTGCTACCGACTGTCTCCTGAAAAACAGAAAGCTCTCATTAAAGAAGTTGATAAAATGTTAGAATGGGGTGTTATTGAAAAATGCGAAAGTCCTTGGCTTTCTCCGGTTATCATTACGCCTAAAAAGAATGGCGAATGGCGATTCTGTGTTGATAGTCGTAAATTAAATTCAGTTACTCGTAGAGACGCGTATAGCCTTCCATTTGTCAATGAAATTTTAGATAACCTTAAAAATGCAAAATTTCTTTCAAGCATTGATATTGCTAAAGCATTTTGGGAAATTCCTTTGAAAGATGAATCTGATAAAGATAAAACAGCTTTTTATGTCCCTGGTCGAGGCATGTATCGCTTTGTTATCATGCCCTTTGGGCTAACCAATGCTCCAGCTACTCAGCAAAGACTTATGGACATGCTCTTTACTCCTGAATTTGATAATAAAGTCTTCTGTTACTTAGATGATATTATAATCATCTCTGAATCATTTGAGGAGCATATCTCTTATCTACTTAAAGTTCTGGAGAAATTAAAGTTAGCTAATTTGACTATTAACTTCGATAAAAGTCAATTCTTTAAAAATGAACTTAAATACTTGGGGTATATTGTAGATGAAAATGGTTTACGTTCAGATCCAGCTAAAATTAAAGCAATACTCGAATTTCCTACTCCCACTACTCGTAAAGAAGTAAGGAAATTTATTGGAACTTGTAGCTGGTTCCGTCGATTTATTCCCAACTTCAGCACTATTGCAACACCACTTAATAAGTTAACTTCTTCCGGTAAAAATGCCCCTAAATTCTTTTGGGATAAAGACGCTAATCTGGCTTTTAATAAACTAAAAGAAGCTCTTGTTACTACTCCTATACTAGCTTGTCCTGACTATGATCTCCCCTTCTCTGTACACTGCGATGCTTCTAACTTTGGAATCGGAGGTATGTTAACACAAGAAAAGGACGGCAAAGAAGTAGTTATAGCCTATATGAGTAAATCCCTTAATAAAAATGAGCGCAATTACTCAACCACAGAAAAAGAAACCCTCGCAGTAATAACAGCTATAGAACATTGGCGTTGTTATATCGATAATGGTAAACAATTCACTGTTTATACAGACCATGCAGCACTTAAATGGTTTTTAAAATTATCCAATCCATCCGGTAGACTTGCACGGTGGGCTCTTAGGCTGTCAACTTTTAATTTCACTCTAAAACATAAAAGAGGTAAAGACAATTTAGTCCCAGACTTACTCTCCCGTGATTTAACATCATCTCCTCTCGGTGTTAATCCTGTCTTACTTGAACCCCAATCTGTATCTCCAGCATTGGAACACTATAACAAACTACTTTTAGAATGTCGTAACAATCCTGATCAATATCCCAATTATACTATTCGCGAAAATAAATTATTCCGCTATACTCATTCTCCTTACGCGCTGACTGAAGATTTCGCGTGGAAAGAAATTCCTCATCCTGATCTTCGGGAAACCCTTGTCAAAGATAACCATGGCCCCCCAGATCAGCCCCATCTAGGAATTTTTAAGACTTATAAAAAGTTATCACTTCTATATTACTGGCCAGCTATGTTTAGGGATATCGCTAAAATAATTTCTTCTTGTGATAATTGTTTAGCTTATAAACACGCAAATCACTCTCCATTTGGCCTTATGGGTAAACCAAAAATTTGTTCCAGGCCTTTTCAAACTATTTCCTTGGATTTAATGGGTCCTCTACCTATGACTAGACGTAGGAATCAATTTATTTTAGTAGTTAACTGTTATTTTACTAAATATTCCCTGATATTCCCACTAAAACGGGCTACTAGTACTAACATTATCTCTAACTTAGAAAATTTTGTTTTTCTGGTCCATGGTGTACCTCAAACTATTATTATGGATAACGGATCGCAATTCCAATCCCATGAATTTCGCAACTTTCTTGGGAGATACAACATACCATACATATTTTTTTCTCCCCACTATTGCCCTCAAGTTAATCCCACTGAAAGATATAATCGTACTATAATCACAGCTTTGTCACCTTTGGTCGGTGAAGACCATAGATCTTGGGATATCCACCTTCCTAAAGTTCAATATGCTATGAACAGCACAACTAATGCAACCACTGGTTTCTCTCCTAACTTTTTGCTCTTTGGACGGGAAACAGTTACTTCTGGTTCACTTTATACGCCAACTAATAATCTTGAAGAAATAATTTTTCTACCTAGGGATATCTACGCTACTAACTTAGGTTTATTGTCTGCTACTTTCGATAAAGTTCAGACAGCCCTTCACATTGCCCATACCCGTAACTCTTCTTATTACAACGAACGTCATTCATTTAAAGAATATGACGTAGGAGATACAGTCTGGCGAAGAAATTATATAAATAGTCAGGCTGGAACTTATTTCAGCGCAAAGTTAGCTCTCAAATTTATAAAGTCAACTGTAATTCAGAAACTATCCCCATTAGTTTACATATTAGAGGATCCTAATGGCAACCGTGCTAAATGGCATATTAAAGATTTTAAAAATTAATGTATATAATCATGTAAATATATTCACCTTTCGTACTATATTCATGACTCATCTCTATCTTCTTCTCTTCTTTTAACTATAGAGTTCTTTCGGTTTATTGAAACTCAGTAGTTTATTTCTTTCTTTAACTTTGTTCTTAAACTTTAAGAGGCTTCTCTTAATTTTTATTTTTTCTCTTCTATCTGAACTAATCAGATATCACTTAGAAGTGCGTTTAGGTACATATTACCAAACCTTCTCCCTTTCTAACTCTCCAAGTTAGTTTATTACTATTTATCGACTCTAAAGTTGATCGAAGCGGCTAGCAACTTCGTAAAAATAAGCCTTTGCTAAACCTTGTTTTTTATGTTATCGACTCTAAAGTTGATCGAAGCGGCTAGCAACTTCGTAAAAATAAGCCTTTGCTAAATCTTGTTTTTTATTTGATGGGTTTTCGACGCGAGCGGACTGACAGACTCCGAAAACAAGCCTACTGTCATATACTAATCAGGTCGAGTAGTGATCATTGAATGTGAATCCTACCTGACCTAACTTCGTGAGATGTTAGTGTGATTGAATGAGGCATGTAAGTTATATGAATGTGGATAAACTTTAACCTTACAAAATTTTTGTTCTAGACCAAAAATTTTCTCGGGGTCGATGGGGAAATATAGTATTTGTTATTACAAATACCAAATAACTTACGTTTTCTTTGTAATCATAATCCATAATTCATCCATCAAAACAAATATTTTCTTGTCATGACATTTTTTACGTCAAGGCTGACAAACTGTAATTTTTCCTTCTTGTAGTCACTTAATGGCTAATAGACTAAAAAGGTTGTTCATACTTTTATTATATAATTGTTATTCACTTTTATCGATAGGACTAGCTTAATATTGTATACTATATTGTGGTTGTCTACTGATTAACGGCATTTTAAATTATAATTATAAATTTCTAAAACACACTCTCAGATTTTATCGAAGAGGTTTAATAAATTATGCTCGAATATAACTGGCTGATCAAATAACTGGCAAGATGGACTATTTTGGACTCTACAATTTGAATTCTGGTACAGAATGAGAATGGAATGGACTTTGAACGCTGAGCTGGGTATAAAAGGCGCTGGGGGCCATCTCCGGGGAGTTCAGTCTTAGACCAGTTTTTAGAAGAGTTTAGTTCTCGACGACTTTTGACGAAGAGGAAGTGCAGTACCCGCTACCCTGACTCCTTGCTGGGAGCCTGCTGCCTTGACTCCTTGCTGAGAGCCCGCTATCCTGACTCCTTGCTGGGAGCCTGCTGCCTTGACTCCTTGCTGAGAGCCTGCTGCCTTGACTCCTTGCTGAGAGCCTGCTGCCCTGACGCCTTGCTGAGAGCCTGCTGCCCTGACGCCTTGCTGAGAGCCTGCTGCCTTGACTCCTTGCTGAGAGCCTGCTGCCCTGACGCCTTGCTGAGAGCCTGCTGCCCTGACGCCTTGCTGAGATCCTGCTGCCCTGACGCCTTGCTGGGAGCCTGCTGCCCTGACGCCTTGCTGAGAGCCTGCTGCCCAGACGCCTTGTTGGGAGCCTACTGCCAGACCGAGTGGCCTGCCAAGCCGTCCCGCAAGTACTATTTTCTAAACCTCCTCCTCTTCTCTCCTGAGAGTGTGTCAGATAGGTAGGTAGGCCGGTTTCTAGGATAGGTAGATAGGTAGGCAGGTTTTTTATATAATACTGTATATAAATAATATATTAAATTTAATGGTACATTTACCCTCTTTTATTGGTGAAGAAGAAGGTATCGTTACAACCCTTCCATACGGACTGATTCTGTGTTTCCGACGATATTTTGTGCATATGTGCCTATTCGGAGTTAGCGTCGTGGAAGGAAAGCTTTTGTAGTTCCCTTTTACGATATTACGGTCTAGTGTGTAGGGATGGAGGGAGGTGTTAATTAAATATTGGGTGTCGATATTGATACATTTTTTATGATTTCATATTAATGACATACATGCTATGTTTATTTCATGAACAGCATAGTAGAAAATATATTGAATGTATGTATTTCATCTACGAGTATCTATATATAAATATAGATACTCGTAGATGAAATATATTTTATTGTACACCAACATTTTAAAACGGCTGTTTAAAAATAATGCTTCACCTACGATTGTGTGCATTCCAAATACCTATTACGGTCACACAAACATTAAATTAAAACACGTATAAATACAAATAAAGGTAACTTGTTTGTAAATTAATGGAAAGTACTAGTAAGTAAGTAAGTAGTCATCGTCAAATTGATAAAGTGTATAAGTTCCATATATTTTTACACATCACACACGAACAAAATTACCATTTTCTAAGTTACATAATTCTTGTAACTTTATTAGCGTGTGTCATTTGCAGGTCATTCGACTTACGCTTTAATACGCTTTAATATAATTTCCATATTTTATTTTATGCCATAACTTTATAAAAAAATGTAGGTGTAAATATAATTATTACCTACCAGTAATAATGGTATCGTTTCTAGCTCATACAAATATAACATTTTCTACTTAACAGCACTTTAAATTATAAAATTACTACCTTAATTTATTTTATAATGTAAAATATTATTAATAGTGATAAAACGAATACGAATACAAATATTCGTATTCGGCGAATACTAATACGAATATTTAAAAACTAATATTTTTGTACGCAAATCCATTTAGTGCAGATTTGAAAAATTTCCAAGTCTGAAAAAACTCGCCCAAAAATATTTTTCACTGAAGCCATGTACAGTCGCCTCGGAAAGCCTTTTTTTTCAACGGCTGGGAACACCCAGACTGAAAAAAAGAAATCGCCTAAAACCAGAAAATCTACAATTTTTTATGTTTTTTTAATAAAAATTTGCCTGTTGCAATTTTAATAATTAGAAGAGTAAACATTCATCAAATAAATAAGTATTTTATTACCATGGCGAGATATTCGTATTCGTATTCGCTGAATAGTAGGTTTGATATTCGTATTCGTATTCGTAAAAGTAGTATTCGTTGCATCACTAATTATTAATTAAAGCGTTAGGAATTACTTAACAACGAAGTAGTTCATCATAACTTACATTAAAATTGAGTAGGTATACTAGCTATTAAGTATTATTTAAGGCTTTCTCTTGCTTTTACCGATAACACGAAAGTTTTCTCATTTCAAAGAAGATAATGTAATCTACTATCTACACCTTTAGTAACATAACAATTATCCACTTATATTGATGAATTACAAGCTAACACAAACATGTCATATTCGCAAAAAATAACATCACACTTAATAAATCAAACTTAATCAAAACTCTATCAAGCAAGTTCACAAGGAAGGGAAGTACAATTTGCAAGCCATACCTAATATAAATAACGTCGATAAAAATATCGATTACCATCCTTATATCACCACTAAAGCGACAACGAACAAGCGACCCACTCCAGGTGTTCTCGTTCAGTGCTCGTATAATCTAGCGATCATTCCTCCAAACTGAGATAATTGATGTCAAATTGATCCATTATTCGATTATTTGTGGAATAAGTCCCATTGACGCCTGCCGATAAACAAAGAAAAGAACATCGTCAAAGACGTTTTGTGCGTTCCCGTGCTTTGTTGTTGATGTTTTTTTCTGGGATTTTATTAGAAACGAGTCTTGATTGTGTCCCAGATACACCAATGGGTTTATTAAGTAAATTTTTCGATGGCAGGGAGTGTTTGTGTGTCCTTCTTTCACAGTTGTTGTGACGTTCTAGGAAGTTATTTATGTGACAGCAGTTTGAATTTAACAGTTCCATTTTCATCAGCTGATATTTTTATTAATTGGTCATATTTTAACAACAATAAACGTATTGAAATAAACTTAAAAAGCCAGTCACATAAAAATTGTATTTTTAATATGACGGGCTTTTAGGACTAATTTCCAGAGAAAGACATTTCGATTCTCATCAATGTCAAACATACAATGACGTATACCTGCAATTAAACTAAGCATTTGCAGTATCACCCAACTGTACTGCTAATCACAGAATTAATAGCTTATTAATACGACATAATAAGCCACATACACTGTGTAGATTGTAGCCGACAATGATAGTCACCAAGATAAGTACCGAAAACGTATGTGGCAATGACAATTGACATACACATATGTCGTAATAGTGTAAGTTATAAATATGCATGTTACGATGACAATCTCGGTATCATCATCATCGCTTAACATCAGGTGAGATTAAGGTCAAACGTAAGCCTATCAACTATTAAAAAAAATGTCATTATATGTTTGTTTGGTACAGGCAAACTCAGGGTGGAGTCTGTGTTTCATATTCTGTTTTGAATTCCTGATAGCTAAAACCTCCCCCAGGTTGTAACCTTTTTATGTCAAGAGTAAATAGGTCTTTGACTTCGCGTTCAGCAGTAATGCTCGCTGTCGCTACAGACTAACGAAGAAATCTTGGCTTGTGTTACAATTGTATACTCGTATATGTTATGTGTAAGCACCCAATTCAAAGATCCTTCCAAAGATTATATGGAAGATATCGCTATAAGCGATAAGACGGCCATTGTGACCTTAGCTTTTATTTCTAACCAATTATGTAATAATTTTGGCATACAATAAAGTAATTACATCTATCATTTCAGTATTCAAAATATGCATTGATTTGAGTTTCGCTATTATTCTAATCTTTGGTTTTATTAACAGGAAGGATTAAGTGTGCTGTGAGTATATATACCAAATGTAGGTACCACAAGCACATAACACAGCAGCCTATGCTTCAAATTCTGCGCCAACCGTGTCAGTTAATGCCTTGTGGCTGACATGATGAAGCCAAAAAAAAACTCGTTATTCTATCGTCATAATGGAATATTCAGAAGAAGCCTAAAAATCTGACATCACGTTTGCCAAGGGGTTACCTATATTGAGTTGTGGAGGTCAAGCCGACGCCAAAATAGTTGGATTCTACTTTTTCGTAGTCGGTTTATACATAAAACAAAAGGTGACACTATTCAGATGGGTTTCAAATGCAAGAAAAGCCTAAATTCGTAGTAGTTAAACGAAATAGGTAGCTATCTCGTACCAAAACAAAGGAACGTTAAAAATTGCTACTGGGAAAAAATAGCATTTATGTTACACTGACGCTGTTAAACAAAAGTCCGGATCAAATGGTACAGGATATGAGTCAAAGATTACGTAATACTAGAAATTAAAAAAAATATTTCAAAAGTGTACCGAGGGTTATTATCCGACAAGTACAATACACGTAGGGTTCGAGAAAATAAACTGGTTCAACCCAAGATAACTAATTATTACGGTAAGAGGACATCTAAGTATTTGGTACCTCAAGTATTTAACAAAATAGAGTTATTAAAACAAAAAATAAAAATAAGTAAAGGAACACTAAAGAAAAAACTAAAAAATATATTGGAATGCTAATCATATATTTAGGTAATTAACACATTGTTACTGTGAGATTATAGATATAGGATTGTATTGCAACATATTGTGTAGAAGTAATTGGAATGGTTAATGTTAATGTATAAGGAGCGCCTCTCGCCATCAAACGTAAAAGTTTGGCGAGTTTAGATTTAAGTGATACCTCTGTATGTAAATAAATTAACTAAATAAATAAAAAAAAGAAATGGGTCGGGTAAATCAAATCAACAAGACGATCTGTGGTCTAAGTTACAAACAAAAAGAAAATAGATTAGATAATAATTCTATGTGTGCCTTTCTATCAGGGAATGTGATTGCTGAACTAAAAAAAACTGAGTATTACAGGATATGGCAGGTATATAACAGCCATACGGGTTGACGTAAAGCTTGGTGAGGTGGTTCGTGAATAAGTTACCATCTTAACATATTGAGATTCGAGATCAGGCTGTCATTTGTACGATATCTGTGACTTATACGCACTAAACGTTTTGGGAATACCTTCATTGTGCGTACGGCTAAGGAGTGGAATTCCCTGCCGGAGTCTGTGTTTCCCGATAGCTATAACCCCTAAGACCCCTAGGGTCTTTAAGTCAAGAGTGAATAGGTTACTTTTAGGTAAGCGTGCTCCATCTTCGACCACATCATCACTTACCATCAGGTGAGATGGTGGTCAAACGCGAGCCATCAATAAAAAATGTCATTACGGGTAGTCAGAATCCAGAAAACTGACACCAGTCTTGCCAATTGGAATCGTGGTTGTGGAGGTCAGATAGGCAGTCGCTCCATCTAAAACACTAGTCATTATCAGCTGCATGCGGTTATACTGGAAGCCAACCCTGACATATGTACACGTACTTGGGAAAAGTTGGTGTTAAAATTTTGATTTTGAAGTTTCTATTATTATTAGTTATAATTATGAGATCAAATAATTAGTATCATGTTAGATCTAGTTGGTAGTCAAAAATCAGTTTTGTCATCATGATAAATACATATAAACAGTTGGAGAATATCCAATAATAATTAAGTACACCAAGGATCACTTTAGTATAATTATGTCCTGTACAAGACAAAGTAAACACAAACCTTAGTACTGATTATTTTTTCCCCATGATAATTAAATTCCTTACAAATTATATCGTCTCTCAGTTATGAGCAAATGTGGATTTAGTTTGTCTCAAAAATATGCACTTGTTAGCAAAAATCAATATCCAACATCTGGCAGAGAACCCACATCAACTGTTACTAGATTCAAACTAACGCTGCCTAAAACTTTCGCAATTTCATCCCCCTGTTGGCAGACTGCCGCTGAATTTTATGTATTTTATGCAGCGATTAGAATAATTATTTCACGATAGCATTGAAGCCATAATTTTAAGATTTGAAGTAAGAGTACGGAAATAAAGAAAATGTTCTGATGGTAAGCAACGCTTGCCAAGGTCGGTCCGTGGATGGGTAATAATCTATCAAGATTGCTCCGTGAGTTGGCTGGCTTGGCGAGACATGTTAGCTGACTGTTTTTAAAAATACACCCACGATACAAGAGCAATTCTTAGTGTAGGGCAATCTTCTTAAAAAAATAACAGTCAATCCCGGTTGTCATTAATTGAAATTCGTTGGCAGTGAGTAGCTGGGAGTCAGAAGTCAGAAAATCTTATACCAGTTAAGGAATATCTTGTGACCCACTACTGGGTTTTTGAGGTCAGAGAGGTAGTGGCAGCCGATACCTATAGTTAAAAAAAACTTTTTAGCAAAAAATAGAACCGACTTCCATATAAGAACACTACAAAGGCAAAAATAACTTTAATTTCGGAAGGCGGTATCAAAAACGAAAATATATACAAAACCAAAGACACCGCCTTCCGAAATTAAAGTTATTTTTGCCTTTGTAGTGTTTTAATATGGAAGTCGGTTCTATTTTTTGCAAAAAAGTTTTTTTTTTCACTCTTTTTAGTGGGTCGGTTTGTAATTTATCTAGTTACAAAAGGCCAAAATGTCAACTACTTATCACCTTTAACAAAATATTGCTTTTCCCGGTGCAGAGCCGTTAATTTTTGAGGAGTTCTCCTGGTAAATCACCATCAGCTCTACTTCACCATATGCATTGTGACGAGCATAAAGTGCTTAACATCCATATTCATGTAATCTAATCGCAATCAACGAAATACTTATTATTGAGTAGTTTCGGTGGCCATCTGGGGTCTTCATCATCAGTTTCACTTCCTCAAATGGTGCTTTTCAAGAGCAACTGCACAAGGTACTATAAGAAATACCCAAAACGTAACACAACACACAACGTAATACTTCTTTTTTATAACAATCAGTCATTATAGGCACATAAAGTCAAATTCTTTGACAACCTAAAGTTTTTACTACTAACGTAATTGAGGTAGAACATAATATTTTACGTACAGTAGCAGCAAAAGTGTATAAATTTGTTATATTGGCTTTTTCAAATCAGTTGAATACTTCTTCCATTGTTTTCTAATTTTTCTCTGCTCGCGTGGGGTCATATCCTGAATAGACGGACATTGTCCCTTCTCTTTCTTTTTTAAATATTTCAGTCTATCTTATTCTTTATATTCTGCCATCAGAACTAGATCGCTTTTGATTTTTTCCAATCGAACTTTTGCGGCGGCTGATTTTTTACTGGCTATTTCCTCTGGATAATTTTGGCTTCTTTTTAGGTGGCATTTTTCTGCAAAATGGAAAAATAACACTTAACGCTTAAAATATATTGTGACCAACGACCGCAAACAACTTATTATCAGTCTATAACTTCCCAGTTTCTAAACTCAAAATAAAAAAACCAATCGTTAAATGTAGTATTATGCATTTTATTATTTTTTATATTAATAACCTATGTACGTAATGTAATGTGCCTATAATATTTGAAGAGTTCCCTCGATTTCTCCAGGATCCCATCATCAGATCCTGATTTCGTAACAATGGGACCAACTAGAAAGTATACCCATTCAAAGGCAAAAAAAAAAATTTCAAATCGGTCCAGCCATCTCCGAGTTATGAGGTAACATACATAAAAAAAAAAGTTCAAGACGAATTGTAAACCTCCTTTTTTTGAAGTCGGTTAAAAAAGGCTAGGCATCTGCCTAGCCTTCATCTGAAGGCTAGGCAGATGCCTAGCCTTCAGATGAAGGCTAGAAATATAATGGACAATATTATGTTGAAAGTACTGAGTGATCAGTATCTGGCCGGAGCTGAGTTTGGACTTGGCGGGGCTTGAACCCAAAAATCGCAAAAAATACCGACCGGCCCATACATTTGTGTATGCATGAGGAGACTAAAATATGTACAGAATACTTGTTTATTTTTCGCGTTTTTAGGGTTGGCCCCATACAAAAACTTGTTTATTGTAATGAGTATTTCCAGTGCTTTCATTTATCGCACAGTGTCTCCTAAATGTCATGGCTGGGTGCATGTACACGTGCATGTGCCCGGGGTCACAGGTGAGCGCGGACTTGAAGTGACTGTATATATTTTATTGTTATTAACATAGTATGTAAGTATCGTGTACCTACTTACAATATTTGAATGTAAAGGCTTTTGTTACAAACAAAGTTTATAAGTCATGTGTAATACTAACAAAACTATGGATCCTGTGGTCTTAAATATTTTTTTTTATTTCTTTTAATTCTTAGCTAAAATCTGCTGAGATTTGCCGCCGTAAGCACAAATCTATGAAGAGTAAGTATTATATGAGTGTTACGTGTAACCTTTCTCACCGCTTTTATCTTACAACTTGGACCACAAAACTCTCGCTGGCAATCAAGTTGCAATCCTGAATTTCGGAATCTTAATTAAATTACAGTCAGGCGTCACAAACTGTGGAAAGTGAAGCTGAATTAAGTTATTACATGACTTATTTAGTATTTACAAACAGGTCAACCCTTTTCTCCTACAAAAATGCTACATATACAAACTTATTTTTTTAACATTCTACGTTTGTTTCTAGTCTCAGAACTTATTAAATTTTCGTGTTATTTATCATTCATTAGAGAAGTGGTGGCCCAGTGGTTACAGGTACAACTTACGTGTTGCAGGTCATTGGTGGGCGCTGTGGTTGAACGACTGGCTGCTACGTTGTACGTGGCGGGTTTGATTCCCTCATGGAACAGATATATGTTTACCCTACAGATAGATATTTCTGGTCGTTATTATTTTTGTGCATGTGGGTTTAACGGTGCGGCTGCTATTATATAGACACGAGCTCCTCTTGTCTGCTATGAATCTGGACATTAAAAAGAAAAAGAAATCGTTTTTACGGTTACAATAATACATGTTGATCCGAGTGTACGATAACTTACAACAGATATTTGATAAAATTTAAGTCACAGCAGAAGTCTAATGAAGACAGCCACTCCACATGCATACCTACAGAGATAATATCCTCAATACAATCTTCACTTGCTTTCACTCTCCTACGTTTAGCCAAACTAATACACATATAGACAGGCGCACAATCCCATACGTAGTCGTAACTTCGTCGTAAGTACCGTACAGTCCTCATTTTGCGGAAGTCGGTAAACAAAACGAATAATCTATGAACAGTACGTCACGGCAAGCAACAGAGAAAAACGTCTGAATTTAGGGGAATACCGCGTTTCAAGGAATTTCATTTAAACGTCTATAAACAAAAATATATTTATATTCAGAAGTTCCATTCTATACTACAAGCAAGAACGACCGCACACATATACATGGTTTACGTACAAGCGTTTAGCATTCGACATTTGTTTAAGATCGCCGTACGAATACGCCAATTAAAACGTGCGCCTGTTTTTACTACCTGTGGGAAGTTGAAATTATCATATTCCATGTCCCGAGATTGCTAAGACTTCTTAATAGTTGTTTGAACAAGACTCGTATGCAAATATCTTCTTATGATCAATAAGAGTCGTCGTTTGAAGATATGGTGACGTTATGAGAAAATTATGGGCGATTCTGGCATAATGGTGGACTTTAAATGTGCAAAGATGTATTCTGTGCTGGTGGCAGATATTAAATATACGGAAATTGAGTTTTTAACGGGTATTTTACGTATAGTTTACATGAAAATCAAAACGTGTATTTTGCATAGACAAATATTATGTAATGCTGTAAAACCATTTAATCAACTCTTTTCTCAAATGTTAGGGTCCGTTTCCAGTCCGAACGATTCCAGCAAAGTTTTAGGTGGACGCGGTATCAAATTTTCCATCTTCTGATTGTATTTTGACCGAGTTTGCTGCAGGGCAAACTTGGCTTACGTAAATTAAATGGGATTAAATTTCTGGCGCATGCCGAAGCAATAGGCATGTACTGCCTAGTGCCATTTAAATTTTATTTTATTTTATTCAAGAGGAAAAACAAACAGCCACAATATAAAACATAGAAACAATAAATACACAAAACACTATAAACAATATTGCAGCCCACAACGCTGTTCACAGATTAATAATTGGATACGATACATGAAAACAATAATCGCTAGGGTTACAAATGCATTATATGTATATATAGGATAATACTAGCTTATTAAATCAACTTACTGTGATATATATGTATATAATACTAGCTTCTACCCGCGACTTCGTACGCGTGGGAAGGTTTTCCCGCGCAAATCCCGATCCCGTGGGAATTTCGGGATAAAAAGTAGCCTATGTGTTATTCCAGGCTGCCAACTATATACTTACCAAATTTCATTCAGATCCGTTCAGTAGTTTTTGCGTGAAAGAGTAACAAACATCCATCCATCCTCACAAACTTTCGCATTTATAATATTAGTCAATTGACACTGAAGTGACTCTATCTGCTAGTTGAATCTTAAATACCTTTTCAGATTTCTCTAATACCTGGTAAGGACCTTCGTATGGGCAAACTAAGGGCTTTTTAATTCTGTCGATTCTTAAAAATACATGTGAGCAATTTTTAAGGTCTGGGTGTACAAAGAATGTTTGAGAACTATGACACTTTACATTTGTAGGCTTACATTGTTTAATATTGTCTCTAATGTTTTGTATTAAGGTATGTGGATCATAAGTTTCAGTACTTTCTACTAAAATTCGCCTGGCAATCGCAATGACCGGCCGTAAACCATTTGCGCGGCGCTTACGCCTGTTTCGTTTTTGATGGCTGCACGTAGTCCTAACATCACGCTAGGGAGTTCGTGTTTCCAATTTTTGTTACCATTTAGCCTTGCCATTAAAGATGCCTTCAAACTTCTATGCCATCGTTCAATGGCTCCGTTACTCTGCGGATGATATGGGGTTGTCCTTATCTTTTGTATACCTAAATATGTCATTAATTTAGTAAATAAGTTGCTCTCAAATTGTTTGCCCTGGTCACTTGTCAGTTTAACGGGGCAACCAAACCTACATATCCATTCTTTATAAATAACTTTTGCGACTGTGTCAGACGAAATATCCTTCAACGGGAACGCTTCCGGCCAACCTGTGCCTCTATCGATAATGGTTAAACAGTATTTATAATCATCGGTCGTGATAGGTAATGGTCCTATTAAATCGATGTGTACGTGCTCGAATCTGTCGACGTGCGAGTATGTACCATGCTTAGAATATGTGTGTCTATTTACTTTTGATTTTTGACATTTGAGACATGTTTTCGTCCATAAGTTAATATCTCAGTTCATGTTTGGCCACCAATACCTTTCTTTCGTCATCTGACGCGATGTACGTAGTCCCGGATGACTGAGATTATGTATGGCCCAAAATGCAGTTTTTCTAAAAGATTCTGTTAAATAAGGTCTTGCGTTATCGTTGGATATTTCACAGTAAATAGACAGCTTAGCGTTTGGTGTAAAAATTTTCTTAAACTTATATTTGGGACTGCTTAATATGTTTTTGAGTTCTATGTCTTTACTTTGCTCTATAGCTAATTTTTCGTAATCTATTTCGCTTGATGTACATTCTATTGTCTGTATTCGTGATAGCGCGTCTGCTACAATATTATCCGGTCCACATATGTGACGTATGTCCGTTGAGAATACACTTATAAAACTTAATTGCCTAATGCGTCTAGGGCTTTCTTTCTTATTGTTTTTGCATAATTTTGAAAATGCGAATGTCAATGGTTTGTGGTCCGTGAAAATAATTAAATCACGACCTTCAAATAATCCTCTGAAATGTTCTACACCTAAAAATATAGCAAGTAACTCTCGGTCATAAGTGCTATAATTACGTTGTGTTTCTGTTAGTTTTCTAGAAAAGTATCCTAGTGGATTCCATTTACCGTCGCTGTATTGTTGTAACACGGCTCCTACGCAACTATTTGATGCGTCTGCAAAAAGTGCAAGTGGCGCGTTGCTAACTGGAAACGATAACGTGACTGCGTTCATGAGACCGTTTTTACATTCTGAGAATGCTTTATCAGCATCCGGCGTCCAATGTATTAATGTTTTGTCGTTCTTTTTGGCGTTATGAATGTATTTGTTTAATATTTCTAGATATTCTACTGCTCTGGGTAAATGACTTCGGTAAACATTGACCATGCCTAAAAATTTTCTTAACTCGATCACGTTCTGCGGTTTATGGTATTCTACAATTGCTTGAACCTTGGTCTCTAGTGGCCTGATGCCATGTGTAGTTACCTTGTATCCTAAGAATTCTATGCTTGTGGTCCTAAAGGTACACTTTTCTAAGTTTATGGTTATCCCGTATTCACTTAAACGCTGCAATACTTTCTCTAGGTGCTCGTCATGTTGTTCACTACTCGCTGATCCTATTACTACGTCATCACAATAACAAAATAAAAAGTCTAATCCTGATAACACCGTATTTGTCATGAAACGCTGAAAAGTCTGTGCGGCATTTTTTAATCCAAAGGTCATGCGTTTTCCGAGTTCGAATCTTGGATCTTGCTCTTCCAGTTGCAGGGTGCTACACACTTTCGTGCTCGTCCTCTATACCTCCAGTGGTACGAGCACAGCTAATCTGGACTCTCCGGTGTTCTGCGTGGTCTTGACTGCGTGCGGTCCCGTGCATGATTTCCAAACCTATTTCTGCTCCTGCTCCTGCTTCTGAATTCCCTTCGTCGAGTGTCGATTTCTTTTATTTTCAGGTTAATTTTCGCTATCTCTGCCATAATTGTGGCTACCTCAAGGCTGGTCGAAGGCTGCGACTGACTGCGGGCTACCTCGCTGACTTGTGCTGACTGGTGAGTATCCATGATTTTATCCGCTATAACCGCTAGTGCTTCCAGGTCACTCGTGGATGTTACTGTTAGCACAGCTTGGACTGATGACGGTAGATGACCTTGCCATAAAATCTTCAAGGTTTTATCTTCTATCTTTCCTCTTGCCAATTCTTTCATTCTTCGCAATAATTGGCTGGGTTTCTGGTCTCCTAGTTCTATTTCAGAGATCAATTTCCGTACTTGCTTCACTTCTGACTCTTCATATATTTGTAGAAGGCGTTTTTTTAATGTTTCGAATTTATTAGTTTCCGGTGGGTTAGCTAAAATGTCGGCGACCTGCTGTATGACGTCCTTACTCAGCTTGGCTACGACCATATAGTACTTGTTCGCGTCTGAAGCTTTCTGCGGCGTCAAAATGGCTTCTACTTGATAAAACCAGAGTCGCGGGTTTTCTGGCCAAAATGTTGGTATTTTGCTCTCCACCGAAAATGCGGATATATTACTCTCACACTCTTCCGTCTTCACTGGGGCTGGCACAGATTGAGTTGGCGGCGCCTGCGCGTACATGATGCGTCTCGGGCGTCGAGCGTGTGTCTCTGTCGCGTCGCGTCTCGTCTGAGTCGGGCGTGCGTCTCTCGTCGGGCGTGCGTCTGAGTCGGGCGTGCGTCTGAGTCGGGGTCACCAATGTTAAGTGGTGCGTCTCGCTTGAGGTGTGTATAGGGCGAGGGAGACAAGTGAAACGCTCGGGTGTTAGAGACCAACTGTTTATTAAGATATATAATTATATTCACATACATACATCACACACACATTCACAAAGTCGTAAGTTGCACGCGTCATCATTCGCACACCTATGCAATACCCCACATAGGAAAGGGTCCCGTGGCACTAAGGAGCTACTCCTCATTGACATGGCCATTAGCCAACAGGTTCGTCGATCCCGCAAAGATCTATCAACATGCTGGATAGACTACAAAAAAGCCTATGACTCTGTTCCTCATACCTGGCTCATGAAGGTGCTAGAGCTTTACAAAATAGATCCAACTCTACGCACCTTCCTTGAGTCAAGTATGAGGCAATGGAAGACGGTACTTCGCTATCCAGGATGTCGACCGATCCGAGGGAATGATGAGCCTATATGGATCAGACGGGGAATATTTCAGGGTGACAGTTTGAGTCCACTTTGGTTTTGCTTGGCCCTGAATCCTCTAAGCACAATGTTAGAGGACTCAAGCCTGGGCTATCGGTTGAGAAGAGGAGGTCAAAGTATATCCCACCTCCTTTACATGGATGATTTGAAACTCTTTGCCCCCAACAACTTGCAACTGATGGAACTACTGAAGGTAACTGAAACTTTCAGTAGCGCCATCAAGATGGAATTTGGTGTGGACAAATGCGCAATCATGCATGTAAAACGAGGAGAGATTATGGAATCTGAGGGAATTCAACTTTCAGACTCCATACACCTTAGATCTCCCTGCTTGACCGAAACTTATAAGTATTTGGGTATGTCGGAAGCTTTGGGTATTAATGTTGCTGACATGAAGCAATCGTTGAGGGAGCGCTTCTTTGGCCGCCTGACAAAGGTATTAAACAGCCTTTTGTCGGGAGGAAATAAGGTGCGCGCCTTCAACGGTTGGGTCATGCCGGTGTTGATGTATTCTTTCGGCATACTCAAATGGACTCAAACTGAACTGGACGCCCTGGATAGGAGGGTCCGCACACTGCTAACCGCAAATCGGATGCATCACCCACGATCATCGGTGATAAGACTGTACATCCCGCGGAAGTGTGGAGGTCGAGGCTTTTTAAACGCCAATACTCTCCACAACAGCGAGATTTGCAGTCTCAGGGAATATTTCCTTCAAGCCGATGTGGGTATGCACCGAGATGTGGTTGCAGTGGACAAGGGACTCACCCCGCTGACCATGGCTAAAGAGAACTGGCACAAACCTGTTATACTCACCGCAGATGACCGCAAGGAGGTACGGAAAAGCAAGGAGCTTCATGGTCGCTACTATCGGGCTCTCTATGGGCCTGATGTAGATTTGACAGCTTCCGTTGCCTGGCTACGCTTCGGGGATCTCTTCGGAGAAACTGAAGGTTTTGTCTGTGCAATTATGGACGAAGTTATCTTGTCGAATAATTACCGGAGACATATTATGAAGGACGGGACGATTGACGTGTGTCGAGCATGCCATCATCCTGGTGAGTACATCAGACATATTGTCTCCGGTTGTTCTCGTCTTGCTAACGGCGAGTACTTGCATAGACACAACCAAGTAGCCAGAATTATCCATCAGCAACTTGCTTTGAAATACAAACTTGTCGATTCTGAGGTACCGTATTACAAGTATGTGCCCGACCCAGTTCTCGAAAATGACCATGTCACGTTGTACTGGGATCGGTCTATCATCACTGACAGGACTATTGTTGCCAATAAGCCTGATATAGTGGTGATAGACCGATTAGTGCGCCGCGCAATGATAATCGATGTTACCATCCCGCATGACGAGAATCTCGTGAAAGCTGAGAAAGAGAAACACATAAAGTATCTCGACTTAGCTCATGAGGTTGTTGACATGTGGAATGTGGACTCGGCTGTCATTGTGCCGATTGTCATGTCAGTCAATGGGCTGATAGCTAAAAGCTTCGACAACCATCTGTCAAAGCTGGCGTTGCACAGCTGGATAAAGGGCCTGATAGAGAAGGCAGTTCTCCTCGATACAGCTCGCGTTGTGAGGAGATTCCTTTCTCTGGAGACCTAACCACCGGTAGCTTGGACCCTGCTCCCGACACCGATGGACTGCCATTTTTTTATATTTTTAAATGTTTTTTTATTGTAAGCTTTTATAGAAAAATATTTAAAAATGTATTTTTTGAGATATGTGTTGAATAAAGGAAATAATAATAATAATAGCTATACGATCTAAACCCACTGTCCCAGCTTGGCAGTATAGGATCGAGCGCCGTATTGGTGAGGCCAGGGCACTCATTGGCAAACTTATTTGCTTTAGGGAGGGCAACACTCGCCCGAGAGTGATGCGCTTTGTGAGACGCGCGTTTTTGGGAACCAATATCCACCCACATAATTATATGTCCTGTGTCACAGAGCGCATCGACTTCCTAAAGCAGAAGGTGTATGCATGGGCAAACCGTATCCGAAGGTATAGACGGCGAGTGGAGCGATTCACCCAGAATCGCACATTCCGAAGTAACGAAAGGTGGGTATATAGGGCTTGGGAGCGACCGGACCAAGGTGCGACTGATATGTGCCTGCCCGATGATGACGCCTTATGTACGTTCTGGCGCAACATCTGGTCGGTACCTGTCAGTCACACCGAAGGTGATTGGACCCGGGACGTCAAGCAAGCGTGCGATCCAATACCAGAAATGGGGGCAATCATCATCAGCCCCCATGATATAGCCAATGCAGTTCGTCCGCTGCTTAATTGGAAGTCTCCAGGGCCGGATGGACTGCATAACTTTTGGATCAAATGGCTAACAAGATCACACGCTTGCTTGGCGTCTCAGTACCAATCTGCCCTAGAATCTGGCTCACTACCCGAGTTCTTTACCACTGGAGTTACCCACCTGCTCCACAAATCTGGTAGCACCGTGGACCCCAAAAATTATAGACCAATCACGTGTCTGCCTACGGTCTATAAGGTTCTGACATCCATTTTGAGAGCTAAAATTAACAAACACATTGACAACAATCACATCATGTCTCCCTCTCAAAATGGATGTAAGAATGGGTCCCGCGGTACTAAGGAGCTACTCCTCATTGATATGGCCATTAGCCAACAGGTTCGACGTTCCAAAAAAGATCTGTCGACATGTTGGATAGACTACAAGAAGGCCTATGACTCAGTGCCTCATACATGGCTCATGAAGGTGCTAGAATTGTATAAAATTAATGCAACTTTACGCACCTTTCTGATATCATGTATGGGACAATGGAGGACAGTTCTTCGCTATCCAGGATGTCGATATATCCCAAGGTACAGCGAACCGATAAGGATCGAGCGAGGTATATTTCAGGGCGATAGTTTGAGTCCGCTTTGGTTTTGCTTAGCCTTGAATCCTCTAAGCACACTGCTGGAGAATTCAGGCCTAGGCTATAGGTTGAAAAGAGGTGGTCAGGTTATTTCTCACCTCTTTTACATAGATGATTTAAAAAATTTTGGCGCCACTAGTCTACAGCTGACGGAACTACTGAAGGTAACTGAAACTTTCAGTAGTGCCATCAGGATGGAGTTTGGTGTCGACAAATGTGCGATTATGCATGTAAAGCGAGGGGAGATTGTGGAATCCGTGGGATCAAAACCCTCGAATTCCATAAACCTGAGATCCCTCTCTCCAACCGAAACCTATAAGTATTTGGGTATGTCGGAAGCGTTAGGTATCAATGTAGTTGACATGAAGCAATCGCTGAAGGAGCGCTTCTTTGGCCGTCTGAATAAAGTACTGAATAGTCTTCTATCAGGCGGAAACAAGGTGCGTGCCTTCAATGGTTGGGTCATGCCAGTGTTGATATACTCTTTCGGCGTACTCAAATGGACTCAAACTGAACTTGACGCCCTGGATAGGAGAGTTCGTACATTGCTGACTGCATATCGAATGCATCACCCACGCTCGTCGGTGATGAGGCTGTATATCCCGCGGAAATATGGAGGTCGAGGCTTTTTAAATGCTAAAACTCTCCACAACCGCGAGGTATGCAGTCTCAGGGAACATTTCCTTGCTTTCGAAGTGGGTATGCTTCGAGATGTAGTAGCGGCGGATAAGGGACTCACCCCGCTCTCCTTGGCTAATGAGAACTGGCGCAAACCTGCAGTGCTAGACACTAACGATCGCAGAGGGATATGGCAGAGTAAGGAGCTTCATGGACGTTTTTACCGGGCCCTACATGGGTCCGACGTAGACCAAGTAGCGTCCGTAGCTTGGTTGCGCTTCGGTGACCTCTTTGGGGAAACCGAAGGTTTTGTTTGTGCAATTATGGACGAAGTTATCATGGCGAACAACTACCGGAAATTTATTGTGAAGGATGGCACGGTTGACATATGTCGGGCATGTCACCTTCCGGGTGAATCAATTCGCCACATTATCTCTGGTTGTTCTCGTCTTGCTAATGGAGAGTACTTGCACAGGCACAACCTTGCAGCCAAGATAATTCATCAGCAACTTGCTCTGAAATATTCTCTTGTGGAATCGGAAGTGCCGTACTATAGGTATGTGCCCGACTCAGTTCTCGATAACGGCCATGCCACATTATACTGGGATCGGTCCATCATCACTGACAGGACTATTGTAGCCAATAAGCCTGATATAGTGGTGGTGGACCAAATCGTGAGGCGTGCCATGATTGTCGACATAATCATACCGCATGACGAGAACCTCGTGAAAGCTGAGAAAGATAAGCAAATCAAGTATCTTGACTTGGCACACGAGATTGTCGACATGTGGGATGTGAGCTCGGCAATCATTGTACCGATAGTCATCTCAGCCAATGGCTTAATAGCCAAGAGCCTCGACCAACACCTCAGGAGGCTCTCGTTAGACGGTTGGATCAAGGGCTTGCTTCAGAGAGCGGTACTCCTGGACACGGCGTGTTTTTATGCAAATAAATATTACTATTACTATTACTATCGTCAGGAGGTTCCTCTCTATGGAGCCCTGACCGCCGGTAGCTTGGACCCTGTTCCTGGTACCGGTGGGCTACTATTTTTTATATTTTTAATGTTTTTTGTAGAGAATATTTAAAAATGTAATTTATATGTATATATTGAAAATAAAGACAATAATAATAATAGGATGTCGATAGATCCAGGAAAACAGCGAACTGATTAGGATTGAGCGTGGTATATTTCAAGGCGACAATCTGAGCCCTCTGTGGTTTTGCCTGGCTCTCAACCCTCTCAGTACATTGCTGGAGGGTTCAGGGCTAGGCTACCAGTTGAGAAGAGGTGGTCAGGTCATATCACACTTGCTTTACATGGATGATTTGAAAATCTTTGCCACCAACAAATTGCAACTGATGGAGCTACTGAAGGTAACAGAAACTTTCAGTAGCGCCATCGGAATGGAATTTGGGGTGGACAAGTGTGCGGTCATGCATGTAAAGCGAGGAGAGATTATGGAATCCGTGGGAACTCAACTCTCGGATTCCATACACCTGAGATCCCTCGGATCAACTGAAACTTACAAGTATTTGGGTATGTCAGAAGCACTAGGCATCAATACTGCTTATGTTAAACAGTCATTGAAGGAACGCTTCTTTGGCCGTCTGAATAAAGTACTGAATAGTCTTCTATCAGGCGGAAACAAGGTGCGTGCCTTCAATGGTTGGGTTATGCCAGTATTGATGTATTCTTTTGGCATATTCAAATGGACTCAGACTGAACTTGACGCCTTGGACAGGCGGGTCCGCAAAACGCAAAACTGCAAATCGGATGCATCACCCACGTTCATCGGTGATGAGGCTGTATATCCCCCGGAAATGCGGTGGTCGTGGTTTTTTAAATACTAAGACCCTGCATAACCGCGAGGTATGCAGCCTTAGGGAATATTTCCTAAAAGCTGACGTGGGTATGCATCGGGATGTGGTAGCGGTGGACAAAGGCCTCACTCCGCTCTCCTTAGGTACCGAGAATTGGCGCGAGCCTGTAGTATTATATACTAATGACCGCAGAGAAGTATGGCAGAGCAAGGAGCTTCACGGACGCTATTACCGGGCCCTTCATGGGTCTGATGTAGACACATTAGCGTCCGTAGCCTGGCTACGTTTTGGTGACCTCTTCGGGGAAACCGAAGGTTTTGTCTGTGCGATTATGGACGAAGTTATGATGACGAATAACTATCGGAAATATATTGTGAAGGATGGTACCCTAGACATATGTCGGGCATGTCACAAACCGGGAGAATCCATTCGTCCCATTATCTCCGGTTGTTCTTGTCTGGCTAACGGAGAATATTTGCATAGACACAACCTCGTAGCCAGGATTATTCACCAGCAACTTGCTCTTAAATACAATCTTGTGGAATCAGAAGTACCATACTATAGGTATGTGCCCGACCCAGTTCTCGATAATGGCAATATTACACTATACTGGGATCGGTCTATCATTACTGACAGGACTATTGTTGCCAATAAGCCTGACATAGTGGTGATAGACCGATTAGAGCGTCGCACAATGATTGTTGATATAGCAGTCCCCCATGACGAGAACCTCGTGAAAGCTGAGATAGATAAAAAAAATAAGTATCTTGACCTGGCACGCGAGGTTGTCGACATGTGGGATGTGGAGACAGCAATCATTGTGCCGATAGTCGTCACAGCCAATGGTATAATAGCCAAGAGCCTCGACCAACATCTAAGGAGGCTCTCGTTGGGCAGCTGGATCAAGGGCTTGATCCAGAGAGCAGTAATTCTGGAAACGGCGCGTATTGTGAGGAGGTTCCTCTCTCAAGAGCCCTGACCACCGGTAGCTTGGACCCTGTTCCCGATACCGGTGGGCTACTATTTTTTATATTTTTAAATGTTTATATATATTTTTTTATTAATATTTAAAAATGTAATTAATATGTATATAGATTGAATAAATGAAATAATAATAATAATAATAAGCCCCCTAAATAACCACACGTCCTGATTGAACACCTAATCACGTGGGGGGCGGACACACGAATGAGAAGTTACTGGCGTGGCTAACGTGGCTCTGGAAACCCATTCAACATGGAGACACTATCTAAAAGTAAACGTATAGGACCGCTGCCCGGGGGCGATCGCCGGGGCGCACCTGGAGCTGACGCTGGGTGTCTCAGCATGCGAACCGTCAGCGGTGAGGAGTTGAGCAGGCGGGCTCCCACCGACAAAGATACTACAGCCGAAATCAGTGACGATGGCGACAGACACACAGACAGGACAAACACTCCTTTAGAGCCATATAGTCCAAGCACAGTTTCATATACACCCTCTAGGCCATCATCACCATCCATATCATCGTCGCCATCCGTACCATCGTCACCCCTCATTTGTAGTTTAAATACAGTTTCACAATCTTCGGCTTTGAATGTTGCGCGGGAGGTAACTACCTTCCTACCCGCGTCCACCAAGGCCGGAAAAGCAAGAGTTCGCATGAGATGGAGTAAAAAAACAAACATATTTATCATGCGAACCTACTTACACATAACTAAGTTAGAGACAGATATGACGACTTACAGACAACAACTCCATGCACTGTTCACAAGACAATACCCAGAAATAACTGTTTCAGAACAAAGAAGAGCGGATCAAAGAAGAATAATAGTTAGGAACAAACTTCTATCACAAGAAGTTATAGATCAATTAAAAGAAGAAGTACGAACTCAATTAATACTGGAAGAAACAGTTAACACAGACACACAACACATCGCACGTTTAATAATAAATCGTAATAATTCAAAAATACGATGTTTTGAGATTTTATCATAAACCGAATTAAATACCCGTAAAGATTGCATACAGTCTCACAATCGTCTAATTCGGACGAAAACTAGCAAGATAGCAAACATTCTGTCTCTTTTTGATTCGCGCCGCGGGCCAATGAATCGTCACAAAACGGCACGATTTAGTATTGCGCTGACGGTGGCAAAAGACTGACTTATGTTCCTGTAAGTGCACTCGTCATAAAACTAAATAATCCGTTTAATTTGAAAAGGTAAGGGCTTACTTTACTTTAATATGTACTTATAAAATGAACTATTTTGAAATATTTCGTTTTATTTTTAAAATGTTGTTATTTCTATGTGAAAAGCTAGACTTAGTTTAATTTATAATTAAACATTACGTTAATCGTAAGAATTTTTGCAAGTTCTTGCAATTTGTTATTAAAAGTTTATGATTCTTCCATGAAGAATTCCTTTCATGAAGAAATGAATTTGCAATAGAAGTTAATATTAGAAATTGTATCTTTTTCTGATTTATTTAGCAGTTACATTGGTTTATTATTTTTAAAGTTATTTCTTTTTTATTGTCAGATATTCAGTGTTCAAATAATAAAATTATAATTATAATGACGTCTCATAGAAGTAAAAACATTTTGAGTCTGGTTTTTACACAAGATTATCTTGAATCAGTCTGTCCAAATGATGGCGTAAGCTTTTTAGCATAACATCTATACTAAAATTTTAAACGAAAGTCTATCTATCTGAAAATATAAAAGTACTAACACCAGTAAACACAAACCTAACACGAGAATAGTCTTCAAGATCCTCTTCATCTAGCTCCTCTTCGTTAAGTTCTTCATCATCATCTTCGGACTCCGACTGTTCAGTGTCTCCTAATACTAACAAATAAGCTTGTGTAAGCTCCAAAGCACAAATTGATCTGCCCCATACAGATATACCTCACAAAATGATGTAATATCTCTAGTATACCTAGAGATATTACATACTTTACTTTAGTTATATTATATACTTTGATCATAATGACGTAGAGTTTTCAGATTAATTAGGTAAGACAGTAGTAAATAAATTTACTTCAATTTTCAGATTACTAGTAGTAAACTACGACAGCGGACTGAGTGCAAAAAGATTCAATTTGCCATTTCTCCCCAATACACGGACGAAAGCGATGCAGATAACGACGTTGATGACCCTAAGTTTGATTTCAAAGAACAAGTTGCTTTTCTGGCCGTAGAAATGATTTCTTTCCAAGTCCGGACTCCGACTCGCATCAAAACCGGGTCAAAAAAGATCCCAACTCGATGCCTAAAAATTCCATGCTCAAATTGCAAGTTAAACTGTAATCAGTACATTGATAAATTAGCCAGGTATGTTACTTTTGATCAATTTTGGAAATTAGGACACCTAAGTCAATAGCGATCATTTATCAACTCATGCACGATTGACGTTCAGCCAAAGCACAAATACACAAATGCAAGAAATCCACGTCGTCCCAATAAGGCTTTTTTTTAAGCTTCAGAGCCTTGAACATTGGCGACGAGTTGCGTCTATCGGTTTTCTATCGGTTACATTTCGGGGAGTGTGCGATGGAATTACACAATCTAATTCCGTCAAGCCCGTTCCATCATCGGACTACAAGACAAACGGCGATGCGCCATCGTTACATGGTGGACATCCCACCTATACGCATTAAACGTTTTGGGAATACCTTCATTGTGCGTACGGCTAAGGAGTGGAATTCCCTGCCGGAGTCTGTGTTTCCCGATAGCTATAACCTAGGGGTCTTTAAGTCAAGAGTGAATAGGTTACTTTTAGGTAAGCGTGCTCCATCTTCGACCACATCATCACTTACCATCAGGTGAGATGGTGGTCAAACGCGAGCCTATTATCAATTTAAAAAAAATCAACGACGTAAAAGTCAGAGTCTGTAAAACGTTTTTCAAAAGTACCTTAGATATTACAGACCGCATGATACATACTGTTAGAACAAACACCAATGAAAGCGGATTTTTAATAGAAGAGAGGCGTGAAAAACACGGAGACAATAGAAAAATATCTCCCGAATTAAAAAACACATAGAGTCCATTCCTCGCATGGAATCGCATTATGTGAAAGTAAATACGGCTCGAGAATACATAGAAGGTGGCAAAACAATTAAAGACCTCTACAAAGACTTTATAGACTCCCAAAGGGAAAACGGTAAAGAACCCGAAACTTACATTACCTATTACAAGATTTTTAATGGAGACTTTAATTTAAGTTTTCACCGCCCTAAGAAAGACCAATGTGACCTATGTGTAATTTATGAGAACTCTACTAGTGAGCAAAAGTTACTCATCGAAAATAAGTATTAAACACATTTAAAAGAGAAAGAGTTAACTAAGTAGAAAAGAAAAATTAAATGATATAACGGGTGGTTAAATTTTAAGGGCCGATGTTGAATGTGAACCACACCTAAACGTCAAGTTTTTTTCTGCATTTCATTTGACATTTCTCGATTTCAGACTAACTCAATTTAAACCATGGAAAGATACACAACCGAGCAACGCGTTAAAGTTATTCAGGCTTATTATGAAAATGGGCGTTCAAATCAAAATGCACTTACTGTAGTTACTGTACTGCAGTTACTGTGAATGGCGTTCGCTATCGTAAGATGATAACGAACTTTTTATGGCCCAAATTGGAAGATATGGATGTGGACGATATGTGGTTTCAACAGGACGGTGCCACTTGCCACACAGCTAACGAAACAATGGCTCTTTTGCGCGACAAATTCAATGGCCGCCAAGATCATGTGATTTGACACCGTTGGACTTCTTTCTTTGGAATTATTTGAAAGAAAAGGTGTACGTCGATAAGCCAGCAACAAAAGAAGAGCTAAAGGATGAGATAATTCGGCACATTAATGGCATAGAACCTCAATTATGCATCAGCGTCATCGAAAGTTTGAACCATCGGATGGAGGTGTGCCGCCGAGGTCGCGGTGGCTATTTGGCCGATGTTTTGTTCCATACATAATTGAACCATACCATATTATCATAATAAAAAGAAATGACAATAATTTCCTAAATAATTTGTGTTTTATTCAAAATCAACATCGGCCCTTAAAATTTAACCACCCTTTACAACTTTAATTCCAATTGTGATGGAGAATCAGTAAACTAGAACGAGATAAAATAATTAAGTATGCATAAAGGAAGCCCTTTCAATTTTTATTATAAGAATTCCTATGAAGACCAGTCATACAAAGAGGTACATGTACGAAATACAAGAAAGAAAATGAAGAACGAAGGTGAAATTCCGCTAAAACAAGCGTATACCGAAAAACAGCCATTGAGTGTCAATAAGAAGAAGGATTTGAAGGAGCTCCTCACTAAAGGGTTATTAATTCTTTTTTATTATGCACAATACTATAATGGGTTATTTTAAAACTTACCTAATTGTCTCTCTGGTTGTATGATTAGTCTTGTGTATTGTAGAGTACCTACTGATTGTTAACTTTTAGTTAATATTAATTTTATAATTTTGCATTCGATCTCATTGTTGATTAAAGTCATAATGAAATAGGTGGTTTCTTTGCAATTCCTTCTCTATTTTGATAAAATATAGAAATTTTATAGAATATGACAACAATTTTATAAGTTTATTATTTGAAAATAGCATCATACCATATAACAGTAATAAATAAACCCATATATTTAATAACAAATTGAACTAATAAATTTTTTACCATGTGTCATTTTGAATAATATTTCACATTTTAATCATAAAATGCACTAATTCTTTACATAATTTTTAAAGTGGTATATTTTCTAATCTGGCAATAATAGAAAACATTTAAAAACATCTTACGAAAGATAAATCTTTTGAAAATATGTATACAAAGATTACTATTGCCTTCCAGTAGTGTCTGTATATTTTTATTTAAATTTTTATGTGGAAGGAGTCGTAATTGCAAAACTTTAAACGTCATTTCCCAAATTCTATGAATTTTGAATAATTGCGGTTATTAAAGGTGCGACATAAATGAACAATCCCTAACGCTGACTCAAATACGACCCATTGATACCCAATATCAACTATTTAATCAATCGCAACCGTCTACACAAACGTCCCATACGAGTACATCCACACAAACCGAACATTTAACAATAACACTAGAAAATGACATTGAAACCTTAGTCGGTGGGGATCAAAATCTTATAACAGATACTTATATCCAAGAAATATATGAAAAATTATGAAAAATTTAGAAGCACAATGACACAATATTCTGGGATGGACCCAGCAGCTCGACCCAAATTGCCCAAACTTAAATACACCCCCAAATTATTTCGTTTAGTAAATCTATTTAATGAAAATATACTCGTCCAGTTTCTCTCTGACGACACACTTCTTTTAGACATACATTTACTCATATATTGCACAGCAGTAATTATATCCGAAGAGCTTAACTTTAAAATCATACACTACACACTGTTTTGTGTGTAGACCGTGTTAAGACCGAGTCATAAGATAGAACCAGCTTGGCAAAAAAAGATTAGAAAAAGACATTGAAAAGCTAAGAGCAGACTGTGGCAGACTCACACAATATATCAATGGTATCAGATCAAATAAAGTAGTCAGGACAGCCGAGGCTATATTAAGGAATACTACTACTCACACCAGACAAACTACTCACAACAGAAAATAATAATAAAAAACCTAAAGATTTCTTAGATACCTTAAAACAAAAACTTGCTCTTAAAGCTCATAGACTAAAAAGATATAAAAAAGCGCAACAACGTAGAAATGATAACTCCATATTCTCCACAAACGAAAAAGTTTTCTATAGAAACCTTAATAAATCACGCTCTGAAATAAATAACGATCAAAGCTCTGAACTACCTACAAAAGAGCAGCTAGAGACGTATTGGTCCAGTATTTGGGAAGAGCAAATACAACACAACAACCAAGCATCTTGGATAGCAGAAGAAGATGCGAAGTGGAGAAATATTAATGAAATGGAGTTCATAGAGATAACAGAGTCAGACATTACACACATAACAGCTAGATTACGTAACTGGAAATCTCCTGGTATAGATAAAATTCACAATTTTTGGTACAAAAAATTAACTTCATTACACACATATTTAGGCAAAAATTTCACAGATATCATATTAGGACAACAACACACACCTGACTTTATCGCAACAGGAATTACTTACATGTTACCTAAAACTAAAAATTCGCCGCAGCCTTCACAATACCGGGCACGCCGCAATTGCGGCGGTAAGACCCCTCTTTGAGGAGTGGCTAGATCGGCGTCACGGCGTCCTGACCTACCGCATGACGCAGGTCCTCACCGGACACGGAAGTTTCGGGAGGTACCTGTGTCTGATGGGAAAGGAGGAAACGCCTGGGTGTCACCACTGCGAGGGTCGCCCTGAGGACACAGTCAAGCACACGGTGCAGGACTGCCCCGCTTGGGCAGAGCACCGACTTGTCCTCACGGCGGCGATAGGCGGAGACCTCTCGCGCCCGGCATTGGTCGAGGCCATGCTGCGGGGCGAGAGGGAGTGGGAAGCGGTCGCCTCCTTCTGCGAAGCAGTCATGCTTCCGAAGGAGGAGGCGGGCCGCGAGAGGGAGAGGATGGCGTCCTCCCTCCAGCCCAGCCGCAGTGGTAGACGCCCACGGCGTCGGACGTCGGCCGACGATCTCTGGCCACCGTAGGCGCGGGCACGCGGACAGCGAGTAAAGGGCAACTCGCTGTCCGACCATGGACCATGCCCGGGTCGACGGCGCGTCGTGTTCCACGCGCGCCTCAAAGAGCGTCAGCAATATGATGAGGCCCCCCCGTAGAGAGCCGAAGCCTGCCGGGGTCGTGGGACTCATCCCGTTACCGTGACCCCGATACGTAAAGGGTTATTGAAGGAACACCGTGGATTTTAGTCAGTAAAAGTCTGACAGTCCCTTCCACCCTGCCCGGGGTGGGAGGACTTATTTGATAATTTTACCACGCTAAAAAAAAAAAAAGCCTTCACAATACAGACCAATAACATGTCTACCTACAATTTATAAAATACTAACCTCAGCAATATCAAGAAAAATTAACTCACACATTACACAGAATAATATCATAGCAGAGGAACAGAAAGGATGCAGACAGGGCCACATGGGATGCAAAGAACAGTTAATTATTGATTCCACTATACATAAACACGCGTCTTCCAAAAACAAAAACCTTCGTTGTACCTATATTGATTACAAAAAAGCTTTTGACAGTGTTCCTCATTCTTGGTTGATAAAAGTATTAGAGATTTATAGAATAAACCCAAAAATAATTGATTTCTTACACCGTATTATGAAACAGTGGAAAACTTCACTTCAGATAAATTCCAGCCACAACAATATCATCACCACACGACAGATCTATTAAAAAAGGTATATATCAAGGTGACTCTCTGAGTCCCATGTAGTTCTGTCTCGCCCTAAACCCTTTGTCGCATTTACTTCATAAATGTGGGGCTGGATATTGTCTTAAGCACAATATCAGAGAGGAAACAACACTATCACATCTTATATACATGGATGACATTAAATTATATAGGAAACGACGCCTGGTACTTCTACACCGAGTGAATCATCAACATGCCTCTTCAGCGCTCACCCCCGCCTATCTCACCTGCCTCCACGTCTGCCCCTGAGTCGGGCTCCACACTCTCTGTGGTGTGTGCACCTGAGATAATATGTGAATCGGATACTGCATCTGAGAGAAGCGGTAGCAGAAATGTCAGCGTTAGACATAAACGCAGACATGGCGATGACGACATCAAGGAGCTGAAAGGGTTGATCTCATCTTTATCGGCTAAGGTAGACCAAAGCTTTCTTGAACTCAAGCAAAACAACGCAGAACTCAAAGTAAGTTTGCAGTTTATGTCAGATAAATATGACTTGATTTTTAAAACACTCCAAAACCTACAAGAAGCTAGAGCAGAAGATAAGAAGACCATTCAGAAATTAGAAGAAAAAATTGAAGTTCTTGAGCGTAAAAGTAGGTCAGCTACCTTAGAGATACGAAATGTACCCATCTGCTTGCGAGATGACAGGAAGTTTGAGACGAAAGAAGATGCCACCTTGATTGTGAAAACCTTGTCGAAAGCTGTGCAGGTGGATATCCAAGACTGTGATATAAAAGACATATACAGAATCCATACCCACAAAGAAGGCTGTAAACCCATCATAGTTGAGCTAAACAGTGTCCTAAAAAAGGACAAAATAATACAGGGGGTTAAGAATTACAACAAGAAGAAACCACATGAAGGAAAATTAAATACTGGTCACCTAAGTCTACCCGGACCTGTCAAACCTGTGTTCATATCAGAAGCCCTAACACCCAACATACAGAAATTATTCTATGCAGCTCGGCAGTTTGCAAAGGAAAATGGTTACATGTACTGCTGGACTTCACGTGGTTCCATATTTCTGCGTAAAGCCGAAGGTGAGCCTCAAACTCGAATCGAATCCGCAGTAAATCTAAAACTCTTATCTAAGAAATGACTATCCTGTACAAACTATCTCATTGTCATTTCTCACAGTTTACTCATTATAAAATATTATTATTTTAAGTTTAGTAATACAGTAACTGCTCATATTTGTTTGATAGTAACATGTATAGTTTACCTAAATAGTACAATTAGTCAATATTTAGTAATTATCTATTATTTACATGCAAAGCCTTTTCTTTTGGAAGCTGTTTTTATCAATATCTCACTGATTTATGATGTAGTTCACCTTGAAAATAATTTATTTAATTTCTTGTACGAAACAAAGTTTGTTATGAAATACTACACAACACAAATGCAATTACACACTCAAAACATTCACACTAAACACTACCATAAACTACTTATTATAAATAGAATAAACACATTAAATATCAAATTATTCACTATATTACTTACACGACTTACTAACACAAATGATATACCCTGTGGCACAAACATATTATATTGTTCATTATTATTTAAAATTATAAATTCGATAAGGATAACTTAAATAAATTTATTGATTCTGTTGAATCATTTAATATCTCAAGACCGTATGTGAGTTTGCCAGATCAATGCAAGAGGCATATAAACCCTTCCAAACCAACTTTGAACATACTGCATGTTAACATCCGAAGCCTAAATCGAAACTTCGATGGTCTTAATGTTTTAATACATTCTATTGATGTTAAATGTGACATAGTGGTCCTCTCGGAGTGCTGGTTAAGCAAAGTGATAGATATTCCTGTACTAACTGGCTTTACCTCAACAAGATCCTCATTTAACAATCAAAACGATGGGGTGGTGGTTTATGTGAATTCTGTTTTGTCTCATAGGATAAGTGAACCGGTACTCCAGGACGCAAACTGTTCTTGCTCTTGAGATCTTGAGGATAGGTCTAGACACAGCTATTGTTGCAATATACCGGTCACCTTCAGTCAAAAATATAGAAAATTTTCTCAGCTCCCTAAACAATATTTTAGAATCTCTAGCCTCAACAACAACAGTGGTAGTGATTGGAGATTTAAATATAAATATTCGAACAGATAATAATGACTCTAACTCTGAAGAATATTTAAATACAATGGCATTTCACGGGCTCCTACCTGCCCACATTTTCCCCACTCGCTTTGAAAACTGCTTAGATCATGTATTTTTAAAAACAGATAAACCCTCCACAACTTTGGTCCTAGATTCATATTTTACAGATCATGCACCTATCCTGTTTTGTACTGAGCGAAGCCCTCTTAATACTATAAAACCTAAAAATGTGATACGGCATTTAAACTTGCCAGAAATTATTAGCTGCTTAGAAAACTCCGATTACTCAAGTATTATAACTAGTACAGATCCCAATGAAAGTGCGGAAAAACTGATCTCTATTATATCAGATGCAATCAATCAAAACAGTACACTAAAAAAAGTTCCTAACAGAAAGCAGACTATTAAACCATGGATGACTTCGGGTCTCCTAAGGTGCATGCGAAATCGGGATCAACTCCATAAAAAAGCAATACAAAATCCTAAAGACTTCAATGCTAAACTAATATATTCCAGATATCGGAATTACTGTAACAATTTATTGAAAACTATTAAATGCAATCATGACCAACAAGAACTTATGAAGGCAAATGGAAATCCCAAAGCAACTTGGGATATCATAAAAACTATTAGCTACAAAAATACGTCACCCATAAGCAAGTCAGGAGAACTCCTTAATATGTGCAGTGATCCAAAGTCTTCCGTTAATGCTATAAATAAGTATTTTGCAAATGTTGGAGCGGATCTTGCTAGGCAAGTTGTACAACGTGTATCTCGCCGTAACTTTGAATTTGACAGCTTAATAAATCCTCAAGGTAACTCAATTGTATTACTTGAAACCGATTTCTCAGAAATAGAAAATATAATTATAGAACTAAAACAGAATTGTGCAGTAGGTCACGATGGAATACCAGCCTCTGTTATCAAGTCTGCCAGACATGTACTTGTTCCAGCAATAACCCATATTTGTAATTTATGTATCCTACATGGTATTTTCCCTGACACTTTTAAAAAGGCTTTAGTGACACCAGTATTCAAGGGTGGGGATGGTGACCGTGTTGAAAACTATAGGCCTATATCTGTACTCACCACACTGTCCAAAATTATGGAGAAGGTTCTGAACAAAAGATTACTTAGCTATCTTGAATTCAACAACATACTTGCGCCAAATCAATACGGTTTTAGGAAAGGCGTATCAACTGAGGACGCTGTTCTTCAACTGACAAACCAAATTGTGAATAATCTTGATTCTAAGACTAAAACTATAGGTATATTTCTCGATTTAGCCAAGGCCTTTGACACGGTCTCTACTCCTATCCTTCTGCGTGGTTTAGAAAGCCTAGGAATAAGAAATAACGCTCTAAACCTCTTCCGTGATTATCTCACAAACCGTTACCAACGAGTTAAGGTAGACAACTACATCAGTGACGATGTCAAGCTAACCTTTGGCGTACCACAAGGCAGCGTACTGGGGCCTACCCTTTTTCTTCTGTTTGTTAACAGATTGTGTCAGCTGTCAATCCCACACTGCCAGATACTTGTATATGCAGATGACACTGCGCTTATCGTGAGTGGAAAAACATGGGAATCTACTCACCATGCAGCTGAAAATGCTCTTGCCATAGTAATGGATTGGCTTTCATTAAATCTACTAACGCTAAATGTCTCTAAAACACACTTTGTCCCTTTTTCAGCGAACACTGCTACACAACCTAGTATGCCAGACATTCGAGCCCATAGTTGTCACTCAACACGAACTCGTTGCAGTTGCCCTAGTATAAATAGAAGCTCTTGTGTTAAATATTTAGGCGTGCACATTGATAACACATTAAGTTGGCACAAACATATCAGCGTGACAGTTACGCGTGTTCGCAAACTATTGTTTCCCATGAAAAAACTAAGAAGTGTAGTTGACGACCGACTGCTTAAAACTGTTTATTTTGCCTTGGCTCAGTCACTTCTTACCTATTGTATATGTGTCTGGGGTGGTACATTTAAAACGTATTTACTTCGCCTTGAGAGGGCCCAAAGAGCTGTCTTGAAAGTCATGCTTCACAAACCTTACCTATACTCGACTACCCAGCTTTATAAAGGTATATCTGTACTTACTGTCCGACAACTCTGTGTACTAAACATCACTCTACGTGTACACTCATCATTGACCTATGACCCAAAATTATTAAAGCAAATTAAACGGCGTAAAGATCCTGTATGCCCGCTTGCCACCGCCAAGATTGCTCTGGGGAGGAGAAGCTATCCGTATCTTAGCACTCGTCTTTATAATAGTATTAATGAAACCTACAACATATATTCTTTACCGAAATTTAAATTTAAAGCTATAGTTAGTTGTTTTCTTCAAAAGTTAACCTACAATGAAACTGAAGAATTTTTTACAAAAAAGGCCTATTAACATTCTATTAACATTCTATATGATGACATACAAAACATACATACACACTCCCTCACATACACCCACAGATCACCCACACCACAACAACACATTCACTCTCATCACACCCACACATACACCCATCCTTTCTTTGCTTTTTGTTTATTTTAGTTTAATAATATAAATTATAATATAAGTTAGTTGATTTGTAGTATTAAGTTAAACTTTGGTTGTATATTTAAAGAAACTGCCACAAAAATGTAAAAAACTGTAAAAGGAAGGCGCCTGTGTCTGTAACACAGTGTATACTAGCACAGACACAGACGTACACTCTGTCTCAAAAACTAGCATTGTTCCTTATAAAATGTCGATTTTGTTTTGTTTTTTCTATTTATTGTGATGGACCAACTGTATTTGGCTTTTTGGAATAAAGGTTTTTTTTTTTTTATATGCAAAATCAGAAAAAGACATGAATAAATTAGTAGATGTTACAGCAAAGTTCATTGGGGATATAAATATGCAGTTTGGATTGGATAAATGTAAAACACTTCACATTGTTAGAGGTAAAGTACGCCCTGGGGATTATGTAGTGAATAATTCCGAAACCATCGCAGCATTGGAATCAACCGACTTGTATAAATATTTAGGGTACACACAGTTAAAAGGTCTAGATCATGTAAAAATTAAAAATGCGCTAACTACAGAATACAAAAGAAGACTTAATATAATTTGTAAAACCCAACTGTCTAGTAAACACCTCATTAAAGCCATAAACACATTTGCCATCCCCGTATTAACATACTCATTTGGAGTCATAAAATGAACTAAGACAGATACAGAACAATTAGAGCGAACTACACGAACAACACTCACAAAACATAACAACTTACACCCTAAATCAGCCATAGAAAGATTAACCGTCAAAAGGCAGTATGGAGGGAGAGGCCTGATAGATATCCAGCACATTTGGCGGAAACAAATCAATCGACTAAAAACATTTTTCCACACAAAATCGTGCACTAGTGACATCTATAAAGCCATAGTAAGTAATGATTTCAACTACACTCCACTTAATCTCAATGGTCGGACAGAATCAGATAGTATCACAAATGAAGATCCACAGACTCAAAAAATTGAGGACTGGAAGAAAAAAGTGCTTCATGGGCGCCACCCTCATGACCTAGAGCAATCCCATATAAATAAATTAGCATCCAACAAATGGTTAAAGGTAGGTAACTTATTCCCAGAAACTGAAGGATTTATTATGGCTATTCAAGATCAAATCATTAACACAAAGACCTATAGAAAATTTATAATAAAAGATCCCACCGTAACGAATGATAAATGTCGCAAATGTCACTCCCAGCCAGAAACGATACAGCATATCACTGGTGCCTGCCCCACACTAACACAAACCGACTACACTCATAGGCATAATCAGGTAGCAAATATCATTAATCAAAAACTAGCTGTCAAATACTCACTCATACAGAACACTAACACCCCTTATTACAATTATACACCACAAACTATTTTAGAAAATGCGACACATAAGCTATACTACGATCGCGCCATTCTCACAGACAAAACCATTCATTATAACAGGCCAGATATAACACTACAGGATAAAATCAATAAAGTTACGTACCTGGTAGACATCGCAGTCCCTAATACACACAACATACAAAAAACAATCACTGAAAAAATTAGCAAATACATAGAACTGAAAGATGAAGTTACAAGAATATGGCGTCAGCAAAAAGTATTTATTGTTCCTATAGTCCTTTCCACCACAGGCGTTATTCCCAATCATCTCCTACACAGTTTAAAATTATTAGACCTTAAAGAAACTCTCTACATATCACTGCAAAAGGCTGCAATCCTGAATACATGCAGAATTGTGAGAAAATTCATGCAGTTAGAAGAGGCCGAAATAACTTAACACAAAACACAATAAAATACACAACACACGCCGCTTTTACTTGGCTTAGCCCGTAAAAGTGGTAGAAAACCAGCCAAAGAGCTGAGATAAAATAAAATATACTCGATAATAATAATAATATTCCACAACTTTCCACACAACGCCATCTAGTCCCAAACTAAGCAGAGCTTGTGGTATGGGTACTAGACAACTGATAAACATACATATATATTTCTAAATACATACATATTTTAGATAAATTACACCCAGACAAAGAACAAATGACCGTGCTCATCACACAAACATTTGTCCTAGGTGGGAATCGAACCCACGACCTTGCGCATAGCAGTCAGGGCCACTGACCACTATACCAATGGGTAAATATATATAATTCGGGTATAATATTATGAGAACAATGAATGTTAAGAGTGTCACCTATCCATGGACAAAACAGATAAAGAGTATCCATGGAACGACCTCGACAAGCATTGCAAATTTTTAAAAGAAGAAAAAATAAGTGTTTTTACAGAATTGAATCACATACAAAGTTATAAAACTAAACGAGACCTCTGTTTACGGTATTAAAGTACACTTTTTTCTTGCTTTCTGTTTTTAAGGCTAGGTATTTCAAATCAAAGCTAAAAGTATAAACAACAACATTTATCATTCCAAAAATAAAATTATAAACACCAGTCCTTAACTTTAGACAGTAACTGACAAAAACCGAAAACTTTAACCGTAAACTCCGTAATTTGATGACTTATGTACGACAAAACACTGCAAAACTAATGAAGAATTACCATTAAAACATTTAACTAAATATTCTCCTATAAGTAAATGTCAGTTTTGTATATTTACGACATCTATAGGGAATCCTGTGGGAACAATAAAATGCTACTTGGAGGAGTAAAAAAAAATTTTTCACCGTTTCCCCCATCCCGAAAAGATATTTTTACCACCCCTAGGGATGACCCTTATTCGTTTCTTCTGTGGATTACAGTTTTAATTTAATACGGTTTTAGTGAGATTGTTTCTGGTTAGTGTTTTGTTTTCTTTTTACTTTGGAACAATCAATTTATTGAAGTCGATAAAAGTAATGAAGGACTGTTTAGGCTCCCATTGTCACGAAACGGTTTGTTCACAATATTTTGAGAATTTGTATGTGTTTGAGTCCAAGAGAGCGTTAATTGCGGCTAATGTCTTAGGAATAGGCGACTTGGAACAGCTGGATTGAACAGCTCACCATATAAGTTTTTTTACTATTTAAGTAGTAAGTATAGTAATATACATATAGAACTTACACTAAATAGATAAGTAAAAATAATTATATTAAGTTAAGCCTTTTAAGTACCTACTGCTGCTGGGACATAGGCCTCCTCTTTGTGGAATGTGTGAGGAATGGGCCGTACGCCACCCACCACACTGGTCCAAGGCGGGTTAGATGATGTCACATGATTTCAATATTTATAGTTCTAGAACATTCCGGTTTCCTAACGAAGTTTTCTTTTGCCGATTTGAGAGTGACGCTGATGATATAAATTACACAATGTATGTAATGATTGGAGTTGATCCTACGAACTTCAAGCCACAGGTACGACCTATGACATAAAGCAATACACTATCAACTGACCCCTCATCGAAGGTCGGAACGAACAAACCTATTTGACGCCACGTCCACCCAATCCATAATACATTAATAAAAAAAGTGTCATGGGCTCGTCAGTTAAAACTAGCGTGGCGCCGCGCGCCGTGACATGAATATTGGCAACTTATCGACACGTATGAGTTACCTTAATGTTATTAAATGAAGGATGACTTTTTAAACAAGAATATCTACATTATGGGGGTAGGTGTTACTGTATGGGGTGCTGCTGCTAAAGTTCACTTTCTTCAAGTTGAACGAGCGCAAAGGGCGGTCTTGAAGGCTATGTCCTTCAAACCCTTCAGACATCCTACGTCAAGTTTGTACAAAGAATGTCAAGTTTTGTCAATAAGGCAGCTTTATATACCCCACACTGTGTTGCGTAAGCATTCGTCCCTACAGTATTATCCAAGCTCTCAAGACAAACGTCAACGTTATAGGGTATGCCCTACCCAACGCTGTAGAACGGCACTCGCTAAGTGACTTTTCTACGGGATTGGGAGTCATATATACAACGTGTAATTTAAAGGGTATATACATACCAAGTGCATGGCTTCTTTGGATGATAACAAACGATATGGCAAGGGTTTTGTAATCCTAAGTCTACGTATGTAGAACTTATTACAAATTCCAATACACTGACCCCAGAGACCGATTTTTTCAAATTAAGAAGAACGAAAAGACTTATTGTGTTATTGGGAAGTGACGTGGAAAGTTATTGACCCTCGTAGTGCTGTGACACGTTTGTTATGATTGGTATTCAAGAAATATAATTATGAAACCAATAATTTGGTATCAATTCTTTGATCCGTTATTTTGTGCTAAAACTGTACATAGAGACTCCATACCAGATGTTGTCTTCAGCCCTTTTGGATAGATATGGGGTTTCCGTTACACGTTGTATAATAAAATCAATCAAATCTTTCCCATTTCCTCTACCACTTTACGTGAATGTAAAAGAAAGTTCTTGGATGGCTTCAATCACAGAATTACGAGGACACCGAAAATCTACTAAAAATATAACTCTATCATACACATTCCTCTTTACACGTTATTTCACTTTCACGGACACATATTACACACTCACACATGTACATGCCTAAAACACTGACGAACTCACACTCGCATGCATGCACACACAAGCACGCAACCACACACACGCACACTACCTTACAACGCAAACAGGTCCTCACACGCATACACACTCACATACAGCCATAGCCGTCCACTTCAAAATTCAAAATGATTAAATAGATTATTTAAATAATGATTTAGTAACTGAAACCAATATATTGAATGTCTAATCTGTTTGAATTTAATTAATTAGAGAATGCTGGTACCCATAACACAAGTTAAATCTTTTCTTGGGTACCAGAGTTCACTCAAACATTTCAATGAATGTCATTAATTAGTTTTATGTTAAGGTTTTTATTGTGTGTACATCTAATTGTAATTGTGTGTAAATGTTTGTTCGTGCATGCTTTTAAAGGCCAAATAAACGTATATTATTATTATTCCATTTATTTAATCTATGTACATATAAATTACATTTTTAAATATTAATATAAAAAATATAAACATTTAAAAATATAAAAAAACAAATAGTAGCCCACCGGTATCGGGAACAGGGTCCAAGCTACCGGTGGTCAGGGCTCCATAGAGAGGAACCTCCTCATAATACGCGCCGTTTCCAGGAGTAGGTACTGCTTTCTGGATCAAGCCCTTGATCCAGCTGCCCAACGAGAGCCTCTTTAGATGTTGATCGAGGCTCTTATTATTATTATTATAGCTTTTCGTAAACGTCGAAATTCTGGGATTCATTTTAATTTTCTATATATTTTTGGGTCAGCCGCATGATGTTCATGTTCGGTCTGTAGATGCATGGCAGCTGTGTTGAGTATAAGTTAGGGTTCCATGCTGAATGCATGCAGCGCTCCTTTTGTACGTGGATATGTGCATTTATGCGGGCGAGAATTATTCATGCTTGTTCAGTGTGTACCGCCCGGTTCCAAATTCTCTAGCAGAATTAAAATTTTGTATTAAATATATTCACTACTAGTGAACCCGCCTCGCACGGTTTTATACTGCTAATTCACACAGGACCTGATAAAATGGATTATACACTAAAACCTTTATTTTCCTTCATTAATTATTCTATCCAATGGACAAATCACATGAAAATCGCATGAAAATCTGTTCGGTTGTTTTTGAGTTAATTGCGAATAAACAAACAAACAGGCGCGGCGGGAGACGTTTTTTATAATAATTTTGTAATGATACAGGATGAACATCGAAGAACTTTGCAAACAAAGCTACATAAATACTGCTACTAGAGTAATAGGAAAGTAATCAGCGTTTAAATTTTGGACCAAACATTTGATTTTGATTTGACTTTTAACCCTAATTATTGTCACAAATAAAGAGTATTAGCATGTCTTTCTTATGGCATCCCAATTCTCACCTCAACCCTCTATGGCTTTTTTTTTGTTTAACGTGGTAAAATTATCAAATAAGTCCTCCCACTCCGGGCAGGGTGGGAGGGACTGTCAGACTTTTACTGACTAAAATCCACGGTGTTCCTTCAATAGCCCTTTACGTACCGGGGCCACGGTAACGGGATGAGTCCCACTACTCCGGCAGGCTTCGGCCCTCTGCAGAGGGGGCCTCGTCATGTTGCTGACGCTCTTTGAGGCGCGTGATGGATTATTCAAATAATTTCAGTTGATTTATTACATTAACTCAAGTTTGTTTCTTTAATTGAACACAAATTAAAATATCACTATAACAATTATAACCTTTTTAACATGTGATACACAAAATTTAACTATTTATTATCAAAACATTGTAAACACTATTACGAAACCTATTTATAAGATAAGAGTTTAAACTGTTCTTTCATTGTTGTCTTGTATAACAGAATATTTAAACGTTATTTGAAAAATAACGTTGCTTGTTTACTAATTCTGTCATCGTAAAACTTATAAGTAATTGAACTAATTAATTTCAACATATCTACTGTATTTTTATATCATTTAATCATAGCTTAATGTTAAAATACAAAGGTTAACAAATCTGTTTTAAAATCGTACGATGTGACGTCACTTGTTTACCACTGTGTATAAAAGCCGCCGCTCAGTCGTTCTAGACACAGTCATTCCGCTTCCGACGCTCGCCCGCGACGGTCGTACCGCTCCGTGCTCTCGATCGTTCCGTGCCTGAGTCATCGCTACGCTTCGTCACGCTCGCCGTGACGTCACTCGTAGTCGCCGACTACGACGCCTGGTCCGCATCCGCCTTTTTCGAGGCGGTGAAGGATATCCTGTTTCTATAACAGAGTATCGTCAAAAACAATTTGGTTTGGCCCCTTCAGGGTAAAACCACAGTTTCGTGGTCCTTGTTTGGAAACTTCACGGTGTCAACAATACCAAGGGGGTGCTGACCCGACGCACCCGCTGATCCCCTTCAGGGTGAAGCAGTCAATTGGAGTCGAGTGCTAGGTTTTGGCCTTGGGGGATCTCCTAGTCAAACCTAGTTACTGAGTTTCTTTTTCAGCTACACACCTAGTGTCGGTTGGGTGTGTCTACCCCTTCGCACTAGACCCAATAGGGCCCGGTTCGCACAATAAGACTGGCGACCGGTTACAAGCTTAGGGCTCACCATTAGGTACTCACCTCCCAGTCTCTACCCGACTGGGAGGGTTACACATCCCCGGACCCATCCATCCGGGGAGTTAGGCCAGTTAGGCTTTAAATAGGCCCCCCGCGGGAGAGAAATCTCCAAAATTTCCCAATTAAATTTTTAATCCATTCGCCAATCATGGCAAACTCCAATATTTTGGAGATACTGTTAGAAATCCTTAGGGAAAACCCTGCTATTTCCGCCAAATATGGCGGAAAAATCCAGCGTGAAATCGCTAATTGTCCCCCGGCTACCGAAGCCAACGTCGCTGATTTTAGTGACGCGCTTGACAGCCCATTATCTCCCCCGCTTGCTGATCAAGGCATTCCGGTTGGTCAATTCACGGAAGTATTTATTAACTCCGATCCCATTGTTCGTCAAACAACGAACGACTTCCGGGTAGATAGCCCTTTATTGCCCCCGCCCGCTGACAAAGTCGTGCCGGTCGCCCGATTCCCGAAATCACCCATTGTTTCCAGCCCACCTACTAATCCCATTGTTCATAGAACAATGGACGCCGCGCAGGTGTGCGCTGCACCTGAATTCCTTGAAATGGACACCACCGAACCTGTGTCCAATACCAACTCCGACAATGATTTGTCATCATGCCCCTCGTCCTCGGAAGACGACTTTCAAGTCGTCACCGGCGGCAAAAGGAAGAAAGGGAAAACCTCCCAGGCCAGCAAGGCCAAAAAGACCACCGCGTTGCCCCCGTCCCCAACTCAAACGCCCGTACGACCCGCTAGCCCCGTCCCAACTACCTCTACTCACGCGCAGAATAGTCGTCCCCCCAGCCCGATAGCCCAAACTTCCTCAGCCCAAAGGAAGCAACGCCCTCCGCCCCCCTTTTACATCCAAGACAAGGGGAAATGGACTGATGTGTCCAAGATGTGTGTTGTTCGAAAGATCAACTACACAAACGCCCGTGCCTGCCAAAATGGCATTAAAGTCACCGTCCCTACGTCGAACGACTATAGGGAACTATATCGCGCCCTACGTGAAAGGAATATTTCCTTTCACACTTTCTCCTTCCCCGAGGACACGCCCACTCGTGTTATTATTACACGTGTCCCTAAAGAAATCCTAGTACAGGATATTAAAGACGACCTTGCCGATCAAGGTATACCAGTGATCGCCGTCCATCGCTTACATAAAGCGAGAGGCGGTGAATTGTACGACATGGTTCTTGTCATTTGTGAACCAACCGAAGGTCATCACCCGATTTTCAAGATTAAGTCCATTTGCTCCCTATCCGGTATCTCAATTGAAAAGCCCTACAAAACCGCAACAGTGGGACAATGCCACCGTTGCCAACTGTATGGCCATGCGCAGAGCAACTGCTATGCGACTCCCAGATGCGTCAAGTGTCTGGGCGAGCACAGCACTGCGGACTGCCCTCGGCCCAAAGACCGAACCCTCTGTTTGGAACCACCCAGCTGCGTTCTCTGCGGCCAGACCGGTCACCCGGCAAACTACCGCGGCTGTCCCAAAGCCCCCAAACTCGCTCCTAAATTAGTGAAGCGCGCCAACACCCGCCAACAAAGAGAGGCACCTTCCTCTCAAATTCCCCAACGTCTCGCTCCTCAGAGACCATCCCCGTGGAACAGGCTAAACCACGAAAAAGCCTTTCCCTCCTTGGCCCCTGCCAAACCTTTGCAGGCACTGATGGATATACCCATCGCAGCGCAGATCCTGCCTATAAACGTGGCTCCAGAGGCCACAACCAGTCCCAAACCCGCGCCTCAAACCACTGCTGCTCCTGCAGCCAAACAACCGCCCAAACCCTCACCCGTCGGGAACGGCGAGTCTTGCGCCCAGACTCTACTGCGCCACTATAAAATATTTATGACCCGCCAAGCCAGGTCTCTCCGCGATGCCCTTCTGGCTGCCGAGCAGCAGAATAACGGCAAAATTACAACGGAAATATACAGCCAAATATTCAGCACACACAGTGATGTCGTGCTAGGCCTCGACCAGATGGATGCGATGGACTGATCCAATGGATTCCCAACGCACAAACCACACTAGGCCTCGATCCCTCAAATTAGGTTTTTTCAACGCCAATGGCATTTTCAACCAACGCGCCGAAATAACTAAATTCCTCCGCGACCACCAATTAGACATCCTCCTTATACAGGAGACCCTTTTGAAACCCCACCGCGCTGACCCCAAAATTGCGAATTACCGTCTAGTTCGCAATGACAGAACACGCTGCCACGGCGGCGGTACCCTTATTTATTATAGGAAGGAGTTATACTGCATCCCTCTGACCCCACCCGCGCCTCTCTCTCACCTAGAGTACTCTGCCTGTCGACTAGGCATGACTGGTCATCCTCCGATAACCATCATCTCTGCCTACCATCCCCCACCATCGGTCGCGTCTCTTGCTTCAGACGATCCTATCGCGCTCACCAGCGATCTCACGACTCTTTTCGGCCTAAGTGACTCCGTCTTACTAGCGGGCGATCTCAACGCCAAACATCCCGCTTGGAACAGCAACACGACAAATGCCAGAGGCAGAATCGTGTATAACCTAGGCGCGACCCTAAACTATGACGTCATAGCTCCGATGAGTCCCACCCACTACCCACACGACACCAACCATAGGCCCGATGTCCTCGATGTGGCGCTCCTAAAGAATGTAAACCTCCGTTTACACTCCATAGAAGCGCTTCACGAGCTTAACTCGGATCACCGTCCCGTTATCCTACACCTAGGTTCCCGTTCGGGTAACCATGATCCTACCCAACCTCCTCCGACCCAATTGATCACCGACTGGAGGAAAGTAAGTGAAAAACTGAAATCCACCACGTCGCCACAATTGGACACCATTCCTGACCACATAGTCTCAGTCGCTGACACGACGGCGGCGATCGACTCGCTTACAGATCACGTACAATCCGTCCTGAACGATTGTTCAAGGGAAGTTCCTATAGTGGAAGACCACCGCTGGAAACTCCCGGATGATGTACGGAATCTGATAACCGAGAAGAACGCAGCCATCCGCGCGTACAGCGCTTTTCCCTGCGCCGCAAACAAAGCTCACATGCGCAACTTACAGCGTGCTGTAAGGAAACGCATTACCGAGCAGCGTAATGCGAGCTGGGACAAGATGCTGAGCGAACTTGAGCCCACCCATCTTGCCTTCTGGCAGCTTCAGAGGAAGTTACGATCCACTGAAGAGGCCACAATGCCTCCTCTCATTCGTCCCGATAAGAGTATCGCCTTCGATAACTCTGAAAAAGCAGAATGCCTAGCCGACAGCCTAGAGTCCCAGTGTTCTCCCAGTTCTCAACCAGTAGACCAAGCCCACCTCGATATGGTGAACGCCGAAGTCGAACGTAGAACTTCCCTTCCGCCCATCGAAGATCCCGATAATCCACTGGCCCCCATCACTCCTGATGAGGTCCAGGATATCATTAAAAGTCTCCAACCGCAAAAAGCCCCTGGCTCCGACGGCATCACCAATAGGGTTTTCAAACTTTTCCCCGCCCAGCTTATAGTGCTAATGATTGCCATCTTCAATGGCGCATTGAGCAATAATATGTTCCCTACAACCTGGAAACAGGCCACCGTCATAGGTATTCCCAAACCAGGCAAGCCCAAGTCTGACCCGTCTAGCTACCGTCCCATTAGCTTACTCAACGTCCTCGGTAAAATCTATGAAAGGCTTATATATAAGCGGCTCAAAGATTTTGCCGAAGCAAAGAGTCTAATACCCAATGAGCAGTTCGGATTTAGAACCGAACACTCATGTATCCAACAAGTCCACCGCATCGTAGAACACGTCAGCGCCGGCTTCCAACGGGGCGCAATAACGGGAGCCTTATTCTTCGACATAGCGAAAGCGTTCGACAAAGTCTGGCACAATGGCTTAATCTATAAGCTATACCAACTCGGCGTGCCTGACCGTCTCGTGCTCATCCTACGGGACTTTTTATCGAATCGCACCTTTCGTTATCGAATTGAGGGGGAGCTCTCCTCCCCCCATCCCATTCGCGCAGGAGTTCCCCAAGGCTCCGTACTATCCCCCCTCGTTTTCACGCTATTCACTAGTGATATTCCCAAGCATAAAAATACCCAGCTAGCCCTATTCGCCGACGATACGGCTATCTATTATACCGGTCTTAAACCCGATGCCATCGCTCGCACTCTCCAAACTTCCGCAAACACTCTGGCCAAGTGGTTCCGGAAATGGAGAATCGAAGTCAACCCAGACAAAAGCCAGGCAGTCCTCTTTTCTAAACCGCGGATAAACCCACCCTCCCCCCGTCCGATTACCATGTACGGCAAGCCGATCCCTTGGGAAAAGCAAGCCAAATACTTAGGCGTGGTTCTCGATAGACACCTCTCCTTCGCTGAGCACATAAAGCAGGCACGTTCGCGCGCCGCTTTCGCTCTAGGTAGGCTCCACTTCATTCTTAGCTCTGGCAGCAAGTTATCACTCAGGTGCAAGCTGCGTATTTTCACCGCGGTCATCCGTCCCATCATGACCTACGCCTGCGTTGTTTTCGCACACGCAAAGCCCTACCTCCTCCATAAGATGCAGACCCTCCAAAACCGATTCCTCCGTAGAGTCACGGGAGCCCCCTTTTATGTTCGAAATGAGCTTCTTCACGTAGACCTCAAGATGCCCACCATCCAGCAGTTCATGAAACGCGTCTCCAAGCGTTTCTTTGAAACTTCAATCCAACATAGGAATCCCCTTATCGTATCGGCCGCCCAATACGAACCCTCGCGTATCTCTAAGATTCGCCGACCAAGGCATACCCTAGTCACTCCCGATGACGCAATCACCCTGCTCCAAGAGAGCCGTAGGGAAACAAGTACAGTGGCACACAAACACAAAAACCGACCGTCCTTCCGTCCTCGCCGCCGAGGCCCGCCGCGACGTCCCCGTAATAGTCCACCCCGACCCTTGCCAGAGCCAGCCCGCGACGCTGAGCCAGTAGCTTTAAATTCCCTTATTAATAATAATAATGATATGATCCAGCCTGTCCCTAGCTGCCCTCCCCTGCGACGCCCTAAGCCGAGGTCCGTACCCCACAGGGGGTGCCCTTAGCGTGTAGTCGCCTAGTTTGTAAGTTTTTTATTAAGCCCTGGCTGGAGGCTTTAATTAATTTATTAATTAAGGCAACCACAGGCAAGCCCGGTTAAGCAGCCGACAACCTCAGAGGTTGACCTGCGAGATGCCACACACAAAAAAAAAAAAAAAAAAAAGTTCTAGACACAGTCACTCTCAGTCGCTCTGGAGCAGTCACACCGAACGGACCTAAGTTAAGTGAACTTGTGTTGTTTCTAACTTTTATTAATATTTTCTTATATTTTTATGTGTAGAATTGGTATAAAAATCCTATCGTATTGCTATTGTATTTGAATATAAATTAATTATTTTGTATTTATTACTTTAATGTGACAGTGTTATTAATTGATAATTGTGTGATAATTTAATGAACATTTGGTATTAATTCTATAAATAACATTACTTATATAATATGTAATGGAGTAATGAAATAGTAGATACACAAGTAAATAAAGCTATAAGTTATAACGATAGTAATCACATTGTGGTAATATTGTAAAGTACATATAGTGAATTGATGTTTATGTGAAAATGAATTATGTTTTGAAAAGAGTAACTGTGGAGTTTCTTGCCGGTTCTTCTCCACAGAAAACAACCCTTTCCGAACCGTGTGGTAAATGAATAAATTGATATTGCTATACAAATTGTTAAATTATTTCTATAATATACCTGACAATCATGGTAATATCGATTAATTGATAATTAATCGGTAAATACATAATACATTGATATTGATAATTAATTACTTTTAAAAATAACATTCACAATATATACATCTATTTTATATACTTAATCTCACACGCGCGTGGAACACGACGCGTCGTCGACCCGGGCATGGTCCATGGTCGGACAGCGAGTTGCCCTTTACTCGCTGTCCGCGTGCCCGCGCCTACGGTGGCCGGAGATCGTCGGCCGACGTCCGACGCCGTGGGCGTCTACCACTGCGGCTGGGCTGGAGGGAGGACGCCATCCTCTCCCTCACGCGGCCCGCCTCCTCCTTAGGAAGCATGACTGCTTCGCAGAAGGAGGCGACCGCTTCCCACTCCCTCTCGTCCCGCAGCATGGCCTCGACCAATGCCGGGCATTAGAGGTCTCCGCCTATCGCCGCCGTGAGGACACGTCGGTGCTCTGCCCAGGCGGGGCAGTCTTGCACCGTGTGCTCTACTGTGTCCTCAGGGCGACCCTCGCAGTTGTGACACCCAGGCGTTTCCTCCTTTCCCATCAGACACAGGTACCTCCCGAAACTTCCGTGTCCGGTGAGGACCTGCGTCATGCGGTAGGTCAGGACGCCGTGACGCCGGTCTAGCCACTCCTCAAAGAGGGGTCTTACCGCCGCAATTGCGGCGTGCCCGGCCGTCGGTTGCGACAGTCGTTCCCTCCATACTGCCCTGAGATCGCGCCGGAGCTCTTCCCGCCGCGCCCCGGCGCTGCGCCTCCACGCGCCATTCATAGACGCGCTGGAGGGCAGTCGCCTCCAGATCCCAGGACAGCAATCCGGCAAGGAGGTTGGCCGATTCACCGGCGATCGTGCGGTATCCCCGGATCATTCGGATAGCCATGACCCTCTGGCATGCGACCAACTTTAGTGGTCGCGTCCGGATGCACAGGGCCCACACTGGGGACCCGTAGAGGGCCATAGACCGCAACCCTCTATGGCTAAGACTAAAAAAAAACAGCTCCTCGCTCCAGCTTCCTCGCTGTAAAATAATTGAGCGCATAAATATCCTCATTTCGCGTCATAACGTAACACTTTCACACGGTCTTACGTTGCGCCATGTTAGATCCATTTAACGCTCTAAAAACTTTGAAGCCGAGAGAACATGCTTCGAAGATAATTTAGGTCGTAGCTGCGTTGGGACAAGGAGTATTAAACAATGAAGTGCTCAACACATCTGCACAATCAGCTAATTCTATTCCCACTACTGGGGCTTACTCAGTCGCTACTACTGGATCTCACGCAGACTTCTTGCCAAAGGAAATTAAAACTTATGGTTATATTCGAAATATATACGTAAGATCGTTGCAAATCATGCGACATCTTATCGTATAATAGGGCTGAGTTACATCATTTGTTCCAAATTGTAATTTACAGACACATGAGTATGAAATTGTTTCTATCAAGATCTTTTTTCAGTCTTATTTTTACTGTGCAATGCTTTGAAGAAAATTTATTGAAATAGTAGTCGTTTCATTACGTCATTACGGCTACTAAATATTTATGTTATAACAATATGTACAACTTGAAGTTAAGTATTAAAAAAAATTTTTAGCAAAAATTAGAACCGACTTCCATATCAAAACACTACAAAGGCAAAAATAACTTTAATTTCGGAAGGCGGTGTCAAGAACGAAAATATATACAAAACTAAAGACACCGCCTTCCGAAATTAAAGTTATTTTTGCCTTTGTATTTTTTTTTTGATATGGAAGTCGGTTCTATTTTTTGCTAAAAAATTTTTTTTTTCACGCTCTTTAGTGGGTCGGTTTGTAATTTATCTAGTTACAAAAGTCATACTGTCGACAACTTATCACTTTTTACAAAATTTTGCTTTTCCCGATGCATAGCCGTTAATTTTTGAAGAGTTCTCCTGGTACTTGTCCATCAGCTCTACATCACCATATGTATTGTGACGAGCATAAAGTGTTTAACATCCGTACTCAAGTAATCGAATCGCAATCCATGAAATACTTATTATTGAGGAGTTTCAGTGGCCATCTGTAGTCTTCATCATCAGTTCAACTTCCCCAAATGGTACTTTTCGGAAGCAACTGTTCAAGGTACTACAAGAAATACCCAAAACGCTATAGGTGTGCCTATAATATTTGAAGAGTTCCCTCGATTTCTCCAGGATCCCATCATCAGATCCTGATTTCGTAACAATGGGACCAACTAGAAAGTATACCCATTCAAACGCAAAAAGAATTTTTCAAATCGGTCAAGCCGTCTCCGAGTTATGATGTAACATACATGAAAAAAAAAAAAAAAGTTCAAGGCGAATTGTAAACCTCCTTTTTTTTAAGTCGGTTAAAAATAGTTTCCTTTAAAATATAAATGACTAGTATTCTCGCGGGACTTCGCTCCCGTGGATTCTATCACGGTAAAAACATAACTCTCCTTTTTTGCAGTCGGGTAAAAAGTAGCCTATAACCTTCCTCAAGCTTCAAGCTACTTCCATACCAAATTTCATCCAAATCCACCCAGTACTTTCGAAGATTAGTGCGTTCAAGCAAACAAACAAACAAACAAACTTTTCCGCTTTATAATATTACTAGTACTCTCGCGGGGCTTCGCTCCCGTGGATTCTATCACGGTAAAAACATAACTCTCCTTTTTTGCAGTCGGGTAAAAAGTAGCCTATAACCTTCCTCAAGCTTCAAGCTACTTCCATACCAAATTTCATCCAAATCCACCCAGTACTTTCGAAGATTAGCGCGTTCAAGCAAACAAACAAACAAACAAACTAACAAACTTTTCCGCTTTATAATATTAGTATAGATATTATTATAGTATAGAATGATGACAAATTAATAATCATGTAATTTATCACCTAGCTAGTTTTTTACGTATAAGTTTTTAAATTGAGACCATGTCAGTTTAAACTAACTAACAATAACATTAGAACTCAAACCGGGATATTTACCATGTGTACTTATTATTTCAAGTTTTCGATATTAGTTCATCCGTGATTATGGCGCTTGCAACAGTGCCAAAACATCAGAAAGTCAAAATAATAAAAATGCACAAGGTAAATATCCCGTTTTAAGATTTAATGATATGATAACGTTAGTGCCCAATGTTGTCGCGGCAGGAGTGCCAAGTTGCAATACTCAGAAACATTTTTTCTAACTTTATAAACGTTACTATATACGTAATACTTAGTACCATAGTGAGCTCTCCGTTTATTTAAACTCTTTGACTCAAGCTATTATAATTTACTTTGAGTATAAGCTGGATAACGTTCGCTTTTGTTCGTTTACTGTTTTATACTGATACTGTATAAACTTGGCAGTAAAATGCAATGGAATATTTAATATATTTTTGATGGCGACGAACAAGCACAAACATACTCATTACTTCAGATTTTCTATACTAAATCTTTTCTTAATATAACTATATATAGTATGTTGTTTGTGATTCATCACATCATTGGGTGGAAACAAAGGGAGTGCCAGACTTCTACTGACTAAAGACCCAACCTGCTCCTTAGCTTGCTGGGCCGCTGAATATCGTAAGAACATTCCAGTAACCCCATCAGGTTTAATAATAACCTAGCTAGGAACACATGACCATAAAAGCCACACTACAAGCTACAAGACTGGCAACTCGTCGCCGATGTTCAAGGCTGCTTTGATTCGACTAGTGTATCGTTGCCAATGAGTCTTTTGGCCCGTTTCTCAATAGACTTAAGCGCATCTAGTTGGTACTTGGCAGATCCATCCCAAAGATGAGAGCAGTACTCCATACACGACCGAACCTGGACTTGATAGAGATTGAGCAGCTGTTCGAGTGTGAAGTACCGTCTCACCTTTGCTAGGATTCCCAACTTTTTTGATGCTAGTTGAGCCTTAGCCTCGATAAACGGGCCAAAATTGAGGGTAGAAGTTAGTGTTACCCCCAGAAGCTCGATACGATCGGTTATCGGCACGGTTTCACCTCGGAAAGTAGGAGCCGGTTCGAATTGACTCCTTTTTCCGGAGAAGAGACACGCCTGGGTCTTAGCTGCCATTTGACCAAGTTGGCATCGCCCCATTCGGAGACAGCCTTCACGGACAAGTTCAAGCACCCAACCATGTCCTTATGGAGAGACTGGATCTGTGACCCGCCAGCACGCGCGTTGTACATTGTACATTGGACTGAAGAGTTTCAAAAACTGAGATTTTAAATTACATGACATAGGAAAAAGTAGCTAAGTGCGAGTCGAACTTGTCCATGCAGGGTTCCGTAGTAGCAAGTATAGATACGCGAAAAATAACTTCGTTTTTCATAGTGTATGTATATGTATATAAATGAAAAACTCATATTTACGGTTTTTGAAAATAGGTTATATCTCTAAAGCTGCTGACTGTATTTCATTCAAACCAATTTTCGTTGAAAGTGATTATTCAGATCTACAGTATACTGTTTTAGATTTCGTTTCTAACACTGGCCGTGAACACATCTCCATGCTCTTTGCGAGTATTTATAGATAGCAATAAATATTGTAGATATCAATAATGATTCCGATAGCAATTATTATTTATTGCTATTTCGATTGCTATTTGCCACTTGTATGTTGTTTATTATGGTTCAAAGAACTTTTTTAGAATTTTCCATGTATATGAGTTATTATAAAATGCTGATAGCTGTCAAATGAAAGGCATGCAGTCTTAATCTTCTTAGTTTCTGTCCGTTTCTTTGTCTCCGTGTACTTCTAATTGGAATTAACTAAAAGTTTTTTTTTTTAAAGAGATCTAGCAATCTAAAAGAGGGTGACAGTAAACCATTTGACGAGTTTTACAAAACGTGCAAATTCGTACGAAATCGTCAGAATGCTTTAACGAACGTAGGTACTACATAGATAACACGTACACTGGTCTCCTAGTTCGTCGTAATCCTAGATATGCAGAAGCTGGTTCGTTCCATTTCCAAAATTCTAAAGTTGAACAGTCTGCATGATAATCAAAATTGTTTTATTTTATTTTACATAGGCCTAAATAGATAGAATATGGTTTATTGTACATCAATTATTGAATCACAATTAAATAACAATATTGTAAATAAAATTGGTTACAATGGCGGTCTTATCGCTGAGAGCGATATCTTCCAGACAACCTTTGGAAGGACTTTACGAGCTTTCATTAAAATGGGGAGGGCTATATTAGTGTACTACTGTACAAATATTCGTCAATAACGGAAAAACTAATAAAAATATATAATTATATAATGTGTTCTTTAACATCGTGTGTAGAAAACAAAGGAATAATCATAAGTTTGAAATAAAGTGATTGGCAACCGAGCTTTTAAAAATAGCAAGTGACTGAGCTTGTCTTACTGACACCGGCAATCCATTCCACAACCGAATGGCCTGCACCGTAAACGACTGGTCGTAAAATTTTGTGGAATGTGTAGGCATCAAAAGTTTCAAATTCTCGGATGATCTCAAATCTCTAACATGTGTGTCAAGAAGGAACTTAAAACGTTCTTTGAGGTAAAAGGGAGTTGTTGGATTGAAAAGAATACTGTAGAGTAATGTTAAAATATGTGCATTCCGGCGAAGGCGAATAGGCCGCCACTTGAGTTTAGTGCGAAACTCAGAAACATGATATTTGCGCAATCCAAATATGAATCTGATACAAAAATTTTGGAGTCGCCCAAACTTATCTAGCTGCACTTCAGTTAGATCAGGATAACTTGCATCAGCACAGTCAAGGATAGGGAGAAGAAGAGATTGGGCAAGCGCAGTTTTAGTAGCAGTCGGCAGGAAATTGCGCAATCTGCGCAAAGACCCCGCAGAGGCCAACAGTTTGCGACTCACTTCTTGCAAATGGGGACCCCAAGACAAATATTTATCAACTAGCTTTTGCCCGCGACTTCGTCCGCGTGGTTAATGGTAATCGAGGTTAAATTTAACGTTAGCCCAAAGTAACTACTTTGGGCTAACGTTAAATTTAACCTCGATTTTGAAGCATTCTTCATTGGCGCTCCGCTCCTATTGGCCTTAGCGTAATGATATATAGCCTATAGCCTTTCTCTATAAATTGACTATTATAATTAAAAATTAAATATTTTTTCAATTCGAACCAGTAGTTCCTGAGATTATCGCGTTCAACCAAACAAACAAACTGTTCAGCCTTATATTATTAGTATAGATAGCTGTTGCCCGCGACTTCGTCCGCGTTTCCGTCGTTTTTCGTAAAAAGTAGCCTATGTCGTTCCTCACGGTTCAGTGATTTTGATGTAACAGACAGATTAACTTTCGTAATTTAGTAGGGAAATATAATATGTCAGTCTATAATACTGTTGAAAATTATCGCAATGCGGAACCGCACAATATTATTGTTAATAGCTGTGCCCGCGACTCCGTCAGCGTGTAACTCCTTATGTGTTATTAAGTTAATGTATTGGTAATATTGTTTAAATCACGTTCACATGAGGCTTAAGTACCTATAGAACGAAAATACTTCAGCGCAAAGCTTCCGGGTAAACTATGTTGAAAGTTGACCCGTCCGGCACGTGAACATAAAGATTTCTAGAACTGCTAACCCGGGAAAGAGCGACGTACAACTGATCATGCGAGAAACAACTGACACCGAGATCTACTCCAGCAACACGAAAAGTCTGCCCTTGAGCCTTATTAATTGTCATTGCATAACACACCGATACTGGGAATTGCGTTCTTTTAAATTCGAATGGAAAATTATTTGGTATTATGGGAATTCTGGGAATAAAGACGGTTTCTCCTGCACCGCAACCTGTTAAAATTTGAGCCTCGATTATATTTTGTTGCAACTGGGTGAAAATAAAACTAATATAAAAAAAGTGAACATAAATTAGCCAAAACTTACCTATCGTTATACTAAAATAACTAATACCTATTTTATAAAATAACAACAAAAGAAATCAAAAATAAATTATCAACGACTAAAAGTCGCGCTGATAAGCACGGTTTGTTAATATCTGTCTTATAAGTATTGTCCAATATATGAAAGTACTCTGTGGTATTGTCTGTCAATAAGGTCGAACGCTCTGAATGTCTATTCGGATCAACCATACTTTTCCTATCTCAATGGGATCAACAGGCAAAAATTGTATGTTTTTTTTTTGGGATTTTATGACCTGGTAACTGGACTTTTAGGTCAAATCTTATTTTAAAAAATTGTATGAAGCCCGCACTTTTTTTTTAGATAGGGCCTCTCGTAGTTCAGCACACTAAGGCTGGTCACTACTCAACCGCGAACCTCGCGCTCGGACACCCCGCCTTTTTAGGGTTCCGTAGCCGAATGGCAAAACACGGAACCCTTATAGTTTCGATATGTCTGTCCGTCTGTCTGTCTGTCTGTCTGTCTGTCTGTCCGTCCGTCCGTCCGTCCGTATGTCACAGCCATTTTATTCCGAAACTACTAAGACTATACATGTGAAACTTAGTAGGTAGATGTATTCTATGAACAGCTTTCCGATTTTAAGACAAAAATTAAAAAATATTTAAAATAAAGGGGGATCCCCATACATGGAACTAAAACTGAAAATATTTTTTTTCATGAAACCTATGCGTGTGTGGTACTTATAGACAGGTCTTTAAAAATGATATAAGGGTTTCTAAAGCCACTTTTTCATAAAGTCAATCGTTTAAAAGATATAAGCTTCCAAAGTGGTAAAATGTCCCCCCCTCCCTCTAACTTCTATAATAATGGAGTGAAAAATCTAAAAAAAATATATATGTCTGTAGATCCTAATGTAAACTTTCAACCAAAATTGGTTTGAACGAAATCGGGTAAGCAGTTTTGAGATACAGCATATTTTCTAAAACCGCAAATATAACTTTGTAATTCATACAAACACTATGAACAACAAACTTATCTAGCGTAGTTGTAAAAATGCAAATAAGCTGGTTTCTAGAAATTTTAAAGGTTTTTAGGAACCCTTCATGGGCGAGTCTGGCTCGCACTTGGCCAATCGAGACGCGTCGAGCGCGGCGACCGATTCTCAAAAATAATCCTTTAGCATGATTCAGTATTCACGCGCGATGGCTTATTATTAGCGTATTTCATGCATAACTTTGGTGTTTCTATACCGATTTATATGATTCTGTTTTATGGAATAGTTAATAATGTTAACTTTTTCAATTAGGGGTGACTGAGAGTGTTATAAACGTCAGAGTAGACAAATATTATAATCAGAAAGCTTCGAACTGCTAAGCTATCGGGAGTTACACGTGTTATTGTGAGTCAACCATAAAAGATAGACATATGCTGTCGTAGGATATTTTTTATATAATTTTAAGGAGAACATTTCCGTCATAAATGATTTCTGTGTAGCTTTAACCATTAAGGTTGCACACGCGACGGAAGCTTAAAAAATGGAGTAACTTCTCCCGTTTTTCCAACATTTCCCTTCACTGCTCTGCTCCTATTGATTGTAGCGTGATGAAAAGTATACTATAACCTGCTCAGGAGTATGAATATTAATTGTACCAAGTTTCGTTAAAATCCGTCTAGTAGTTTTTGTTTCTATAACGGTTATACAGACAGACAGACAGACAGACAGACAAAAATTTTACTGATTGCATTTTTGGTATCAGTATCGATCCCTAATCACCCCCTGATAGTTATTTTGTAAATATATTTAATGTACAGAATTGACCTCTCTACAGATTTATTATAAGTATAGATATAAATACCAAGGTATTTTACTGAGTCACAGTAGGGTATAACAGCTCCATCAAAAATTATTTGGGGAAGGGTCGTCCAGTCAATTTTGGAACGTAGCCTAGGGCTGCCAACAACAATGACTTTAGTCTTCGCAGGATTAACCTTCAAACCATGATCCAAACTCCAATCAGAAATACGCGCTAAATCTTTATTCACCGCCTCAGACAAATCTTCAACGGGAGCTTGCAAATAAATTTGCAGATCGTCAGCATAAATGTGGTAGGATGAGAGAAGTCATTTGAAATAGAATTTATAAATATGGCGAAAAGAAGAGGAGAGAGAACGTCCCCCTGTGGTACGCCAGCAATAGTATTGCACCATGAAGACAACGAACCTTCAATTCAAATACGTTGTCGGCGGCCACACAAGTAACTACGAAACCAATCAATAGCTGTTGGAGATATGTTAAGAGAGCATAGTATCCCGAGCAAGACATCAAAATCAACAGTGTTAAAAGCATTACTGAAATCAAGTAAGGAAAGAACCGTCAATTTCCTATTGTCCATACCCAAACTTATATCATCCGTAATGTTAACAAGAGCTGTGGTAGTGCTAAGCACTAAGCTGACTAGGCGTTCTAGGACTTTGGACAGAAACGGTTTTTTTTTATTTTTATTACCGATGGGCCCACTCTTGACCTCGATCTCGCCTGATGGTAAGCGATAGATGAGGTCTAAGATGGGACGAGCGAGCCCAGAAGATGCCTATTTACTCGTGCTTTAAAGGCTGAAAGGTCATAAGTGGCAGGGAACACAGAAGCTGGCAGAGAATTCCACAGCTTGGCTGTGCGCACAATAAATGTGGAAGAGAAGCGCTTGGTACGACAAGATGGTATATTAACCAAGTGTGGGTGGTACCCAGCCGTGCGTCTGGTAGACCGGTAGTGAAAGGGAGATGGAGGAATCAGGTCATGGAGCTCCTGCGCACACTCCCCGAAGTACAATCTGTAGAAAACCGACAGGCAAGCCACGGATCGCCGATGAGCCAGGCTATGATGCTTGTCCACCAGCACCTCGTCGCCTATAAGCCTTTTAGCTCTGCGCTCGATCGAGTCCAATGCAGCAAGCTGGTACTTTGCAGAGCCATCCCACAAGTGGCTGCAATACTCCACGCAAGAACGGACCTGTGCTTTATACAGATTTAGAAGCTGTCCAGGCGTGAAGTACCGCCTCACCTTGTGTAGGATTCCCAGCTTTTTTGCTGCAGTCTGAGCTCTGGACTCGATGGTTGAGCCGAAGTTGAGGTCTGACGTCAACTCCATGCCCAAAAGCTCCAGGCGACTGGTAACTGGCACAGATGTACTTCGGAAAGTAGGGGTCAATTCAAAAGGGCTCCTTTTAGCGCTGAAAAGACAAGCCTGTGTTTTCAGAGCATTGAATTTGACCAGATTGTCGTCACCCCATTGGGAAACGAGATTTAAGGTCAAATTTATGCGCTCTACCATGGCCTTTCTGAGAGTGGCAATTTCGTCCCTGTCAGCTCTAGAACTGGATAAGTATCTTTCTGAGACTGTGCTGTCATCCGCGTACCCAACTGCACCCAGCTGAAGTAGGTCATTGATATGCAGCAGAAAAAGAGTCGCAGAAAGAACAGACCCTTGAGGAACACCGGCATTAATTGCCATAAGATCCGATGAGCAGCCATCGATGACCACTCGGATCAACCGCTCACTCAAGAAGTCGGAAATCCAGTTGCATAAGCCAGCAGGGACATGGAAATAGTGACAGGGACGGTAAAATGGAAATGGTGAGAAAGAAACAGGATTACATTTTTTGGAAGTGGGATTACATGAGCTTCTTTCCATGCAGATGGAAAAACACCTGAGGATACGGAATGATTAAGGATATGGCAGGTGACAAGAAGGATTTCGTCCAAAATAAGGAATATCATCTTGCGACTTACACAGTCACTACCAACAGCATTTGACGTAATTGATAAAATAAATCTATACTAATATTATAAAGCGGAAAAGTTTGTTTGTTTGTTTGCTTGAACGCGCTAATCTTTGAAAGTACTGGGTGGATTTGGATGCAATTTAGTATGGAAGTAGCTTGAAGCTTGAGGAAGGTTATAGGCTACTTTTTACGCGACTGCAAAAAGGAGAGTTATGTTTTTACCGTGATAGAATCCACGGGAGCGAAGCCCCGCGTGAGTACTAGTAATAAATAATTTATGTTATAAAAGTTAAACGTAGGATTTCTATTTAGCCTACCTAAATCCCTTTTTGGCAAAGAAAATAGAGAATTTTAATACGATGAAGGTGAAAGAGAATATTTTTTTAAATAGAGCTACAAATTTCAAAAAGTGTAGTCATCAATCAAATCAATTCTGGACTCAAGACCACGTTCTAATTTTCGACTGCATTACCTTTTAGACTTTTCATTTCAACCATTTCATACGAGACGTTGAATTTCCACCCCTTGATACTAAATTATTTTATCCAATGCACGAGGGAGAGCAACGATCTACCAACTTACCAGCTACCAAAGGGTACTAAGAAGGATTTAGCAGGATGCATAAACCATAAAAAATTGGCCAAGTGCGAGTCGGACTCGCCCATGAAGGGTTCCGTGGTAACTATAATAATATAATATACTTAATATATTTGTTTGAAAAAAAAAGAAAAAAACCTTACAAATTTCTTAAAACTAGCTTATTTACAATTTTTACAACTACGCCAAATAACTTTGTTTTTCATAGTATTTGTATGAATTACAAAGTTATATTTGCGGTTTTAGAAAATATACTGTATCTCAAAAACTGCTGATTCGATCTCGTTCAAACTAATTTGGTTGAAAGATTACTTTAAGATCTACAACATATGGTTTTTTTAGATTTTTCACTTCATTATTATAGAAGTTAGAGGGGGGGGGACTAACATTTTACCACTTTGGAAGCGTATATCTTTTAAACGATTAACTTTACGAAAAAGTCATTTTAGAAACCTAAATGTCATTTTTAAGGACCTGTCTATAAATACCACACACGTATAGGTTTCATGAAAAAAAATATTTTCAGTTTCAGTTCCATGTATGGGGAGCCCTCTTTATTTTAAATATTTTTTTAAATTTTCTCTTATAATTGGAAAGCGGTTCACAGAATACATCTACCTACCAAGTTTTACATGTATAGTCCTAATAGTTTCGGAATAAATGGCTGTGACATACGGACGGACGTACAGACAGACAGACGGACAGACATGTCAAAACTATAAGGGTTCCGTTTTTTGCCATTCGGCTACGGAACCCTAAAAACTAGACAACTGTATTATAAGACATCAGAAATGTTTATCACTTAATAAATCTAACCCCGGTGTCGTCGCAAGTAGAATATAATTAAGTTTTAATGTTCCTACAAAGGGGTGAGGTTACATCCCCTTTCGTTACTAATTAACGCGTGTACTCGCGGTTTGTGTGGTAAAGCCTGAAATTCTATTGAAGGGTAAATCAAGATCTTATTTGGTTTTGAATTTAAGTTGAATGAGTGTAGTTAGAGGGGTGAACATTTTTTTGTTTCAGAAAAATTGGGTCGGGACATTGCTAAGTCAACTTTGCAAGCAAGTGACCCATTTTCTTTGCTATTTTATATCACATACCTAAAATTACCTAAAACTGAGGCGTACTTATAATTATGACAAATGATTGCGCTCATTGTAACTTTATATAGCTGGTCTTTTTTGTTCTATCTCATGATTTTATTTTGTTTAGATATTATTTGCTTTATTACTTAGACCCAGACGAGATACAAAACATCCTCGTTTTGTACGCTTTATTACGATACAGGAGATATTTCTAGTGCCAAAAACCTTTTTTTGAAATAATTATCCATTTGAAAATATCTTTACAAAGACCATGTAAAATAATGAGACTAAAATTGGAGCGATAACAAAGTCTGCCTCTCCGGCCATTACATTCATTCAAGGAATTACTTTAATTTCAAGCTGCCTCTTATAATCTAATCCAAATTAGCTTTGAGCTTAACTCTTTGTAAGTACTGAACCGTATAAATGAGTTTCTATTAAATTCATCTTTTGCTATTTGCGAGAAATTACCAGCTTTGAAATGATTTAAATATGTGTATTTGTTTCTCGTTAAATGGTAACGGCTGTATACGGCTGAGTTAGTAATTACCTTATTTAAAATTTAATTAATTAAGAATCTAGCCCGCGTGGTGGATTTTGAGCCATTCCCTCTCGAAGCGAGGAAGCCTGTATCTCAGAAGTAGGAACGTTATAGTAAAAACTATTTTTATAGGAAGCTAATAAAAATTTAAGTTTAACTTCAGCTCCTCTGTAGCCTCCTCTGTGCTATTTTTAAACATACAAAATATATATTTTTTAAATTGTTGATAGGATCGCGTTTAACCACCATCTCATTTGATCGTGATATCATTTTTTTTTCATTCAATCATTTTTAGTTTACAGATTGGCCGATGCTTATTGAAAATTTGAATTACACACACGTAAGTTGATTGGTGCAGAGTGCGATATGCATAAGTTTGGGTTTCTTCGCATATAGGCACTTCTTTAAGGGGTTAGATTATAAGCAATCCAAGCTATACTTTTGACTTTCACCTGGGCATAGGCTGGCCTATCGTAAGAACTGGATAGATACTAAAAAAAAGATTATTGCTATAACTTTGTTATCCTATACCAAAAACAGTAAAGAAACCATAAGCACGATGCACCTCATCAGTGACTAACATAAAACTGGCTCATAAGTAATAACTTAATAAAAAATACGCCTCTTACGCCCTCTTAAACGTCTGTTGTCACGTAGACGTTCTTTAAGAACGTTATCTTTGCGTGCCCGGGCGCGGAATATCAATGCTTACCAGCTAAGATACATGGACTCATGTCATGAATGTCATGATGTAAAATATTGGCAACATAAAACAAAGATGGGGTACAAAGTTACAAACAGATTATAATCACTACCAACGTTATACATGTTAAAGTAGCTCAGTTTGTCTGTTAACTTTCACATCTAAACTACCTTACAGATTTTGATGACATTCGGAGCAGAGATAGATAAGACCATAATGAAGGACTTATTTATGCCCTATTCAATCTTGACTTATACACTACTTGCAGGTAATGTAAAACCAAAGAAAATATAACTCGTCAAAAATAGCCGCATCGTGTATTCATATACGAGTCGAAATCCCCTTCTAGAAATTAATATTCATTTCATATTATTTTATTAGCGAAACATCATACTGTGACCACACAATAAATATCTCAAGACTTATCGGTTTTCCGTCGCAAAGAATCAGCGGTATTTGGACATGGGCACTTTCAGACCAATGAATTTTTAGACACTGGGATTATTATCAGGGCTATTGTAATTGATAATGACGTTCTTTTCTGTTTTAATACCTATATAGGAGGAGCTCGAGCTCCCATTGAAAAGAGTAGTTCGTGGCTAAATAATAAACAGCTAAACAGTGCATGCTGAAGTCGGTTCCTGGATGAGTGACCATCTTGACATATCGAGATTCCTCCATGCCTAGGAAAGCACGTTAAGCAACGGCTTAAGAAATTACAGCTGGAACCAACGGGTCCCAGCTGTAATTTGTACATATTTAACAGTAATTACGGGTAGTTGAGGCCATAAAATATGACACCAGTCTTACAAATAGGTCCAGTCTTACAAGATTGTGGAGGTCTATTAAGCAGTCGCTCCAAGTAAACACTAGTACTCAATTAAATGCGATTAGACTAGAAGCCGACCCCGAAATAAAGGAAAAGAAGAAGAAAAACTTTACATTTTCAGAAGATGTAAAGTTTCTAGCTTTAGGGATGCAAGGTTGGTTGACTTGTTTTTTCATCTTATTTGGGCTGGCATGAAAAATCTTCTGCTTTGGAAAAAGGCGTTCATTTTTGAGCGAACAGTATCAGAGCGTGTGACGCGCGCGCTATTGTTTCAGTGTAACGGGATGCAAATGAACCAGCATTTTATATGCGACGGCTGCCTATCTTACCTCTGCAAGTTATTTTGTAAATAATACGATACATCTTAGCAACAAATTTTATATTACTTTTAGTTGTGTCTAACGAAGGTTTAATTTAATTTTATACAGCAACATCAAATCTATGTGGTATATATTCCTCAAAAGCCCACTTCATACATTAACCAATTCGGTCTCATATGATTTGACCAGTACGAGCTGTATTGACCTCAAAAGAGACTTTGAACTCTAAGTTCGATATGGTGTTTCTTTCCTAAGATAGTCAGCTAGGAAACAACGGCCATATCTCGTTTAAACTGACCGAAAGATTGCCGTTTAAGTGTAATTTTAAACCTATTTTTAAAATAAATATAATTTACAGCAATTTCCTAGCATAAATAAGATTTTGGATTGCAGAGGTTTCTAAACAATAGTCTGGACTAGTAAAAGGCATTGAGTGTAATTTAGGTCGTTCATAAAAGGGTTGGTCAAAAATAATTTCTAAAAAATACCGTATAATAAAAAATACATTCTAATAATATATAATAAAAGTTTTGGTATGTAGTACGAATTGGGGACATCTTTTTGATTCGTATTTATAAGATATGTATCTTTATAGGTTCATATTAACTCAAGTAGTGGAAATTCGACCATAACTTAAATTATGCGGAAAGCGTTGTTATTTAAAAAAAAACTTTAACTCTGTTTTTGCACTTCTTGATATAAAATTAAGCTGTTGCAAATTTCATACTCTTCCATCTACGCAATTATCTTAAAAAAGTGTACAAAGTTTTTGCTTCACGTATTATACTAGGTTTTGCCCGCGACTTCATTTGCGTGGGAGGGTTCGCATTTATAATATGAGTAAGATATATAGATAGTTAAAATTTAAGTACTTTCTGTGATTTCGAAATGACTTTGTTTTCTCCAGTGCTAATAGTTTCACGCATAATACTGGACAAGCAAAGAGAGAGAGAGGGAGATATGTATGCATATTGTACCTATATAAGACATAATTATTCCATAAGTGCTGCTTAAAATTATAACTCCAACAAAATACTATGTTACAAAAGACATTGTTCGATTTTGGCCTATATAACCGATGTGAATATAAATTACATGATAATTTTCATTTCTTTTTATACTGCTTGAAACATATTTTAGTATTCCACGGACACTTCAAATAAATATATTCAAAATAAAAAGTTGGGTCACGATTGACGAATACGTGGTGCCATAAAAAATGTCTATTTGCCATCTAGTGTTGCTGATTTACGGGATTTTTCCCCGATTTCGGGAAATACGGAAGGTTGTCGGGTTTAAATCAGAAATTGATAAAATTCGGAATATTTCGGGTATTTTAATCCCCTGCACAGTTCTTAGATGATATATTTATGAGAAATATTGATGATTAAAAAACTGTTATTGAATATAGGTACATATTGTTTTTATTGCCCATGCTAAAAAACCTCTTTTATTCTTATTGATATATCTTACTATAACTTTTAGGCTTATGATTCTTATGTAATAATGATAGTTTTAGTATGGTTTTTATTCTCGCAATTATTTTTGTATTTTCAAGTGTCTGTTAGTAAAAATTGATTTACTATGATTCCATAAAATATTTAGAGTCTATCTAAGTCATTTTAGATTCAAACGATTCTTAGGCGTGACATGTATGGAGTCGGAACAATGTCCTTTCCCAAAATTCAATAAATTTATCCAACATGTCTTTTTAATACCAAGTAATATTATCAGCGCGGACACTAGTATTAATGTCCACGGTAATCCACGTTTAGTCACCGTATTACTAACAACACAATATTGAGGCATTATTAAATTATTATTTGGACAATGTTAATTACTTAATTAATTAGATGATAACTAAATAACGTTTTTGAAGGATTATGGTGGATCTGTTTTGTTTGTATTTTATGTTTGTTTAGTCATTTCAACTCATTTCAACATTTGTTTTCATCAGTAGATAATTTTTCTAGGAAAACTCGGAACAAAGCTTTTTTCCTGTCACGAGTGCGCTTTCCTATATTTAAATTCACTTGCACAAATACCCAGACCCAGAACAAAAATTTATCCGGACAAACATTTAATCCAATGTGGGAATGGAACCCGCGACAAGTAGTACAGTAACCGATCACTCAACCACTGCACCAGCCGTGGTAAAACAATACTTTTCATAACAGTATTTAGTGTTAAAGGAAATGACGTTAAATTATGACTATACAGAAACTAAACAAGAACGTTTACAATTTTATTGTAGGGCAAACTCATAACAGTTTATCGATCTATCTATTATTGCAATATATAACTTTTTTATAATTCCGTTTAGTATGAATAAGCATGAATGGCTTTACATATACAAAACTTATATTGTTTTCATATCAAACTTCTATTGGGTCATTTTCAAATAACAATCTTCTTTTTAAGGCAGTTGGGGATCATGTGACCCTAATTAACCCAATTTAAAAATCTATATAAATATAAATTAATCTCTGTGTGATTTTCGTGTTCAACTTTCACAGATTGTTTAAAGAACGCGCTAGAGGGTTTCTAGACCGAAACATACAGTGAGAAGAAAAGGAAGGATTGCTACATGCACACATTCGTTATTTATTAGATCTGTCTGTCTGGTTCTAAAAAATAACGGAACCTAAGGCTAAGCTAGTAAAAAAAGGCTAATCATCTGCTTAACTTTTCCCGAACAATAAACTGAGCTATAATTTTGTATTGTTGCAACTTAGATTTATAAACAATGTATGTAAATACATACTGGGTTATTTGTAAATGGGAAGCAATATACAACTTAGTTATCAAACTCGCCATAAATGATAGGTGATAATGTATAATAACAGACCACATTTATCATCATGACCTTAGCAGTAGTAGACTAGAGTAGCAGAAACGAATAAAACTACCCCAAACGTCTATTATTGAGAGTAGTAATGAAATACCATGGAGACCCTAATCTTGAACTATTGTTCGCCTTCTTCATACTCGTGTGATATAATGACAGTTGCGAGAATGTCCTTAATATTATGAAAATACCGTGATCCTTACAGTTTTTTTTTTGTTTTTTTAAGGTTCCGCATCGCCAAAGAAATAACGCTATGCTTAAAGGATCACTTTTTTGCTGTCTGTCTGTCAAGATCCATTTTCTCAAGGACGCCTAGAAATATGATACTGTTTATGTTACTGTTTTACTTGGGATAAAATTATTGTAAATATTAACTGAATTCGTCATTATTAATGCAGTTAATATTGTTAAATCAGAACGCAGGGCATGAAAAAACTAAAGCAGAAGATAACCAAATATTCATGTTTTCAAGCATGATTCCTCTATTTCATTTACTCTAAAAGTTCGCTATTCATGTTCACTCTATTGGCCAGGATTTAAAGATCAATATCGCTTCGCGATAAGCATTATAAACTACTGGAAATTAAATTCAATAAAAGTAATCGTTTGATAGTGATAGCTTGAATCTTATAATATTTAAAATTTATATTATATAATAAAGCACTCAATACCTTATTTGATATACCAGATATACCCAAGAAAAAGCAAAAGCAAATAATTTTCGCTGTCTAAAAGCCACCGCACGCCACTAAAATCCAACCCTCAAATAGTCAATAGAAGCCCCTTAGCCACTAAACGCGCTCCTTCCGCCAACAAACACTGCTTTCAACCCGCAATTCCCACACGTCAACACATGATGCCTCATACCTCATATTGTCACTGACAGAGCGTCGTAGGTGGCAAATGGGCAATTATTTGGCATAGTACCATGTGACTGATTATGGAACGAGGAGAACGTTTAAATTGATCTGCTAGCTGTACCAGCTGTAGTCATTTCGTCTGACGCCAATTGGTTGTACGGTACGCAGAAGAAGCCGAGAATTGTTTTGATAGGATCAGTATTTAGGAAAAAATGCATGTCTATTGTAGAAAGTGCTTCTGCATTTTGCATTTTCACTCAAAAGAAATACTTTTATATATATACTATAGATACAATCAACTGAGCACAAATTCAATTATTCCTAAAAACAAAAACTATATTACGATTAAATACAAAGCACTTGTTAAATACTTTATGCTAATTTGGCCGATAGATTCTATAGATTATCCTTAATTCCCAAACAAATGCTTAGCAAAGCAAACTATCGTTTATCCAGTTCACTACATAAATTAAGGAGTCAAAGACTCACTTTTACTCTTCTCTTTAGAGAGTTAGGACCGTTCACTGATATGAAACACCATGACCATATGGTGTTTCATATCAGTTTCAGAAAATATATTTTTTTAAATGAACTAACTGATTTAGAAGAAACTTAATGTTATCTACAAGAGTGTGTACAAAGAGAAAGCAAAAATAAGTTGTTTTCACTCTACCAAACAAATCAATGCAATAATCCCCAAAAACTAAACGTCTCAAATAGTGTACGAAATAGCATGAGGAATATATTTTCTTAAAATGATTGCATACTATAATCAGATCTCAAAATACGTATTGTTAATTATTCTGCTCATCCTACTCTCAGTCTGATCAGCCAATTTACTATGATTTATCGTGACATTTCTCTTTAATTATAACAACGTGCATTGGTGACATCTCTGATGCACTATACCGACTTAAGGAAAAAGAGTAATTGGTTTACAAGGTGAGAGGGAAGGGATAGTGTCTGCTGAGGTTTTAAATAATAACATAATCAACCTATACTGTTCTCAAGGCTGGGACACAGACCTCCTGTCTACGAGAGAGAATGGCTTATAATCTACCACACCTGCCCAACATAGTTTTATTTTGACTTTAATACAAGAAAAATAACGGCCAACCAACACCGAGGGTCCCATACCAACTAAGAGTATGTACATTCACCGAACTAACTATATATTTAAGGATTTCAGAATTATATTTACATGTGTTATAAGACATTGGTTATTGATAATAGGTTCGCGTTTGACCACCATCTCACCTGATGATAAGTGATGATATGGTCGATGATGGAGCACGCTTACCTAGAAGTAACCTATTCACTCTTGACTTGAAGACCCAGACATTGCTTTCGGAACCCTAAAATACGTAAATAAATACTTGTTGAATTATCAGATTTCATTCTGTATAATTGATTGCCTTTTGGTAGGGGGGGGATCATCAGCTCCTCTCGCTCTGGGTGGAGTAGAAGGGACTTCTACTGACTTAAAACGCACACTGTTCCTTTGGTTCTTGTTTGCCTTGCGTTCTAGGGCCGGGCTATCTCGTTGGAGTATTCCCGCAACCTTTGACTCTATCGGGCCCCCTTACCGGACGATTAGCGTTTAATTTAAACCACTATCCCACCTTAAGGTAAATGATGACTGTTCGAAAAATTACTCATAGTTGACCAAACATAAAACCGAAAACTGTATCCTTAAAACCGCGGACGTTACCAAAGCCTGAATATAAAAACTCACCATTCAAAAATTAACATTTTCCTAACTGTCCCCTCTATTTACAAAGACATTAATTAAAATGACTAATTTGTTTTTGAATAAATTTCTCTTCTTGTCCTAGTTTTTGTTTTGCTTTTACACTTTATTCTTGATAATTTGTAGAATTTCCTCCGTTATTATTATTTATGAGAGGGAACTCTTTGTGATAATGATTATAATTAAGAAGATTATTTCTGAATGAATTGTGTTTGAATTTAGGCTTGTAGCCCTTTTTATGCAAATAATGACAACATGGTTGGCACAGTATTTGAGCGAACAACTGCAGCGCTGCTTGTCGTGGGTTAATAATAATATTTGCGATGTATATATTTTTTTTATAATAGGCAACTGCAACTTCAAGTGGTACTACTGGATGATTAACTGCATCACGACATCGAGACCGCGTTCTTTATCTCCAAGCAAGGTAGTTAGTTATAGTGAACGCCGTAACTATTCTTCTAGGAATACCCACAAACTTTCTTTGTAAATAAGTACATATCATATTATGCTGGTATTTCAAGTCCAAATGTAATATAATATAATGCCGTGATAATATACACACCGTCATTTTTAGGGTTCCGTAGTCAACAAGGAACCCTTATAGTTTCGCCATGTCCGTCTGTCTATCCATCTGTCCGCGGTTTAGCTCAAAAACTATTGGTACTAGAAAGTTGTACTTTAGCATGAGTATACACGTTAATGACGCCGAAAAATTGGTAAAATAAAATTAAAAAAAAAACAATTATTTAGGGTACCTCCCATACATGTAAAGTGGGATGATAATTTTTTTTTCCCGTTCTTCCCATAGTGTGGGATATCTTTGGATAGGTCTTTCAAAAATATTAGGGATTTGGTACGAACGTTTTTTGATTAAGTAAACCGTTCGTGACTTATCAAGCTTTAAAGTACCAATTTTCGTTAGAGTCAAGTGTCCCCCCCCTCTATCAACTAAACGGTTGTAGTTAGAAATTCAAATGTCACGGCAGTAGTACCTATATATAACGAAATTTAAAGGAAAACTATCACACATAAGTGGGCTTTACAAGTTTACGAGTAATAGTCGACCAATTGTATTCGACTCGAAAATTTCGAACAACTCCATAGAAATGTCGATAGATGGCGCTAAGCGCCAGTTGTATCGTGCTAGTTTCTTGTGACGATTGAGTAGTGTAGCTGTGTCCGTATTTAAATTCGAAACACCGGCTATGACAAGTTTTATACAAATATAAAATAAAAAAAAATTAAAACTTTCCGTGCAAAATTGTCGGATTAGGTGAGGATTTGTATAGGAAGTCAAATTAGTTAGGTAGTCATGTTTAGCTTTTAGTTAGAGCATGGTACAAAACGATCAGTCAGCGAATACGACACGCACTTGGCTGTTATAAAAACTACGGAACCCTACACTGCGCGTGGCCCGACACGCACTTGACCGGTTTTAAATATGATTCACATTAAAAATGTAATTCAAACTTTTTATGAGTATTAAAGAAATATAATTAACCAGAAAATAACGATATATTGATTGATTGATGAAAATATAATGGGTTGTTGCGCCCTCCATGTAGGGTTTAAGCAAGAATTATAATTAATAATAAGTGACCACCGAGTTACCTACACTGTCGTAGGTACATTTACTACACATAACCCAATATTAAAGTTAATCAATTAATTCAAGTAACTTTCGGTACCCTTACTTAGTTCACTAACTTAGCCCAATATAGTCGGTTCCTTGGTTGAACAGATTTCGATTGGAAGGAAGGAATATATTTATGTAAATTTGCTTCTGAGTTCGTACATTACTTAACTTTTCAATGATAAAAATACTCATCCATACGATACTTAATTTGAATTTGTTGAGGCTTAATTCTTGCAAATGGCAGGGTAGTTTATTATGTAAACGTATGCACGGGCATTTAAAAGAACCACCTATTTTCTTGAGCCTTGTTTTTGGAATGACAAAGTTGTGTTTATTTCTAAAATTTACGTTATGGGTATCACGGTATTTCGATATTTGTTATGAAAAAAAAACCAGACGCAATAGAATCTCTGAATTATTTAATTAAATTTAATTAATGTAATGAATACCTATAGGTTAATAATATGTATGTTGCAGTGTCATTAATAATTTCCATATAAAAGTGTGCAACACTTAGGCCAGCGCCAAGTATATACGTGCAACATAATAAGATCGTATCTCAAAGACAATACCTTGGTTGCCCTCTGCTACTTTTTATATGGTTTATTACTGATGAGCCCAGAAGGTGCTCACTCCTGCTTTGAAGGCAGACAACTAGACGAGTAAACATTTCCGATTTAAAATGATGTTTTTTGGCTATTTAAAACCGGATCGGCTTGTCTCATACTCGTATAAGATGAAAGGGGTGAAGGGCAGCTATCTATGTATGAGTCTTTAATTGCACTTTGCCAATCGTAATAGCTGCGGACTATCCCTGTAGATAAATCAAACAGCATTAATTGCCGTTACTAGGGGTTACCCTAGATAAATCATGCTACATATATCCCCGCGGAGCAACCAACTAGCTTTTACCCTATGTTAATATCAATTCATGTACACATAGTCTAACTCACATGATATATCCAATTTAAATACCGAAAACCATAACAAATGTGTTACTGGGGAGTTTGCTTGTGTTGAAACACTAGGAAGTGGTGACGGGTTCTGGGGGACTGCGACTGTAGTCATGTAAATATTTATTCAAAAAGTGCTGACTTTCAGCTTATACCCCGCAGTTTATCAATTCGGTCTATGAATTGACTTCACGCGCAGTTAGAGATAGGCCTTTCTTTACTTGTGCTAAGCTAAACTTTCCTGTGCCGATCTCATCAAGGATATAACCGCTATGGCAACAATGACAACGATTTTCAGCTAAGTTTGAATAAATTACTTAACTTTAATTTTGATCAATACTTTTTTTTATTTTACAAATGATACAGTACGCTTGATATGTAAAAAGTTAAATATATTAAAAGCCGTCTATGACAAAGCGAATTTAGGACATTATTGAATCCAGACTTTTAATTTGGCTTGCTGATCCGTCATCCAATATTATTTGCGGTTAGGATTTGGGTGAAATTAGATTTTTTGAAGTCCTTTTTAGCGACTAGTAAAAGTAAATTGTATAATATCAAGACGGAAAATTGGTTTTTATTTCACAATGAGCCCATCCCTGGTCTCTAGGTCACGTTTGATCAAAAGCGATTGGAACTTAGGTGGTTTGGTAGATATCGCCACAACCATGGACCCATACAATTAGCTCGTGGCTAAATAATAACAGCTGCACGGGTCAATCTTCAAGCTAGAGCAACGCCTGCCAAGGTCATCTTAGTCTAAACCAGGCAGGCAGGTCTAGGCAGTATAGCCTAAACCGTCATAACATGTCGAGATTCCTCCGTGCCCTTTTCTTCGAGTGGGAAAAACATCGAATGACTTCTTTCGCTCTGGGTAGAGTGGAAGGGAGTGTCAGACTTCTACTGACTAAAACCCTACCCTGTTTCTTCAGCTGCTCTTAAGTTCCGCGGCCGCGTTACGCGCCGCTGACCCGGGCCTTACCGGACGGTGAGCTACCCCTGCTCGCCGTCTGCAAGCCCGCGCATACGGTGGCCGGAGATCGGCCTGCGATCCCCGACGAGCGGAGCGTCTCCCGCAGAGGCTGGGGCGTAAGGAAGAGAGTTGCTTCTTCCTCTCACTCCGCACCATGGTCGAGAGGTCGCCACCGCCGATCGCATCATCGAGGTCACGGCGAAGCTCCGCCCAAGCGGGGCATACCTACACCGTGTCCGGGTCCACACAATGTTGACACCCAGGCGTGTCCATTCAACCGCGCCCTAGCAAGCACAAGCTAGAAGCGGCTTTTTCTGCTGCGTATGCGTATTCTGATAGCTACAACCTTGGAGTTTTTACGTAGATTGCTTTCAAGCAAGCGTGCTTCATCGTCAATAACATCATCGTTTTAAATCAGGTAAGTTTAAATAATTGTTAATAAAAATATTTTCAGAAACAAGCTTTTTTATTATTTTCGTAATCTTTCCAGCAAACCCTTGTGATACCCATACCATAGCAGTGCACAAAAAATAACTAGACCGCCATCTTGAGCCACCGCCACATTGGATTTAAAGCCCGATTTACACTTCAATAAGTACAGTAGCGAGTTAACTTGCGTCATTGGCGAGTCAAGTTGTTAATGTAGTTTGAACGGTAAAAGCGAGTTAAGTAGTAAGTTGTTGATTAAGTTGAGTTAAATAGATCGCGATCCTATTTTTCGGCGAGTCCAGTGCGAAGTAGCCCCCTCTCTCGCGTCTCCCGCACCCCGCCAACTTAACTGGCTGGAATGTAGACGGGCGAGTTTAGTACAGACCATAAATTTGTAGGTAGCGGTCGCGAACACGTATTTATTTCATTCATTTTATTTCATTTTCAATGTGTTCTGAAAGTATTGATACTAATTCTGTCACTATAGCACGTAAATTGGTATTGAGTAATTCAACGTCCATTTTCTGGATTAAAACAACTGTTTCGGAGGAACTAAACAATCACAGCACAGAAAAAAACAATAACCGTCGCGACTAGTCTTCTTCTCGGGATGGCAACTTATGACTACTCACTCGCCTACGTTTGGACGCTATTTACAACTTACTACTTATTACTTAACTGTCTGAGTTCTTAACTCGCTACTGTACTTATTGAAGTGTAAATCGGGCTTAAAATGACATAACTTGTCATAAAAATTAAAGGTCTCTGTACATACTAACAAAAGAACTAACAGGGCAAGTTTTGTAAGAATGTATACCTTATTTGTTTTATAACGTGTAAATTACACGTTATAAAACAAATACCTTATCTTTAAATGTAGGTCCTTATTATGTCTTTTTTTGTTATAAACATAAGTATTATTCCAAAGGCTTGGTAAAGCTATTATTTTTTTATATAAACCTTCGCGCGTTCTGTTGGTACCTATGTGTATATTCTGCTGTTGAACTTACCTGAAAACAAAGAAAATAATGCAATTAGTATTTTGATACTGAAATATTCATCATATTATTCTTAACCCTTATCTGGTATCGCCTTTTTTGGCAACACTACCGGTATCGTGGGTCATATTTTACCCATACCAAAAAATCTGTTGTAGAACGTAGATTTTTTATTATTTGTATAAAATATGGTTAGTTATGAAATAAAAAACATTATTTTACAAAATTATCTTGGTTTAATTTTGGAAAATAAAATAATTATCATGTTTTACACGCATTTGTAAGTAACCTATTTTTTTGGCACTTTTTGGTTAGTGGTGAACTTAAAACATAAAAAAAATAGATGTGTAAGAAAAACTTTAACTAAAAGATATTTGTGGCACTTCTCATATCTATAAAATAACAAAAAAATAAATTACTTCTGAGATCAGTACAAAATAAAAAAAAAATGACAACCAAAATCAAAACGACTTCTACCAAACTAACAAGATAACATATTTTAGTCTTTATACTATCTGATAACTAGAACATACCTATAACATTTTGGACGGAATGTGTCTTACAAATAATATGTAAACATTTAGAACATTTTAGAGAATGTTTTCGGTCATTTTTCCAATCGCATAGGTAGCATCTGGCCCTTTTCCGATTTGAAATCGAAGCTGCAGAAGAGGTCGATGCAAATGGTTCTTCGAGTTGGGATTGATTTTCCCGCTGCTTATGTATTTGCTCCAAAATGTTATCAATCCTCCTCTTTAGATCATTGGAAAAATCAGCATACCCTGTTTTCCGTTGCAATATAAATGGTGTTACCAAGTCTAAACCTATTTTCTTAATATATTTGTTCCTTTTCATGCGTTTTTTAGGTTTGGAGGCTTTCCAAAGTACATATCCATTAGCTGCAGAAATATTCAATATTTCCCAAAAAATTACACATGGTCATCTGAGTTCTTTTTGCTACCGAGTAATTCGCACATTTTTGGTCTAAAGAATCAACACCGCCTTTGGTACTATTATAAAATTGAATGATTTCTGGTTTGCCGATTTCAGTGTCGACGGATTCATCATGGTGCATAGTTGAAATCATGATTACACTTTGATCCTTTTTAGAGACAAAGGAGCAAAGAGTTTTATCATTTGAAAAAACCAAATAAACTGGAACCTACTGGACGAGTTTTATGCGGTAAGAATTCTGGAGGGATTTCGCGTTTATTTTTACACAATGTTCCGACATATGTCAAGCCCACTTGTTTCAGTTTATCGACTAGTTCGATCGAGGAAAACCAGTTGTCTGCCGTGATATTTCTGTTTGAATTCTTCAAAGGTCCGACTAATTCCAAAACTGTGCGTGTAGGTATAGATACATCAGTTCTTCTTGATTCTGTTTTACCAGCATATATAAAAGCATTGTACAAATAATGAGTTCTAGAATCGCAAAGGCATAATATTTTGATTCCATATTTCGCAGGTTTTGATTTCATGTATGCTCTAAATAAGCATCTTCCTCGAAACGGACACAACATCTCATCTACAGTGATGTATTCAAAGCAACTGTAGTTTTTTTGGCAGTTCTGTATAAACGTGTAACGGAAACCCTATATCTACCCAAAAGGGCTGAAGACAACATCTGGTATGGAGTCTCTATGCACAAAAATAAGTGACTCAAAGAATTGATACCAAATTATCGGTTTCATATATTTCTTGAATACCAATCATAACAAACGTGTCACAGCATTACGAGGGTCAATAACTTTCCACATCACATGGCAATAACACGATAATTCTTTTCGTTTTTCTTAATTTGAAAAATTCGGTCTCTGGTATCAGTGTATTGGAATTTGTAATAAGTTCTACACACGTGTAGACTTAGGATTACAAAACCCTTACCATATCGTTTGTTATCATCCAAAGAAGCCATGCACTTGGTATGTATATACCATTTAAATTACACGTTATATATACTTCAAATATTGGCGCAGCTCTGTCGTTTGCTTTTCTTTCGGTCCTCGTTTCAATGTCATCAAAACGTAAAGCTGACGCAATAAAAAGTTATCTTTTTAGAGACATAGTCACCCTGAAAATATCTCCCTTCTATAACCTTCTATAACCTTCAAGATCTTCATAGCCCGATTTGAAAACTCCAGCCAAAATGGTAAGGACCCAAAAAAGCGTCCATTTCAGTCTTTTGTATGGAATTTGTATAAGCACCAGTGCTTAAATTAGACTCTAAATTCCGCAATTTTTTTATTGGCATGTAAAATAATTATTTCAAGCATCTCATTTGTCACTAACAACCGCCATGACTCCAACTCTGACATATTAGTTTTTTCACGAGCTGGGCCTACTAAACCAGGAAGGTGTGTAATTATGTTATGCCTCCTCGTTCGGGATCTACTTGGAGCTGTTTTAGATCACTTGTAACGATTTTTACCTCGATAACAATTTGACGTCCGCCCTCCATCATCCTCATCTTCTTCGCCCTCATCTCTCGTATTTTCGTTCCTCGTATTTTCTCTTATTCTCGTATTCTCCTCTTCGTTTTCACAGTCGTCAGAACTTATTCCAAATACACTGTCTTCTGAGCAACTAACAGGTTCGGGATTGTCTCGATCGCTGATGATTTCTTGGTAACAAAGTTGGTTTATATTTGGTGTCCTTTCATTTTCCGATTCCAAATCATCATTTAAGTCGTCCATCAACTCCTCGATTTGTCTATCGTTCAAAAAGCCCCCCCCCCCCCATTGTAGTACAAATATTCACTAAAACAAAAAAGTTACAAATTACACTCAATGAAAAAAGTTAATTATTTGGTGTCGTGGGTCGAACGTGACCCAGCCGGCTACTTACCTCCGCTCCTAAGATAGTCTCAGCGCTGCACGTCCGCCCCCGCCGCAGCTAGCGACGCACTGAGAATACGTAGAAGCGCGTAGTCGTAGCATAAATATTAAAAGAATAATAACCAAAAATGTTCGCTTCTGGGTCAAATTTGACCCACGATACCTACTAAGGGTTAAAAGAGCACTCCAGATGTACCTGCATGTTTCTTTTATGATTTGAGCATTTTGATAGTCTGTACTTGATAAAAGACGCTGGTTGATGATGAATTTGTTTCGATTTTCCTTCTCTTTTGCTTGAACCCTTAAGCACCAGTAGCTTGGACTTTGTTGCGATACCGCTCGGCTACTATATACGAGTTATTTAAAAATGTGTCTTAAATAAATGATAATATAGGTACTATAATGTATTTGCTCCGTTTCTCATCCCACTTTTCAATCAGGTCTGCTTACGATCGGGAGCACAGAGCGGCACGACCGTCTCGGGCGAGCGTCGGGCGGAGAGTCGACTGACTGCCCACTTTTTTTTTATTGTTTTTTTATTTTTTTTAGGTAGGGCCTCTCGTAGTTTAGCTAGCTAAGGCTAATGTATTACTTAACCGGTCTTTCCTGTGGTAACCTCTAATAATTAAATTAAAGGCCCCCAGCCAGGGCTTACAAACTAAAATATACTTACAGCTAATGACCGCACGCTAAGGGCACTCCCTGTGGAGTACGGGCCTCGGCATAGCGGGGTCATTTGGGGAGGGTAGCAAAGGGACAGGCTGGGTCATATTAATATTTACGGGAGTATTTATTGCTACTGGCTCAGCATCGCAGGCTGGCTCGTTTGGCAAAGGTCGAGGAGGATTTCCATTACAAGTACGCGGACGTCGCGATGGGCCTCGTCGGCGAGGCCGGAATACGGAACGCGTTTTGTGTGTGTGTTTTCTAAGAGTGCTAGTTTCCCTACTGCTCTCTTGTCGGATGGTGGTGGGGTCGTCGGGTTCGTCTAGGACGTGACGCGGGTGACGAACCCGAGAAATTTGGGAAGGTCTGTATCGGGCGGCCGATACGATCAGGGGGTTGGTGTGGGTATCAGCAGAGGTGAAGTAACGCACTGACATGCGTTTCAACACTTGCTTTATGGTCGGGAGTTTGAGGTCTACGTGGAGATCCTCGTTCCTCAAGAACCAGGGCGCGCCCGTGGCTTTTCGGAAAAAACGGTTCTGAATGACTTGCATCCTATGGATCTGGGCCGGACTGGCATGGGCAAACACCGGACAGGCGTACGTCATGATAGGACGTATGCACATCGTGCAAATTCGGATTTTACACCTAAGGGAGAGCTTACTGTGTTTATTCAGCAAGGAGTGGAGCCTACCGAGAGCGAAAGCGGCTCGCGAGCGAACCTTCTTTATGTGCTCATTGAAGTTAAGGAACTGGTCGAGGATCACACCTAAGTATTTGGCTCGCTTCTCCCAAGGGATTGGCTTGCCAAACATAGTGATCGGGCGGGGGAGGGTGAGCTGTCTATGGTGGCGAGCCCTGCGAAACAGGACTGCTTGACTTTTGTCGGGATTTACCTCAATCCTCCATTTCCTAAACCAATCGCCTAGTGCGTTGGCTGAGGTCTGGAGGGTATGAGCGATGCTATCGGGACTTTTTCCCGAGTAATAGATGGCCGTGTCGTCGGCAAATAGGGATAACTCTACTGGGGGCTTTTTGGGGATATCGCTAGTGAATAGCGTGAAGAGTGGGGGAGAGAGCACGGCGCCCTGAGGGACGCCGGCTCTGATAGGACGGGGGGTGGAAACCACTCCTTCGATACGATATCTGAAGGAGCAGTTCGACAGAAAGTCTCGAATGATGAGCACGAGGCGGTCCGGCACACCTAGTTGGTAAAGCTTATAAATTAAGCCATTGTGCCAGACTTTGTCGAAGGCTTTTGCTATATCAAAGAATAATGCCCCCGTCACCAGACCGCGTTGAAAGCGGCCGCTAATGTGCTCTACGATGCGGTGGGCTTGGTGGACACTGGAATGATGGGCTCTAAAGCCAAACTGCTCGTTAGGGATTAGGCTCTTTGCCTCGACAAAGTCCTTGAGCCGATTAAGAATAATCCGCTCGTAGATCTTGCTGAGGGCACTGAGCAGACTAATGGGACGATAACTATTCGGGGAGGACTTGGGCTTATTGGGTTTTGGGATGCCTATTACTATAGCCTCTTTCCAAACTTGCGGAAACAAGTTGTTGGTAGTGTTGCCCAAACGAGAGTCTCGCAAGAGTCTTGCAATTAGCGATTATCCTATTGCTATTTGTTAAACGGTAGTTGAGATCTCAGAACAATGTAACAGAGTCTTTTACATTGTTCTGAGATCTCAACTACCGTTTAATAAATAGCAATAGGATAATCGCTAATTGCAAGACTCTTGCGAGACTCTCGTTTGGGCAACACTAGTTGTTGGACATGGCGCCATTGAAGATGGCAGCCAGTAGGACTATGATCGTGCGTGGGAGGAGTTTAAGTGCCCTTGTGGTCAGTCTATCAGTCCCGGGAGCTTTCCTAGGTTTGAGTTTCCTGATGATCTCCTCCACCTCGTCTTCCGTGACGGGGGGGAGGGGAGCATCAGGGTCCTCGACAGGGGGTAGGGCAGACCTACGTTCGACCTCAGCATCCACGTGGGCAAGGTGGGCTGGGTCGACTGGTTGGGAGCTGGGAGAGCACTGGGCCTCCAGGCTGTCGGCTAGGCATTCGGCTTTGTCTTCATCGTCTAAGGCAATGCTTTGGTCCGGGCGGATAAGGGGAGGCATTGTGGTAACCTCAGTGGCGCGCATACTCCTCTGAAGTTGCCAGAAGGCGTGGTGGGTGGGTTCCAGTTCACTCAGGGTCTTGTCCCAGCCGGCTTCACGCCACTCTCTGATGCTGTTACTTACTTTGCGCTGTAAGTACCGCATGAAAGTTTTGTTATTCTGGCAGGGGAAAGCTCTGTAGGCACGGACTGCTGCGTTCTTCTCAGTCAGCAGGGCCCGTACATCGTCCGGGAGTTTCCGGCGCCAGTGCTCTGACACCGGAATCTCCTTTGAACAGTCGTTCAGGACAGATTGTACGTGCTCCGTGAGTGAGTCGATCGCAGCCGTCGTGTCGGCTGCGGACTGGATGTGGTCGGAGATCTTGTCCAGGTGAGGTGACGTGTTGGATTTCAGCAAGTCACCTACTTTCCTCCAGTCAGTGATCACCTGTGTGGAAGGGGGGTGGTTAGGGTCATAGGGTGACTGCCCACGCAGTGGGCGGCCATATTTATATGCGCCGTCGTAGGTGGCGCGCGTGGAGAGTGCTCGATGTTTACTCATGCCGCGTCCACCAATCTACGGCCGGAATTTACATGCATATACACTATCTATTTATATACATTGACTCTCAAAATGCTACTTATTTACAAACGAAATGATTCTATACAATAACTAAATGATACAACGAAATGATTCTACATGATAATAAAACGACTCTACATAAAAACAAATATTATATCTACCATTTACAATCTTATATCTACTTATTAATCAGGCTAACTTGCTGTGCTCCCTAACAGTATTGTTCTTGGCAAGACTGATGTCAGATTTTTTTGGCTTCAGACTACCCGTTACGGCATGATAGGTACTGACCTTTGGGACCAATGGCATAGCGTTGTTTTCGAGAGACGGAGTAATGAAGGGGTCAACATGTTAAGATGGTTACCCATCTTGCAATAGTTGCTTAACCTTGAAGATCAATCCGTGCTGCAGTTATTATTCGGCCACAAGTTCATTTTTTAGGGAAGATATACATATATCTCCATAAGTTTCATTGAAATATGCTTAGTATTTTGTATTTCGACGAGGAATGTAAACGAGTGAAGAATGGATAAAAAAGTATCGTGTAATATTATATCAATGTTTTGATGCACGTTATTTTATTTTATTAAAGAAGTGTTTTCTCGTATGATGTAACAGCCAAAACAATGTAATTATCCTAAATTTTGTCATTAATTAATGTATCTGAGAGTATTGCAAAATGAGAACGCGTTGAAGTACGAGTAGGTACGAATAAATGGCATTCAGAATGCCAAGTCAAAGTTCAAATACCAGTCGAAACGATAACTACATTTCGAAAATCAAGATCAAAAACTTATTAAAATGTAGGAAAAGGGTTGTTCTTTTATAGTTTACGAAGATAATGCGTGTTATGCGAATCATACGAGAATTACTGCTCTACCTCTGTTTCACCGTGCAATACAAAAATTAAACTTTCAAATAGCTTAAAAGACTATAGAGAAAAAACATATTCATTAATCTATAGAGAAAGTTCAAACAACATCCGAATTAACTTTCAGTTGGTAATGAAATCACCAATAATGTATGTATTCCGACCTTAATAACCATCCCACCGGGAGAGCATAAAATGCAGAACACAACTACTACACAATATACAAGTAAATGAAGAATTACCACTCGGGTCAAACTACACCATAATCAACATCAAACTTTTCCCAAATATGTTACGACCAGCTTCGGCAGTCTAACTATGTAGGTTCAAAATCTAAATCACACAGGCCTACATGGGCAGGGTCTATGAGAGACGTCTTTAACAGTAACGTACATTTTATTGTTTTGACTGTTGTTGTGTTGTTAGGTCCTGTTGAAAATCAGCGTCGGGCACTAGTTGCCTGGCATTATGCTGAACAGGACCTATTTGGCGCGGCCTTGAGTAACACAGTGGGTTGTTGATGTTAGTTTTAAGTTTTTATTTTATTATGTTTTACTGTGTAAATTTGCAGCATGTAGCCAATAAAAGTTTTTTCTTTCTTTCTTTCTGACTATTACTGTTTATTCGAACAGTTTACTTAAGTATTATTTGATGATTATTGTAGTATTTTTTTTTATTGAAAATAGGTTCGAGTTTGACCACCATCACACCTGATGGTAAGTGATGTTGTGGTTGAAGATGGAACACGCTTACCTAAAAGTAACCTATTCACTCTTGACTTAAATACTCCTAGGTTATAGGTATCGGGAAACACAGAATCCGGCAGGGAATTCCACTCCTTAGCCGTACGTACAATGAAGGTATTCCCAAAATGTTTTGTGGGTATGGGTGGTATGTCCACCATGTAACGATGGCGCTTCGCCGTTTGTCGCGTAGTCCGATGATGGAACGGGCTTGGCGGAATCAGATTGTGTAATTCCATCGCACACTCCCCGAAATGTAACCGAAATGTAGGAAGTGAGGTATATTTAAATCTTGCAATGAGGTCAAGTGGGGTGAAAGGGACTCTGATCAGATCACGTTATATTGCGAACTTGCTAATAGTAAATTAAGACATATTGACTTTCCTGTGGAACTTGGTCTGTGTGCTGCGTGTGAATGTTTGTAGCAACAGGTTTCATTATGAAATAATTGATAAATTGTATAACAGTATTGTAGGTGCTTTGACTGAAGCTGCGTGAAGCAGTCATAGGCTAGGAAAGTTTAGGAAACAAAAACATGTTATTGGATTGAATAAGTATGTGCGGAGGACTCATATGGAGGCACGAAGTAGCTTTCAGACCTGGATGCTACATGGTAAACCCAAATCTGGTAATATTGATTACACTATGCGTGAAACCAGAAAACGATTTCAGCCAAAGCTTAAATGGTGTCAAGACAACGTGGATCAGATTAAGATGGACATAATATTAGCCACGCACAACAAAGAGAAGGATTTCAAGCGCTTTTGGAAGCATACTAGGAATTTGGAAGCTGGTTTGTGCGTGCCTGTGTGTGTTGAGGGCGAGAATGAGCTACGCCTGATTGCCGAGATGTTTAAGGAACGTTTTAAGGTTGTGTCTCCACTAGCAGGTGTGCAACAGGTGCTGGATGCTGAGGTCAAGGGTGGTGAGAGAACTCGGTTTCAAGTGAAAGAAGTCGCTCATATTATTAAAAATATGACGAGAGGTAAGTCTCCAGGACATGATGGCCTCAGCATCGAGCACTTGCAGCATGCAGGTGTTCATTTGCCTAGGGTGTTGGTCATGTTCTTTAATTTGTGTATAGGACATTCATATTTACCCCAGCAGCTTATGAAGACTCTTTTTGTACCAATAATTAAAAATAGGACGGGTGATGCCTCTGACGGGAACAATTACAGACAATTACTATTTCATTGGCCACGGTCATTACCAAGGTGCTGGATCGGCTGCTTGATAATCGCTTAAATCGGCACATAGTTTTGCACGATGCACAGTTTAGTTTCGGAGCTGGACATTCGACTGAAGCTGCGATACTGCGACTCAAGCAGACCATTCAGTACTATGTCACGAGAAAAACACCTGTTTATGGCTGTTTTTTGGACCTGTCGAAGGCATTCGATCTAGTCTCATATGGCGTACTCTGGCGTAAGCTCCAGGAAGAGACTAGCACTCCTGGGGATTTGATAAATATATTAAGATAAGGCAACCAAACCAATAATGTTAAGTGGGCAGGTTCATGTTCGGCAGAGTACAGGTTGGAGTGTGGGGTGAGGCAGGGTGGACTAACTTCGCCACGTCTCTTCAACCTGTACATAAATGGACTGATAGATGAGCTCAGCAGGGCTGGAGTGTGTTGTTCAATGGATGGAGTCTGCATGAACAAATCAGTTACGCTGATGATATGGTCCTGCTGAGTTCATCTGTCCCCTGACAGGGCCCTCCCTCAACATAATCTTAGGCATCTGTGAGATGTACTCAGTGACACATGGCCTCAGGTATAACCACAATAAGAGTGAGCTACTTGTTTTTAAGTTGGGAAATAGAAGTCCCAAGACCGTTCCACCGGTTAGGCTTGGGGGAATGCCGATAAGCAGGGTCACTAAGTTTAAATACCTGGGGCACTGGGTCACTGAGGATCTCTCCGATGACATGGACATTGAGAGGGAACGTAAGGCGTTGGCAGTGAGATGCAACATGCTGGCGCGCAGGTTTGCGAGATGCACTAGGGATGTTAAAATTTCACTTTTCAAGGCGTATTGCCAGACCTTTTATACCTGCAGCCTGTGGGTCAGATATACGTAGAAAACTTTCAACGCCCTACGTGTCCTGTACAATAATGGGTCCAGAATGTTGCAAGGGTTGCCTCGCTTTTGCAGTGCATCAGGTATGTTTGCCGAGGCCAACATTTACTGCTTTAGAGCAATAGTACGTAAAAGAGTTGCCTCCCTGATGCAGCGTGTGCGCGGTAGCGCCAGCAGCCTTCTGAACACCATATTGGATAGAGTTGATTGTCCTGTGGTGAAACACTGGAATACTGTCCACGTTTCCGGCGGTGCTATTTTTATTTAAAGTAAAATATCTTGATCATTTTATTCGGAATTTGATTAATTAGTTTATTGTTTTATTTTTATTATGCTATTTTGATATTTAATTGTTTTATTTTTATTTGATTCTTAATTATTAATGTTCTCCAACATAAATTTAACTATTAACATAGATGTAAGTGTTACTAATCTATTTATGGATGTATCTAATCTGAAATAAATGTCTAAATAAAATAAAATAGCTCTTGCCGTTGCAATAGGCATAACCGAAGACGGTACATCATGTCCTTACAGGTTAAGAAAACGAGCGCGGGGTATTGGTAATAGTCTATTTATATTTAGATGATATATTATAACCTACACGAATAATATCGTAATATCAATAAAGTAAAGGGTTGCTTAAGGAGCCACTCGATAATGAATGTAGCTGGAAATCGTTTTCTTAATAAAACCCCGAATAAGCCTGTACTAGCACTTACTTAATTAAGGTAGAAGACTATTTACCCGAATAATATCGTAACAATGTTTACTGTCAAATCATATTGATATTTTTTTTCGTAAAGGTCTTAAACCATATTATTCGTTTAAAATACATTTTAATGATTTTTTATGGAATATACGCGTAGTTTTTCATATCTTCGTAAACAAAGTTAGAAAAATTCTAAAAAAAAATTACATGGTGTATTTTAATTTCTAGATGCCGAAAATTGCATAACATGAAAAACCCCGTAATAGGTCATTACCGGATTATTCGCGGGGGACGTCGTTTTGTATGAGAAAATGCATTTTGATCTATTTCTACTAGCTGCGCTCGCAACTTTGTTCACGTGAGAGGATTTTTCCACGTAAATCCCGATCCCATGCGACTTCAGCGATAAAAAGGAGCCTATACCTAACCTCCTCTATCTTTCAGAGAAATGCCAATTAAAATAAATCCCAGAGATTATCTTGGGCAAATAAAAAAAACCAGTCAAGTGCATGTCGGGCCACGCGCAGTGAAGGGTTCCGTAGTTTTTATAACGGCCAAGTGCGTGTCGTATTCGCTGACTGATCGTTTCGTACCATGCTCTAACTAAAAGCCAAACATGACTACCTAACTAATTTGATTTCCTATATAAATCCTCACCTGATGTGACAATTTTGCACGGAAAATTTTAATTTTTTTTAGATATTTGTATAAATAAAACTTGTCATAGCCGGTGTTTTGAATTTAAATATATTCTATAATTACTATTTCAATCTCCAAATTCCTACACTCAACGAGACTTGATTATGAATTTCACAATTCAACTATTTCAATTTTATCTCTAGCCTCTACACACACGGGCACGCCGCAATTGCGGCGGTAAGACCCCTCTTTGAGGAGTGGCTAGATCGGCGTCACGGCGTCCTGACCTACCGCATGACGCAGGTACTCACCGGACACGGAAGTTTCGGGAGGTACCTGTGTCTGATGGGAAAGGAGGAAACGCCTGGGTGTCACCACTGCGAGGGTCGCCCTGAGGACACCGTAGAGCATAAGGTGCAAGACTGCCCCGCCTGGGCAGAGCACCGACGTATCCTCACGGCGGCGATAGGCGGAGACCTCTCGCGCCCGGTATTGGTCGAGGCCATGCTGCGGGGCGAGAGGGAGTGGGAAGCGGTCGCCTCCTTTTGCGAAGCAGTCATGCTTCCGAAGGAGGAGGCGGGCCGCGTGAGGGAGAGGATGGCGTCCTCCCTCCAGCCCAGCCGCAGTGGTAGACGCCCACGGTGTCGGACGTCGGCCGACGATCTCCGGCCACCGTAGGCGCGGGCATGCGGACAGCGAGTAAAGGGCAACTCGCTGTCCGACCATGGACCATGCCCGGGTCGACGGCGCGTCGTTTTCCACGCGCGCCTCAAAGAGCGTCAGCAACATGACGAGGCCCCCTCTGCAGAGGGCCGAAGCCTGCCGGGGTCGTGGGACTCATCCCGTTACCGTGGCCCCGGTATGTAAAGGGTTATTGAAGGAACACCGCGGATTTTAGTCAGTAAAAGTCTGACAGTCGCTCAGTCTGATGCTTTAATTTGACTGCACGAATAGGAGCTTGAGTGTCGTAAAGTTTTACAAGATTATCCGTAAGCAGTTTCACTTACGGGTCTTTCTATTTACAACAGGCTTATAGGAAAGATGTTGTAAAACATGCGATAACTGCTTGACCAGTCGGGGTGCAATTCAAAACAACAACCAAGACAAACCTTTGCTCGTCTTGGCGTGGCTTCTACCGAACTTTCAAATCTACTTACAACTTTTCCAAGGGAGATTTTGTTTAGTACCACGTCAGTTACTCTCACCACCACTACTCCTATTTCCTGCTTACCCCACATATAAACAAAGAGCGTGAACATACGATGGGAACAAAATTAATTTCACTCAGGACCCTGTGATCGGCAAAAACAAAAGAACCACGGTGACAGTTAATTTTCGTTAAACTTCCTACTGTCCCGGATGTAGGTCCTGTATTGTGTAGTGCTTGGATTAAATTAGGTTGGACAAGTAGAACGTGAACTTCAAAGGATTATGAATAAATTCATTTATTTGGGAAATAAAGAAAAACTTCTGGGTGTGCTTTTATTTCCTAAATATATGATTTATTCTAGGTCGTAGATTAGTCCTCCTAATACTACGTCATTGCCTTCTGTACAACTCTTCGTACACAGTCATGAGATTCTGATATTCGTCCTGTTTGTATGGACTTGTCCTCTCAACAATGATTATATTACTGTGGCAGTAGCATTGTTTAATTGAATTATCTAACAAAACATAACGAAAATAATATAGCAAAAAAAATACTCTAAACTAAATACTACACAGCATTCCTTAATTAACCGAACTTAAAATTAATAAATAAAGGTTTGTTCAAGACACGGAACACTAATTTCATCCAAGATTGCAATAAATTGTACATTTTTTATCCATCTTTGTTTCTACTGAGAGAAAATTATTAGTCGCCATTTGGTTTAATTAGGATATACATAGATTTGGCTGCACTAAAAGATGAAAAGTAAGGGAGAATAATTCATTTTTCTGTAAATTAATTACAATCTTAGAAATTACCTATTACTTAACCTTTGTTATTTTAGAAATTCTATACATCGGAGCCTTATGTTTCCATCGGCACAATTCCAGATATTGTCTTTGGATATAAATATTAAGTGTATTTAGAAACCAATCGAAATATATATTACCAAATGAGTAAAGTCCAGTGCGGGTTGGTGGAAATCACATCTCTTCGGATTTTCCCGTCCTAGGACATCTCGGTTTCTAACGATGTTTTCCTCCACCCTAAAGAGCAGTGGTAATGATAAAAAATACACTTAGTAATGTGGTTGCAATCGTTTGAACTACCCTATAATTGGGTAGTAGTGTCGGTAAGGCCCACCACTAAACCAACTGGAAAAGAATATGTGATTGCTAAAATTAAATCAATAACCAAGCAATAAATAAATTAACCAACTACCAAGCAACTATTCCACGGCAAAAACTTAAAGGGCTAATTCGGCACAGGCCTCGAAATATTAGCCTTATTACTATGAAAACTAAGCACATTTTATATAGCTTGATAATGACAGCTGAATCTCAAGGTAGGTACATCAATAATTCAGTTATAGTGTGGCAGTAATCAAGACCCATTCATTGGTATCCTGTTCCCGGTTTAATGAACCTCCTTGAATCTTTATTATAATATATTTATAATATTTGATAGTTCGTGGCTTAGTAATAACTGTCCATAAAAATCAACCGGTGCGGTGATATAGTTAAGCAACGCTTGCTGAGGTCAATGGATAGGCGAGCATCTTAATATATCGAGATTCCTCCGTGCGTCGTTGAGCCGCTGATTACATTCCAAAATTAACTGGGCGACCCTTCCTCAAATCGTTTTTGATGGAGCTGCTATACCTTACTGTGACTCAGTAAAAGACCTAGGTATTTATATTGATAGGGATTTGTCTTGGGGTCCCCAGTTGCAAGAAGTAAGCCGCAAACTGTTTGCCTCTGCGGGGTCTTTACGCAGATTGCGCAATTTCCTGCCGACTGCCACTAAAATTGCGCTTGCCCAATCCCATCTTCTCCCTGTTCTCGACTATGCTGATGCAAGTTATCCAGATCTTACTGAAGTGCAGCTAGATAAGCTTGAAAGACTCCAAAATTTTTGTATCAGATTCATATTTGGTTTGCGCAAATATGATCATGTTTCTGAATTTCGCATTAAACTCAAGTGGCTGCCGATCCGCCTTCGCCGGAATGCACATATTTTATCATTACTTTACAGTATTCTCTTCAATCCTACAACTCCGTTTTATCTCAAAGAACGCTTTAAGTTTCTTCATGACACACATGTAAGAGATTTGAGATCATCGGAGAATTTGAGACTATCAATGCCTGCACATTTCACTAAATTCTATGGCTCATCGTTTACGGTGCAAGCTATTCGTTTGTGGAATGCATTGCCGGTGTCAGTAAAACAAGCTCAGTCACTGGCTACTTTTAAAAGCTCGGTTGGTAATTACTTTCATTCCAATTTATGACTATTCTTTTGTCTTCTCTCCACTTGATGTTAAAGAACACATTATATGTATTGTATTATTTAATTACCTATGTATTACATTGTATTTATATATATATATATATATATTTGCATATACATTTATTCATTTTAATATTTAAATAATTTTTGTTTCTCTGTTTTTATGAGTAATGCAGTAAGTACATTAATTTAGCCCTCCCCACTTTAATTAAAGTTTTTAAAGTCCTTCCAAAGGTTGTCTGGAAGATATCGCTTTCAGCGATAAGACCGCCATTGTTACCATAGAATAAGCAATATTAAAGCAATGTTAAATAGGTGTGTTTAAATTTTGGTGTACAATAAAGTATATTCTATCTATCTATCTATCTCGGCCGTCACATGTACATGTTAAATAGTCGTTACGGGTACTCAGAAATCAGAAAATCTGACGTCAGTCTCGCCAAGGAATATCACGCGGGCATGGGATCAGAAAGGCAGTCGCTCCATGTAAAACACTAGTGATCAGATGCAAGCGCTTAGACTGGAAAAAGAACTCAACACAGTTGAGAAAAGGCTAAGCAGATGACGCATGGTGAATGTTTTGTGTAGAAAGTTTTAGCAACGCCATGTTTAGCAGTTGCTCACCCCCATTTTTATCCACAAAGGAACGGAGGAGTAGTATGTTTTTAGGGTGAGAGGCTTTTTGTTTTTTTTTTTTAATGAATGCATATCGTACTCTTGCCCTAGATAGAGCTTTCTGCCTCTAGTTCAATCAAATTCTACTCACGTTATTATCAAGTACCTAATTAATTTAATTTAGAGGTCAGATAATATTCCATTAATTAAGTTGTAATTAGTTAAACTGTTAACTGATCTGATGCACATCACGGTTTAGTTGATGGTGTTTAAGCTTACACCGATTTGCGTGTTGCGTTAATTAGTCGACATTGTTTGGTTTGCATTAGAGGCTGTCAATATTTATTAATATAATAATAATAATTTGGCGTTTTAAAAGAGGCCTTTTAGGAAGGCGCGGTGATGGCAGGTGGAGTAAAGCTCTGACCGAGTGGCGTCCAAGTTCTGGTAAGAGGAGCGTTGGTCGTCCGCCAGCGAGATGTGCAGACGACATTGTTGCCATCGTGGGTATACCCTGGATGAGACTGGCACATGAACGTGGAGCTTGGCACAAGCGAAGGGAGGCCTATACCCAGCAGTGGGTGAAGTCAGGCTGTGGATGATGATGATGAAATTAGCCTTTTACATTTCTACTGCTGGGACACAGGCCTCCTCTCTATGTAGAAAAATATTTATTATTTTGAAAATTAAAACTATTGGACTAGGAATTTCCCCTTTATCTTTATTATATAATAAACCCTAAACTAAGTATACCGCTTTTAGCGATAAGATTGCATTGTAACTTTCTTTTGTTTAGTTACTCTATTCTGTAAAGGTGTGCACGAAAGGCTATCTATCTAAGTACCTATATCTAAAATAATCTAAAACATGGCTTCGAAAATTCATAATTATGGTATTGTGCCCAAGAGACTGGCGGCATTGCCACGTTGTATAGTAATGCTTAATCTCTGTCCAAGGTACAAGCTAGTCCGTGGCGCTACAGGCGAATTAATCCAACCTTTTTACTGGATATTTTACGCAGCGTATATCAGCAAAATTTTTACGCGAAGTTGCGGGCAATACTTAATGAGCCAAAAATCGCAACAATCTATCAGAACATAGCAGAAATCATATCGGAAAATCTACTTACCAAAGATTAATCGTCGACGATCTGTTCAAGAGATTTCCCCTGGACTGGTGAGGTTTATTGCAAGTATTAATGAGTGCTGTACATTAATGAAGTGGTTGACAGCCAGAGGAATTACTCGTGGAGAAAAATATATTGAGCTTGTGTTGTTGATTAGTGTTGTTATATGAGTATTATAATGCAGACAAGAGAGCGGCATTGCCATGTTGTATGGCAATACTTAGTTTTTGACCAAAGTAATAGCCAGCACTTGAGTCACGACATGTCAACCAGACTTTTTAAAATTTCTTTGAATAAGCCCTGTGCACAAGGACTTAACGGTCCGAGAGCATGACCCAAAAATTTTATTTTAATCAAATTGGTTCTGATACTGATTCTGATGCACATTGATCATTTTACGTAAATAAAACAAATTAACTGAGACCCATTCAAGATCGTGACGTCACTTTACCTTTATTTTTTATTTATCTGTGTGGGTAACAAATGGTGCCCACTGGGGCACCATTTGTCACCTTTATACCATATTTGGTTCCAAATTGTGTTCCATGATTATTTTTATACCTTTGCGGGAGCAGTGAATTATGTGCGTAATGGTGAACTATTTGTAATGGCGTGTCATACGTAGGTCTTTATATGGTGTTCAAGATTGGAAAGGGTAATAAGAAAAATGTATTGTATTTCTTAAATACGATGTTCAAAGGATAAAAATAAGCGCAATTGTTGGACAGTGATTTTTTATTCAATCGGAGCGGTTATTTAATGACTACTTCCGCTCTGGGTGGAACGAAAAGGAGCGTCTGACTTCTACTGACTACAACTCCACCATACCGTGCCACCGTTTCCTGCAGTCAAACCTTGGCATAATTAGTTAGTCATTATTACAATACAAAAACTTACAATACAATAATCTGCATAGGCTTTTCAACTATGTATGTTAGGGTCGACTGCCAGACAAACAGGTTGCAGCTGGGTAACACGATACTCCTCGGCGTGACTGCTGTCGGATTCTTAGGCTTCTGACAACCCGTAATGACTGTCAAACATAAACAAATTACAGCCAGCACCAACAACGGTTTATGTTTTACACACATATACTATATACCAGTGATCATGTTATTGTCATTTTTATTGAACCAATAAATGATTATGATTTTGATTAATATGCTTTCTGAGACTAGAAGTAATCTCGTTACAGTAAGATAACTACTTAACGGTCATCTTCGGTAAGCTTTGCATTACCTTAACCTGATCGGATCGTAGGGTAGTAGTATTATTCCACCTAAAGGCTCTTCTAGCATATAAACATTTATAGGGAAGCTTTAATCACTGCACGGTACAAAAGTGTGATAACAGAAGATATCCATTTTTACTTACCCATTCAATGTATCGGGAGTAAAAATATGTACGGATATTTAATTTTATTTATGAATAAAATTGATTAAATTTACATGATACTGAAACACAAACGAACGATTTTTTTTACATTTTTGTCTATCTTCCTATTTTTGTTCGGGCAAATCTCTGGATAGGTTAATCAATCAATATCATTTTATTCTCAAGTATCATAGACTCATACAAATTATCAATTACATGTCAGTCACAATCAAAATACAATTAAATTAAACAATTATTATAAAAATTCAAATTAAAATATTACAATTTTTAAAATTACTAAAAATACTCTATAAATATCCACATACACATAATTAAACACAATACAAATGACACACAAACAAACACAAATTACACATAATACACATAATACGCACACTACACAATGAATATATTAATTCGTACCCTACCTGCTCCACGACTTATACACGGGGGCATGTAGGGCCCGCCAATGCTGCAAAAATGGCCCGTCCAACCTGTTGGCAACGACGGTAAGGAGACTATTGGACTTTCACTGCTAGATAGACTATAATATATCGCGAAAATCTCACTACATTACTCGCGCGTACGATTAGTTAAAAAATAAATGACACCGTCAGGTGACGACAGCCTTATATTAATATAAATATATTAATATAAGGCTGTCGTCGTATAAATGTTATATGTTATTTTCATATAACATTTTATGTTGATTAAGTAATAGATACTTGAATATTCAAAGGTAAAAAAAATGTGAATTTTACAGAATACTATAGGTTTATTTGATATTTGTAAAAAAAATCGTCGAGACTGGATGCTGAAGGCACAAGGTGGCTTGGCACGGAGAGGAAGAGGCCTTCGTCCGGGAATGGACGCAAAATGGCTATGCTAATAAATTTATAGATTTTCATTTCATTAAAAGGGACGAAAAAACACGTGTGGCTGAACTGAACTCCATATTAATCCACAACTAACCTCTTTGTAATCCAACTTATAATATTCACAAAAACAAACCAGATGTAAGCCTAACCCTATTGTAATGGATTTTAACATAGGACAAGTATAGAAGAGAAGGACCGGTGTTTTAAAATCACAATTCAAGTCTTTTTTAGCCTGAGTGCCATTATTCAAATTATTGCGACTACCAAACCTTGATAAACTAGTAACTGGGTGACAGAGTTACTGGGTAACCGTTCTTAGATATTATGACTTTTGACCACTGGTAACATGATAACTCTTCGCTAGATCGGTGTTAAATTCTCTGGCTTCTGACTACCCGTAACGCCTGTCAAAGATGTACGAATGGCGTCCCGGAGCTACGGTTTAAAGTGTTTTTCGAGGCACGAAGGAATCTCGATTGTTTAAAATAGTCACCCATCCACGGAATGATGTCGACAAGCGTCGCTTAACTTTGCAGAACGACCCGTACAGCTGTTATTTTTTTGCAACGAGCTCCTACAAGATTAAATAATAATAATAATATGATATATTACTATTTCAGGCAACTAGGTCCATACAAAACAATAAACAAATACAAAACCTTATAAATTGACAAATACATAACAGATTATAATAAAAACTTAAAACAAAAACTATTACTTAATCACTCAACTAAAATCATCAGATTTTCTGCACATACTTTTATTGTGACGACTACCACAAAAGCATACCCAAAGCGGGCGGTCTATAATGTGTAACTAACCTAATGTAAGGTTATCTTTAAAAAAAAAACATGTTGGGTCATAGAACAATAAAGTTTTTATACCTTACCGTCAGTCGTGTTGGGGTTGATTTATATAGTAGGGTTTTATGAGTCTGGGTTATAGCCTTTGTGTGGTTCACGAATGCAATTCGGTAGAGAATTCATAGGAATTGAGTTTTAATATCTGCATGGATTTATTTATGTGACGGTGCGGGACTCGAACCCGCTCCACAATAGCGCATCAGCCAAAAGCTGCACCTGGACTAGACTAGACTTAGGTCCTAAAATTAGACCGGTAATATAAGTCCCATGCAATTTGGCCCAGCACTAACGTTACCTAGAATATAATATGTATCTACCTAACTGGAAAATAACGGTCAACCATGTTAGTCATAATATTGTATATGCACTAATATTGAACACGTTCCATACTTACCAGGTAAATACCTACTCAATCAGCAACGAGATATAAACGCACCCAAACAATCTAAATTCTCGACCAAATTCAGTTCAGTACTAATTCAATCAGGATGCACCTCGGCACATCGGCTTTGTGACGAGGTCTTTAATTAGGAGCCGACAACCTTTGATTGGGTGAGCTGACGTTCCACAGAGATATTAAATTACAAGCTTTTGGCATTACACGTCAACGCACTGCGCTTTTACAGGGCAATGCAGTCTACAATTTGACATATTTTCTACAGGGTTTTTCTACCGAAGTTTGTCTGTAACAGGTTGCGGGCCTGTGTTTACAAGATACCGCGGCCCCAGAACGTAAGGGCGACTGAAAAAAATGGTGGTTTTTTTTTAGTCAGTAGGTAGGAGTCTAACACTCCCGCTCTATTCAAAGTGGGAGGATTTATTTAATTATTTAATTTCAAGGCTGGAGGTCAGATAGGCAGTCTCTGCTACATCCGGTTAGACTGCAAACCGGCCCCAATATAGTTGCTAAATCAGATAAGGATGAAAGCGTTAAATAGCATAAAATTTGCTCTGTTTTACACTTTTACCACGATATCCGCAGTTATGAAATTCTCAACCCTGAAATAAGAAAACTCCCTGAAGTATTTTTGCAAGTCAAAGCGATAAAGATATATTAGGGGTCGCAAACATTTTTTACAATTTAGAGTTACGTCTCCCGACATGGAAAAACACTCGCCTTGCTATAGCTTGTACCGACCCGCGGACTGGTCATAATATTATACGTTCATATGTATACTAAATCATTTTATAGGTACTTGAACTTTGAAGGGTTAGCGTTTTGATATAGAAGTCACTTAGGGTCAAATAAATCTTCTCGAGTCGACAGCGCATCGTTTTCACGTACACCTCAAAAAGTAGTCAGTGGCGGGAATGTTTTAACGAGACACCAAGGCCGGTAACGTAAGGGCCACTGAAGGAATAGCGTGGGTTTTCAGACGGCAGGAGGCCGACAATCACTACCGCTCCTTTAGCAGCGGCAGGAATAATTTGATGATTTAGTCCTACTTCAATTGAAATCTTATTCCTACAAAGTTTAAATACAGATGTCTAGTATACAGCTATAGGTAATTAATAAGGGTACCAAACAAAAAGAGTAACCAACAGAACCCTGTTCTTAAGCCTTCGCTAGCCATCAGTTCGTCTGTCAACGAGCTGTATATTATGAACCCTAAAAGTAACATTTGCAGTTAAGTCATCACAATTTTTACAGCTGGGCCTTTAAATAAACAAACAAAACATTTGCACAAATCAACTGAAGATGTTGCGATGGGCATTGGGAATGACCAGACTCCATGAAGTATGCAATGAGCACGTCAGAAGCTCTTTCAAAGTGCAGAATAGATGGTCGAGGACCGGTTGAGATGGTTTGGCTATGTCATTAGGCGAGGAGAAAGTCACACATTCAAAAAAGCGCTGGCCAGAGAGGAGGATGGACAGAGGAAGATCGTCAGCCCCGTAATGGACAACCGCTACCAAGATTTTGGAGTGAACTCAGCTCATGCACACACAACTTTAAAAAGCGAGGAGACCGGCCCCAAGTCAAGGGCGCAGGCGTAGAAGAAGCAGACGTAATTACAGCGTACAAAAATATTTAATTTTCAGTGAAACATTGTTATTTATAATGTATCTTCAAACCTTGTTTCAAGAACGCTAACCTGAATGAAATTGTATTTCGCGGCCCTGAAGACGGTTGGGAAGTGGAATGAGCCACTTTATACTGAAGAGTACTCCTTAAGGTTACGAGCGGAAGCCACTTAGCAAAGAAATGCCAGCGTTTTAGAATAAAAAGTTACGTATCTCAGAATTAACTAGAAATGGAAGGTTTCACAACCTTTAACACTATTTCAGTTTTATATTTATTTATTTATTTAGGTTAACCAACAATTGTTTACACTATATACATTTCTGATTTAATAACTAGAGTAACATATTCAAGTGCAACAATTAATTATAGGTTAACACCACATGCACAAAAAACGGCTTACATAACATATTTATAACTTATTGAAATTAGAATTTATACATGCAAAGAATAATAATTAAAAGCAATAATAAAGAAAATTTTCAAATCATTCAATTCTTTATACAACATTGGGATGTAAAATTACTTATTAAAATATGATTGATTGAATGACGATTGATCGATTGAATTATGAGAAAAATATAACGATCATAAATGATAAGAAAACAAAAATAATACTGAAAACTAAAAATAATTGAATTGAAAACAGGTATAAAATTTAAATTTAAAATTAATTCACCATTAGATTATTTACAAAAGCTCGTAGGAATCCATTTATATTATCATGATGTACATCTATTAAGTCACTGCAGCCATTAAGGATTCTGCACAATCTAGGTATCGGAGAATTCGCACCAAGCACAGACTTTCGAAGTGGCGGACACAGCGGAGTTATCTTATTCCTGGGATATCTAGAAGGCGCATGGAACCTAATAAGCTTCAATAAACCGGGGCAGTCGATCTTATTGCGCAAAAGTTTGTAAAGAAATAAGGCATCGGTTATATCTCTACGCATAGACAACGATTGCATCCTGAAATGGCACAGACGGACTTTGTAAGAGGGCAGACGCTTAGCTTTCCCCTCACTAAAGGCTAAATGCCACATAAAACGTTTCTGGACTCTTTCTAGACGCAACATGTGAGTGGCATAGTGAGGTCTCTACACAACACTACAATACTCCACAACACTGCGTACGAAACTGTTATATAATATTATCTTGGTGCTACTTTTACGAAAGCCTTTGGTGTTACGAAGTAGGAACCCTAACATTTTTGATGACTTATTAATAATGTTTTCAATATGAGGCACAAAAGTGACCTTTTTGTCAAAGTGCACTCCTAGATCCCTAATTGTTTCTACTTCTTGGACTCGCTCCTGGTCTATGAAGTACTCTGTGTCAGTACAATTAATTTTTCGCGTATATTTAACATGGTAACATTTCTTCGGATTTAGTTGCATTTTATTATTGTGGCACCATTTTATAACTTGGTTAAGATCGTGCTGCAGAAGTTCGCAGTCTCTTTTTGACTCTATCACTCGTGCAAATTTTAAGTCATCAGCATACAGAAAAGGTTCGGAAAAACGAAAACACTCGGGAAGGTCATTAATGAACATAATAAATAGTATTGGAGCTAAGTGAGTTCCTTGAGGGGCGCCTGATGTTATTTTGTGTGCAGCCGATCGAAAACCGTTTACAACGACAAAAAATTCGCGTTCAGCAAGATAAGACTTGAACCAACTTAATAAATGCCCTGTTATACCATAGGCTGCTAGTTTATATATCAGTATAGAATGGGGCATTTTATCAAATGCCTTACTAAAGTCGGTATATAGTACGTCAAATTGTTTGCCTCCATCTACAGCCTGTATCAGGGACTCCGTGAATGACACTAAATTTGTGGCTGTAGATCTAGATGCCACAAAACCGTGTTGATTGTTATTAAGATACAATCCTAAATGTTGCTGAATGTGTGGACAAATAATAGATTCAAAAATCTTTGCGAATGTGGATAAAATCGAAATTGGCCTGTAGTTACTTATGGTATCTTTTTTATCTGACTTATGCACCGGGACTACCTTGGCTTTTTTCCATTCTGACGGAAAAATTCCAGAAGCCAGCGATGCATTGTATATTATTAGTAAAGGAGATACTAGAGCTGTGGCACAATTAGAAATAAAGACAGGTGGGATACCATCCGGGCCAGGTCCTTTACCAATGTTTACTGTTTTTAGTTTTTTTAGTAAACAATCGCGGTCAATCACTGGAATACTCAGGCCCTGACTATTATTATGCAGTGCTTGGAGGTACTTTGTATGACAGTTAATTTCTGTATCTTTGTCAGACGTGTACACGGTTGCGAAATGGTTAGCGAAAAGATCACAGATTTCAGAATCGTTAGATGTAACAACCTGTCCATCAGTCATTGCCAAAGGGTAGCCATTAGAACCACCGCGTTTCGCCTTTATGTAACTCCAAAGAAGTTTGGGATTATCTTTTATGTCCTTTTCAATTCCATCAATATAGTCATTATATAAATTCTTGGCTAGTTTTTCACACCGCTTGGAAACCAGTTTTAGTTCAATCTTATCTAATGGATTTTTGTATTTTCTGTAACGCAACCTCAGTCTATTTTTTTCTTTTAACAATTTTATTAATGCTATGTCAAACCACGGCGGATAGCGACCATTGTTTGGTTTCCGATCAGGCACAAATTTGCCAATAGCATCACGGAGGCATTTGTAAAAAATTGTTACCATGTCATTCACATCACTAGCATTTAGAAAGAGTTCATTCCAGTATAGTTTATTTAGGTAATTATTAATTTCAGGGTAATTAGCCTTATGAAAGTTAGGTCTTGAGTCTGTACTATATGGTAAATTATAATTCTTTAGCAAAGACATAGTTAGTTCAAGGGGGGGATGCAATTTATCGATAGCTACCAGAGAATTGCTAGACTCACTCACCAAACAAGTAGGCTCTGTTGATAAAACCAGATCCAGTATTCGGCCAGAACAGTTTTTTACATGATTATGTTGTGATAGTTGATTTACATTCATAAAATCCAATAAGTTTTGACAAGCCTTAGGTAAAGAATCATTTACAGCGGTTTTATCCCAATTCAATTTACTTAGGTTAAAATCACCAATTATGTAACAGGGGATGTCCGTTGAGTCGAGCACTCTGTTGCAGCCATCCACAAAATGATCCAACGTTGCGAGACATACTGGTGGTGGGAGATAGATGGCACAAAGAGCAACTTGGCGTGACTTGTGTGATGTCGATATGTCAAGCGTGACCCAGAGGTCTTCACAATTACTTTGCCAGCGTTCGATACGCGCGGAGTTGATTTTTTTATTAATTGCTATCAAGACACCTCCTCCGTTTTTATTGTGCTGGAACCCAGTGGTTTCTCTGTCCCGTCTGTAAACTTCATAACGATCATCAAACAATTCACTACTCAATACATTACTGTTTAGCCAGGTTTCTGTTAATACTACAACATCGTAACTCATATTGCACAGATTACAGTAAAAAATATTCGTTTTAGTTCGCAAGCCTCTACAATTTTTGTAATAAATTGAAATATCTTTGAATTCTATGCAATTTAAAACTAATGCATGCATTAAATTATAATAGTAAAAACAATAACAACAGGTAGTCATCACACAACCTTACTAAGACTACTCTTGCTCCTAATTTGTATAAAATCTGCACCATCAGTTTTCCTCACAAATATTCTGCCGTTTCTGACCCACACGTATTTATAATTCTTCTTTTTGGCTTTTATCCTCGCAGCTGCATGAAGAGCTCTATTTGTCGGGGACAAATGTTCAGCAACAAAGACTGGAGATTTTGGTCCAGCGAATCCAAGGTGTGAACAATTCAGCTTTTCTTGAGGGTTATCTTGATTGTACTTAATTGTTGCTGCCCGAAGATGATCGCGCATCCTTGGTGAGGCCAACTGGACGATTATAGAGCGAGGGCGGGTACTTGATGGGTTGGCCTTAGCAATACGAGTGCAATGTAATACATCTCTTTCACTGATTTCGCAATTAACCACACGCGCTAGTTGAGTTACTATGTTGTAAACATTTTCATTTTTATTTTCCGGCACACATTGCAATTCTATGTTGTTCGATCTTGACTGTTGCTCCAGATTAGCAAGTCTGTCATTGAGGTCTTCTACGGTGGCTTTAAGATCTGTGTTTTCCAATTCTAATTTTGTGATAATTTCTTTAGACAACTCATGTGCCTTCATTATGTCTTCAAATTTCTTATTCATGAAAGACATAGACTCAACAATATCTGCCATTTCCTTTTTAATTGGTGCCAGTTCTTTGCTAATCGTGGTAATAATAGTGTTATTAAACTTCGCCGACATCTCACTTAATTCATGTTTTATTAGTTCACTTATAACGGAACGCAGTTCGTCGTTATCATTGGACGTGGAAGGAGGTGAAAGCGGTTCAGTGGCTTGTCTTTTCGGGCCTCTAGTCGTAGACACGTTACGAACTGGAGTAGAGTCGTCCCTGCCCAACTTTGGCGTTTTGCTCAAACATGACGGGCACTTCCAGGTAGCCTTTTTATTAGGAGTTTTAGTAAGGGATATACAAGCATAATGATAAAATTTTGCACAAGTTGGGCACTTTATGGATTTTGCATCTGAACCTGTTTCACTTTCATTAGTGCAACAACCCCATTGTGCATTTTTGTCAGCCATAACAATTATTATTTATTATTATAGTTAGCACGACAGCAATAAGAAATAATAAAAAAAGAAAAATGCGATTATGTCGTCTTCTTAGAGGCAGTCAATAATAGGCATCAAGTGCTGTCCCGTCTGTGTTGACTTATCTTTGACGCGAGCCGTCGCTTGAGTCATCGGACGCCGCTGCAAGCAATATTGACTGTTCTGCGCTCTGCCGAACCGTGTGAATTCCGTGCACTGCGCGTAAAGTGTCTTGTCATTCACTCACCGGCTGATTCGTTAACTTTTAAAACTGGTAACTGTTTGCACTTAATAATGTTCTAATTACACACTTTACTTTAGATTTTTTAAGTTAATCACACATTGGCAATAGCATCGAGTCACTGTGTCACTATTATTTGCTAATAGTCCGCGCTTTGTATTGTAAAACTGATATTAAAACACGGAGTGAAAAAGTACGTATGTTGACCGTTCGAATGCCGGGAAAAACAATTTTTTATAAAAAAGTAATATAAAAAAATTAGTTAGTGGACCTATCCTCTTTAAAAATCTAGTCCATTATCAATTTTTTTTTATAAAATGTTACTTAAGCCGTTTTTGCGCTGTATATTTGTTCGAGTGCGTAAATGGAACCAGCACCACATTGGGAAGCAGCCACTCGCTCAATCACTGCGTCACAAAAAAGTTAAAAATATGGACTTTGCTCTTTCACTTTCTGAATCCGGTAGGTGTCCAATGTGACATGACCGGGGAAACTAACTTTATAAAAAAAAGAAAAACAAAAAAAATAATTAAAATTGTTTATAAATACTTCATCGTGCGTACAGCTAAGGAGTGGAATTACCTGCCAGAGTCTGTGTTTCCTGATAGCTATAACCTGGGTCAAGAGTGAATAGGTTACTTCTAGGCAAGCGTGCTCCATCTTCGACCACATCCTCGCTTAACATCAGGGGAGATGGTGGTCAAACGCAAGCCTATCAACTATTAAAAAAATCTGAACATAAAAAAAAATATTGAGAAAATCTCAAAATCCAACTGCTCAACTGAAATGCAAGAAACAAGCACATTTTTATTTTAAAAAGTGACAATCAGGCGGGTCACATCGTATTAAAAAAAATATGATCAATTGTCACTTTCCTGCTTGTAACTTTTTTAAATAAACTTTTTATTTTCTTTTTTTCTGGGTGGGAAAATCATCAAATGATTCCGCCCGCTATGGGTGAAACGGAAGGGTGACTAAAAACCCACTCTGTTCCTTCAGCTGCCTTTAAGTTCCGTGGCCGCGGTTTCTCGTTAGATCATTCCCGCAACCCCGGCAAGCAGTGGTCCTATAAACACCGTAAAAACCTGTAAACACCGTATAATCTTAATTATTAACAATTTTGATAGTATTTGAAAGTGTGTTCCATAGAAGTAACTATGGAACACACTTGCAAGTTTTTGTAAGAAAGAATTATCGAATATTTTCATAGAAGCCAAAATGAAAATGTAAAAAAAGCCTACATTATAGTTATTGCTTCCTTCTCCAAAATAATTTCCTCAATTCGCAATATCATGTTTCTGTTTGGCTGTTTCAACATTGCTTGAATACCAATACAGTACAAAATATCATCTGAATTATTGAAGAAAAATATTATCTTAAAAAATGTTTCTAAAACAAAATATTACGAAGCTTACTTACTAGAATGCAAATAGGAATTCTAATACAATTTACTGCATCCGCAAAAAGTATGGATCCTTCGTTGAACGCCAAATTTTCATTTATCTGTTATTTCTGCTGAATGAATACTGAAGAATGTTTTTGATTTATTCACTTGGGTTCGTTTTGAAAAATAAAATAAAAACTTTGTTATTCAAATCATAATAATTAAAAAAAAAATTGTTTGTATCTCGCAGTACCTGTTCATTTTCCACACAACACTTAACAGTGAAAATTAAAAAGAAAACAAAGGTTGCGTATTTGTAAAAAGGTCTGCAAATTCGTAGTTTGATTAGGATTAGGAAACTTATAATAGGCTTGCGGAAAAGTTAACTCTTCAGACATAATTTATTAAGTTACCAATCTTGCTAAAAGATATCGTGGAACCACTAGTACTGAGCAGCATTCAGTGAGACTCACAGACTGATATAGTTGGGAAAAGGTTACGTAGATGATGAGACATCAAACAAATGTATGTATATGATTGACGTATACTTTCCTAGAAGATACCTACTAACTAAATATAAGTTATATTTCGTAGGTTGTGTTAAATATAGCTAAAATTACATCGTTAACCCACAGACATAACCCCTGAGTTCATTCTACAATATCTACTCTTCGCCAAACATTACACGGAATGGCTCCAAAAAAATCCAATTTTGACGGTTGGATCGTCGCAGTGACTTCGCTCCTAAATAGCTTTTCCAGTGTGGATACCAGGTCACCAGGAGGAACCAATATTTTTCTGAATTAAAGGTAATCGTACCAAGTCTGGGCAGCTCAGCTGACGTAGCTATGTGCGGCTTGATACTGGTACCTTTCGTCAGAAAGTGTGCTACTCTGTGCGAGAGATGAGAGAACGTTTCATAATTTGAGATATCTATACTAATGTTATAAAGCGGAAAAGTTTGTTTGTTTGTTTGCTTGAACACGCTAATCTTCGAAAGTACTGGGTGGATTTGGATGCAATTTGGTATGAAAGTAGCTTGAAGCTTGAGGAAGGTTATAGGTTACTTTTTACGCGACTGTAAAAAAGGAGAGTTATGTTTTTACCGTGATAAATTCCACGGGAGCAAAGCCCCGCGTGAGTACTAGTATTTCATAAGTAGGATAGCACATTTAAACGTCAATTTTTGTTGTCAATTTCAATGGTCCTGTGTTTCTTAGCTGAGAATAAACACAGTATTAAACTCAGAGAATACAGTCTTTTACCCGACTGCGCCAGAAGGAGGGTTATGTTTTTCGAGAGTATGTATGTATGTATGTTTGTATAATTGTTTGGCACGCTCTGTGGCCTGATCTGCTCGACGGATTTCAGCTTGAGAGGTATCGTTAGATTCGTATTGACTGTGAAAGTGACATTGGGTATATCAAAAAAAAACCAAAATGGCGGATTTTTGGCGCCATATAATGCCTTCAAAAAAGTTTTTTTTTGCTCAAAACCTATCGAGTGGGGTATTAAAATAAAGGGTTTTAATAGGTGATTACAAACATATATACAACTTATATGGTTAAAAGTAATTCAAAGTGACAAATCGTAAAAAACACGTATCAAGAACTAAATCGTCTGCGAAATCTTTCACATTTGTAAACTAAAGAGCTGGAAATAAAAAAAAGTAATTAAATAAAAATTAAAAACCCGACTGTAACCTTATACTAAAACTAACTGAAAAGCTAATAAAAACAAGCCCATTTTAAATTAAATAAAAGTTGGAAGCAGGCGGGACCCATTTGAGTTTGAAACTATAATAATGGTATGGGCCCCGCCTGCTTCCAACTTTTATTTAATTTAAAATGGGCTTGTTTTTATTAGCTTTTCAGTTAGTTTTAGTATAAGGTTACAGTCGGGTTTTTAATTTTTATTTAATTACTTTTTTTTTACATTCACACAATCCGTACTGGGTAAATCACTGATATGATTTACCCAGTACTGTATAAAAAAGTATCATTAGAACTTAAAACTGGATATTTACCATGTTTATTTTTTGTTTTGTGTTTCCATATTTCGGCACTGTAACAAGCGCAATGAACACGGATGAACTGAAGTAATTGCGGGTGGAAGTTTATGAGCAGACAAATCGGTCTACCCTCTTTCTCGTTCGTTTTCTGTTAGCCACACCGCTACCACTGTCACATGTATCACTAAACACTCGATTCTGTTCCCGACACACAAAACTCACCGTGTCGACTCGCGAACTTTCCACTTTTTAAATATCCCGTTTTAAATTCAAATGATACTGTTAGTGACCATGTTAGCTTAAAAACTTGTATAAAAAAGGTTTTATAAATATGTATAAAAAGAAGTAACTTATCCTTACGTTTTACTTATGCTTATTACTTATATGTGAGAACTTTAACCGTTGTTCTTCGATGATCACTTACCTGAAAACAAAAGAAACACTACATTAATATTTTGTTATCTATCATAACATGTATAATACAAAACTCAGATACACCTCACTGCTTGTGGACGTTAAGTAGCTTACAGTTCCCGAGATTTAGTTGGAAGAAATGGAGGCAAGCTGTATGGCAGCACGGGCTTGTAATAATTAATACACTATTCCGTTTTAACTGTTATAAAATCAAATTACCACCGTATCAAGAGAAAGAATCTTAGACGACACAGACAGTAATTAATTGACAAGAATTGGACCGATTGATCCCTCACTTGAAGGAAAGCCCAAGCGAGCTTTATTGAAGGACACTAAATTTTAAGCTCCTAACGCCTCATTATCAATTATGTGTATTATCTGTTTGAATGACTGGTCTCTCTGTCTCAGTCATTACATAAGCCATAAACAGGAAATGCGGGAAAACCACGTGAATAAAAAATTATAAATGTAAATGTAATGGCGGCCTTGATGGCCTAACTCCTCAACATTTAAAAGACCTATTGAGTTCAGGCGCTGGGGAAGCCAGTGAGTCTCTTTTGAAGGAGCTTGCGGCCCTAGTTAACCTGATGCTTTCCGGCGGCGTGAACGAAGCCGTCGTTGATGTCTTGTACGGGGCCAACCTATGCGCCCTGCACAAGAAGGACGGCGGCATTCGTCCCATTGCCGTCGGTTGCACTTACAGGCGTATGGCAGCCAAAATATGTTGCAAATTTTATAGTGATGCGCTTAGCCATAAATTCCAGCCCCTGCAGCTGGGCTTTGGTTCCAAAGGGGGCTGTGAGGCTGCCGTACATGCCTTGTCCACATACTTGACCTCAGGTAAAGGTGAGGTCGTCCTCAAGGTTGACGTTAAAAACGCTTTTAATTCTGTGAACAGGGACACTTTGTTAGCAGAAGTTAAAAAAGAATTACCTGAAATTTACGGTTTTATGTAGCAGTGCTACAGGCACCCCTCCAAATTATTATATAAAGACCACGTTCTGGATTCAGCAGTTGGATGCCAACAAGGTGACCCTCTCGGACCAGTCATTTTCAGCTTGGCTATCCATCCAATCATTCAACAACTAAATTCTAAATTTAACGTGTGGTATTTAGACGATGGAACTCTACGAGGTGAAGTAGACACCGTAATCAAAGATTTTATTTTCCTGAAAGAGCAATTCCAATCCATCGGCCTTGACCTGAACCTCTCGAAATGTGAACTCTATATCTGTGAAAATACTGACAGACAAGCGACACTAAACAAATTCCATACAATAGCCCCTGATATCAAAATCTTGCAAAAAAGTTCATTGCACCTCTTAGGCTCCCCAATTTTAGAAGAAAGTTTTCCCTCTTTTATTGATAGCAAAATTAACCATTTTAATGATATTTCAGAAAGATTTTTCCAAATTAACATACATTCGGCTTACACCCTCATAAGATATTGTTGTTTTGGTCCAAATTTTATTTATTTCCTCCGTTCTTCTCCACTATGGAAGCAATCTCAGTTGTTGGACAAAATTGACCTTATTATAAAAAACACCCTTACTTCAATTTTAAATGTGGCTCTGGATGACCGAGCGTGGCTACAAGCCACACTACCCATTCGTTTTGGTGGGCTCGGCATCCGCAAATTTTCCAGTATAAGTCTACCGGCTTTTCTGTCTTCGGTCCGCAGCACTGAGACTTTAACTAAGAAAATTTTAACACAATCTCAGGTTAGCTACGAGGTGCCGTGTTTGATCGATGCAGTTAATGCCTGGAAAATGGCTTGCCCGAATACAGCGTTGCCCGAGAACCCGTCCTCCCAGAGACAATGGGACGAGCCGCTCTGCAGTTTGGTACGGAATAACCTTTTAAATACGTCAACCAATACTGCTGAGCGCTCGCGCCTGTTGGCTGTGGGTGAATGGGAGTCGGGCCTTTGGCTACAAGCATTACCTTCACTTAACATAGGTACTATGTTAAGTGATAACACGTTCCGGATCGCTACATGTCTACGTCTGGGTGCTCCCAGCGGTGCTCCACATCGCTATCAATGCGGTGCGGCAGTCGACCGCCTCGGACATCATGGCCTTTCCTGCAGCAGAAGCTCTGGTCGGATAGCACGGCATGCCAGCATAAATGACATCATTCGTCGGGCTCTTGTCACCGCTGGAGTACCATCTGTTTTAGAACCCAACGGCTTGGCAAGGGACGATGGGAAGAGACCAGACGGGATGACTATAATGCCTTGGAAGTTGGGTAGGCCTTTGGTGTGGGATGCTACTTGTGTTGACACCCTTGCGCCATCCCATCATCTCAGTACGGCGGGCTGTGCTGGGGCGGCAGCTGCAGGTGCAGAAAATCTCAAACGGCGCAAATACAACAACCTAATTGGGTGCTATATGTTTGAGCCGTTTGGGGTTGAAATGTTAGGACCATGGGGTCCGAGTGCGCATCAACTCTTTCCTGACATCGGCAAACGATTAGTCGACTCCACAGGTGACCAGAGGGCTGGCCTTTTCTTTGGACAGAGAATCAGCATTGCCATTCAACGTGGCAATGCGGCCAGTGTTCTGGGCACTTTTCCCATTGATAGCGATGTTGACGAATTTTTCGATGCCCTATAATTTATCTTTATTTTCGTCTGTATATATTTTTATTATGTATAGAAATACTTAAGTTAAATTGTTTCAAAATAAAATCAATTTTAGTTTTTTCACTGAATACTAAATGTAAATATAATTTATTCAAAGTTATTTTTTAATAAATCATTAAAACTAAATAAAATAATAGAAATTACATGTATAATACTAAATTGTATGCTTTAAAAATATATCTAATTTACTTCTAGGTAAGCGTGCTCCATCGTTGTTTACCATCAGGTGAGATGGTGGTCAAACGCGGGCCTATTATCAATAAAAAATAGCATGGAACCCTTTCCACGTATCCAATTCCCAGTTGACTGTTTCTTTATTTCGTTACTATGGTTTCCTTAATTTATTTAATGTGTAAAAAGCGTTATAATTCCGTGAGCTAGTAAGAGCGCCGAGACTATTTTCACGTTGAACGCAGTTTTACAATACCTTAAATATCAGTTGACCTAAATAAATTTCTTTGTCCCTATCGCAAAGCAAATTAAACACATCTGAACAGCTCCTAAAAATATTTATATGAACCGAGTCATTGGCCCCAATTCAAGCAACTTTTAACTCCTGAAAGCATTCTCTGAATTTCACACTTGGTAGTTTTCAAGTTACAAGAGTAAGAGGAATGCAAGATAAAGTATCTAGTGTTGTTTGTCGATCGGCATTTGTAATCCGATATCCGTGTGCGGGGTACGGGTGACGGATGATAGTGATGTGCACTATCGATTGTCGATAGGATTAATTAGAGGGTTAGGTGGCTTAGTTTGTGATATTGTTGCTGGATATTGGCTGTTTTCTGTGTAAATGATATTCGCAATGAATTGCGGATAGTATGGTGTAGTTCGGTCTTGTATGATTGTGGCAATGATTACAGTAAATGTCGGTGAATTTATACAAAGGGACTATTCATAGTAACGTTATTGTGCACGTTATTAAATACATTATAATGTTTCGTCGTTCTCAAAGATGATTATTTTGAAAAAAAAAATATTACATTTTATTTGTTTTACGTACCTAATACACGGAAACATTACCATAATATTATACCTAACTTAATTAAAATATTCCACATACAAAAATTGAATATAAGTATTTAATTTTATTTTCAGACGAACAAATAATCATTTCAGATAGTAATAATATCTTCACTATAATATTATGTTTTCGAGATTGAGGTCTGTTTTTGAGATTAATTGACAAAATTTATAGCTAATCCGCCACAAAACCTATTTTTGAACATTAGAAAACGTAACGTTACATTCTTCAAATTTCTTATTAAACCTCAAATGACCTAAAAACCAGTAGCAGCATATTGTTATGTTCGTTGTATGTTGAATGAAAGACGACTTTGTGGACTTATATTTATATTGGTTAACACATTATAATCAGACACAGTACAGAGTAGTTTCCCAGACGGGGGTTTCAGTAGTAAGTGAGACCGGACATAGATATCTTACCATAGATAATGAATAATGATGTAGACAATATTTACGTACTAATTAGTGATGCAACATCCCCCTTATTAAGTTTAAATTAAATACTAGCCTTCGGTATGCCTGGTGGCAAAAAGTTACACGGTATGCCTGGTGGGTTTATCAGACCCGGATTTTTAAATAGTAATTTCTCAAATAATTATTGATAAATAAGTTATTAAAATGTACTAATATTTTTACTAGGGGTGTATGTTATAAAATAAAATAAAAAAGTATTGCAAATCCACAACTTTTAATAATTATTTTTCCAATTAAACCAAGGTAGTGTTTTTAACCAAAAAATACTTCGTTACTCTTATAACACACATTATTTATAAAAAACTAAAGAGATCTCAATGAAACTATATAAAAATATAAGGCACTTCTATGTACTTAATAATAACTAAAAAATATTCAGTCTTCATCACTTCTATCAACATTTTCCAGGGCTCTGGTTCGGAAGCAAATTGACATTGGAAAATTGCATGATCCAGACATAGCGACTCTTACAGGTCTCACAAATATATTGCGTATTGCGATCTTTCTTGACTGGGCATACGTAGCATCTACGTTTTATACTAGGATTCGATTTTCTCAATGGCGTGTCATCTTGGGTACCTTTTGTGCTTATTGCTGATTTTATATGGCCCTTCTGGCTGTTCTCCTGCACACATTTATAAATTAAAAGAATAGTAGGTTTTGGCATCAGCCAGTGCAAATATTTTTATTCCATAGTTGGCCGGTTTGTTGGGCAAATATTGGCAAAATTTACAAAGCTCTGGAAATGCTACAAGTTCTTCGTCTATGGTCAGATTCTCGAAAGACGTATAATGCAGCTGGCAGTTAGTGACAAAATCGTCAAAGAGCTTCCTAAATGGTACTAGCCTGTCTTCACCAAAAATCTTGTAAATTCTGTCTAACAGATTTGAATAATCTTGGGAGATAAATTAGACCAATTGTAGCCTTCAGCTCCACTTCCCTGACTCACGTGATCGGACTCTTCTCCACTTGAGTTGAAAATTTCATCTTCTTCAGCCGCTTCGAGTAATAAATTACTAATATCTTCATCGCACAGATGGCTCCCCATTTTGAAACTAAAATAATGTAAAAAATATTATATTTAAGCACAAAAATAACATCAATTTCCAAAAACACTAACAAAAATACTTACATAGAAACGTCACGTCGTATGCCTGGTCGGGTCTGTGAGACCCGCCCGGACTATACACGTGTCCTACTACCACGAGAGCGTGCTCCGGACTGAGGTGGGGGGCGGCGGACGTCTTGCAATTCATAACGGCCAGCTACTAAGTACGGTTAGGCGCGAAATTCGAATTTGAAGAAAATACAACGGTTTACGTGTACAGGTGGGCCTGACAGACCCTACCAGGCATACCGAAGGCTAGACTGACAATTTATTTAACGCTACTGTGCTTACAATTATTTGACAACAACCTTAATGATACTTATGGTTACCTTACAACTAGACAACATTCTTAGTTAATTAGTCAATTTCTTCAATTAACCTTCTTGTAGGTTTAACAACACGACCAGACCTTGTTGTTACGCTTGAGGATGTTTGGGATGAGGATTCTGGAAGTCTAGACTCCTGTCTGTCACCTCCCTCTCCCCCTTGCGACGAGTTAGATAGCATAGGAGGATTTGCACTGTTGTGTGAATACTTATGTCTTAAATGTATTCTATTTCTCCTATACCTAACACCATTGACATCCTCAATGACATATGACCTATTGTTTTTCAGTCGTTGCTTGACTGTCGCTTGTTCCCAGTTGCTATCTGGTTTTCTTTTAAAGTAAACATGGTCATTGTGATGTAACATTGTCATTGACTTTGTGTTTTTATTATAGCACTTGGTTTTCCTTTGATTGTTTTTCTTGACTGATTCTGTATATTGTTGAAATGTTACTACTTTTGGTTTCAATTTGTTGCATGACACTGGAATGTTATCTCTTAAATTTCTTGACATTAACAGTTGTGCTGGTGATGGCAAGTTATTTTTTGGTGTGTTTCTATACTGTAATAAAGCTATGTATGGATCTGTTCTGTTTTCTTTGCATTTTCTCAGCATGTTTTTTATTATTTTGACTGAGCTTTCTGCTTGTCTATTTGACTGTGAATGATATGGGCTAGTGACAACATGTTCTATGTCCCATTCATGTAGAAAATTTTTATATTCGACTGATTGGAAAGGAGGTCCACCATCTGACACTAACGACAATGGTATTCCATGACGTGCAAAAATTGACTTTAAATGTGTAATTACATTTTGTGATGTGCTATTTTTATTTAATAATGCAATCTCTATGTATTTTGAATAATAATCTGTGACAACCAAATAAACTAAACTATCAAAATGCATTAAATTTTTAGTTTACCCCGGGAATACTAAAATGTATGCGCCATAGGGATAATCTTAAAAAACAGCATAAGAAAAATCCCAAGAACGAAGTTCTCGCTATCTCCTGCAGGAGATATCATAACTTCTGTGTATCTCTTTTAAGACGAGCGAGAATTAATTACGAAAAAAAGGAGTTGGAAACAGCTGGCCAAAATTCCAAACAATTATGGAAAGCAATTAAATCAATTACAAATACTAACAAGCCACGGGATTCTGCATCTGCTTTACTGGAAATTTGCGTGGATAAACAGGACTCAGTCAACGACATTAATTTGTACTTTGCGAACATAGGGAAACAACTTGCGGAAAATATAAAAAAAGTTCCATCGCCCTCTTTCCCAGTTATTTCCACCCTAGATTCTTTTGTACTGCTTGACACGGACGACGCTGAAGTAAATGCTTTGATAATGTCCCTGAAAAACGAATGTGCGGTTGGTTATGACGGCATCTCCTCGGGTTTCTTAAAGAAGTATAGGACTATTATTGTTCCTCCGCTCACCTATATTTGCAACTTGAGCATGAAGACAGGCATTTTTCCAGACCTGTTTAAAAGAGCCCTCCTTCATCCTATTTTCAAATCAGGGGATCGAAAGCGTGTTGAAAATTACAGACCTATTTCGGTGCTACCAGCGTTATCTAAAATCTTAGAGAAAATTATTAACATTCGATTGATCAATTATTTAAAATCACATAAATTACTTTCAAAAAATCAATTCGGTTTCCGGAAAAAGTTATCTACGTCTGATGCAGTACATAACCTGGTAGATCACATAGTAAGAAAGCTTGATAAAAAACAAAAATGTCTCGCTCTGTTCCTGGATCTTACTAAGGCATTCGACACGGTTTCAACTCCTATCCTCCTGAAAAAACTGGAAAATCTGGGAATAAGAGGCACTCAGCTATCTTTATTTCAGAGCTACCTTGAGAATAGATCTCAGTGTGTAAAGATAGGGTCTCAAATCAGTTCATCGTTGCAAATTGCTTACGGAGTGCCTCAGGGCAGCATCCTTGGATCGAGCCTGTTCTTGTGTTACATAAATGAGTTATGTAATCTCTTCATAGAAAACGGAGAAATTTTTTCCTATGCGGATGATACGGCAGTCGTTTTTTCGTCGGGATGTTGGGCTGAAACGTATCGACTAGCACAGAAAGGTTTTGATGCTGTTAATGACTGGCTTAATCTTAATCTACTTACCCTAAACGTCTCTAAAACCAAGTTACTTAGCTTCTCGATTCGCAAGTCCAAGACCCCATCTGATGAGCTCCTCCAAATTAGGTCTTCTGATAAAATAATAGAAAAAGTAACGCATATAAAGTATCTTGGCATAGTCATAGACGACAACTTAACATTCAAAAATTATATTGAATGCCTATCTAACCGTGTTCGAAAACTTATATATATATTTAAACAATTGCGTCAATCCGCTAATACAAACGTTATGAAGATGGTATATCAGGCGCTATGCCAATCAATTTTGTGTTACTGCAACTCCACCTGGGGAGGTGCTGCGAAATCTAATCTAATCAGGATTGAGCGCGCCCAAAGAGCGGTCCTCAAGGTCTGTTGTTTCAAGCCCCGCTTATTTCCCACAGACGAACTCTTTGAATACTGCCAAGTGTTGACTGTGCGACAGTTATTTATTTTGGCGATCGTGATGAAGCAACACGCTTTGACTCAGTATCTACCTGCGCTCACGCGTCGTAACCACCTTGTGGCCACATCCGCTACTACTAAGACAGCCTTCAGCCGTCGATTCTCTGTTTTCCTTGGCCCTTACCTCTATAACAGTATCCATAAGAAATTAGATGTACACCAACTTAACCAACACAATCTCAAGATAGTTGTTCAGGATTGGCTTCTTAAGCAATCTTATAATGCAACAGAAGATCTGTTGCAAGTACTGAAATAGTTAATCTAATCCCGCAGACAAACATTTTATACACACGCACATACACCACATCACACCTCACACAACACACACCACACCATACCATTGTTTGTAACTGCACTAATCTCTTAAATTTCTTATTGTATCTTAATTTGCTTGCTTATCTTGTAATTTAGTATTGGTATCATAAAATTATTTTGTGTAAAACAGTTTCTGAGAGGTGAAATTCTGGTGACCTGTAATATAGGTTTTGATTACCTACCACAGGCACCAGTGTTTCTCGGCCAATGTACTTGTGTTCTTATGTATGCCAATAAATAAATAAATAAATAAAAAAAAATAAATAAATTGGAAAGGAGGTCCACCATCTGACACTAACGACAATGGTATTCCATGACGTGCAAAAATTGACTTTAAATGTGTAATTACATTTTGTGATGTGCTATTTTTATTTAATAATGCAATCTCTATGTATTTTGAATAATAATCTGTGACAACCAAATAAACTAAACTATCAAAATGCATTAAATCAACACCAACTTGTTGCCATGGATACTTACATATTTCAAAATTTTGTAGTGGTTCTTTTTGATTACACGGTTTGAATTTAGCACATATGAGACATTGTTCAACTACATTCTTAATATCACTTGACATATTTGGCCAATAGAGTGATTCTTTAGCTAATTTTAGACATTTATTTATACCTTGGTGACCTTTATGAATTTTTTCTAACATTTCTTTGTACATAGACTGTGGTATTATTAATTTTGACCCTTTGAAGACTAATTCTTTGATTACATGTATTTCACCTTGAATGTTCCAGAATGGTTTCACCAATGGACTGACATTGTTTTTATTTTTTGGCCAACCTTCTTTATAATATTTTATTAATAACTGCAAGGATTCATCAGTTTTAGTTTCCTGAGTTAATTTTGTGCTATACTCATCTGTAATTGCTAAGTTAGCATACATTAGATTGACATGACATGACATTTCTGATTCATTTTCAGGTGTGTAATGATCTTTTAAAGCTGCTCTTGACAAAGTGTCTGATATATACATTTCTTTACCAGGAACATGTATAACCTCTAAATCATACTTTTGTAAAGTTAACATCATACGCTGTAATCTAGCGGGGACATCATGCAATGGTTTTTTGAATAGATAGACTAATGGTTTGTGGTCAGTATGCACTGTGACTCTATTTCCATATACATACTGGTGAAATTTTTCACAACCAAATTGTATTGCTAGTAGCTCTTTCTCAATTTGAGCATACCTTTCCTGGGTTTCTGTTAAAGTTTTTGAACTGTATGCAATAGGTTTATTTTTTTGTAATATGACTGCACCTAATGCTGACTTTGACGAATCGACTGACAAGACTAATGGAATCTTGGGATTATAATGAGCTAAGACTGGTGAGTTGGTAATCTCATCCTTTAATTTTTTAAGACATTCATTATGATTCTCATCCCATGTCCAGACTGAATCTTTCTTTAAAAGATTTCTTAATATTTGAGTTTTTTCTGACAGGTTACTTATAAAAGGTCCTAGATAATTGATCATACCTAGTATTCTTTGTAACTCCTTGACATTTTGTGGTGAAGGCATATTGACTATGGCTTTGACCTTTTCTTGGTCTGCTCTTGCACCATCTTTACTGAAGACATAACCCAAAAAACATACTTCTGAGACAAGAAATTTACATTTTGATTTGTTAAATTTTAAATTGACTTGACGTGCTCTTTGCATGACCCTGTGTAATCTCTCATTATGGACCGACTCATTTGGTCCGTACACCAAAATATCGTCTATGAATATTAAAACTCCTTCAATATCACCAAATAAATTCATCATAACTCTTTGAAAGATCTCTGATGAGGCATTTATGCCGTATGGTAGTCTTAAATACCTATATCTACCAAATGGTGTTTGAAAAGTACATAATTCTGAACTGTATTCGTCTAGACGTAACATCCAAAATCCAGAAAATGCATCTAAATGAGAAAAACATACAGCACCTTCGAGCTGTGACCTAATCTCATCAATTGACTTGAGAGGATAAAATTCTCTCATAATGTTCCTATTTAAATTTCTAGGATCAAGACAAATTCTTAACTGACCTGAACTTTTTACAGTTATGACGACTGAGTTGACCCACTCTGTAGGTTTAGTGACCTTAACAACTACTTGCATTTTCTCCATGCGATTTAACTCGTCGCGCAGTTTCGCTTGCAATGCAAATGGAACCTTTCTGGGCGGATCCACGCATGGTACTGCATCGGGCTTGAGTTTAAGATGACAGACTGGAGGTAGACACCCAAGACCCTGAAAAACATCATTATATTGTGTAAGAATTTGCTTACTGAAATCTTGTATATATGATGATGACACTGAAAAGACTCTTTTTATCATACCTAATTTTTCACAAGTAGGGAGACCAAGGACATTTGGACAATCTAAATCTGTTACTATGAACATTATTATTTCTACAATGTTATTATTATTTATACAAAGCTTACAGTTTAAATTTATTTTCCCTAAAATCGGAATGTGTTTACCACCAAATCCTGTGACATTTATATTATGACATCTGTCAAGTGTCACTTTTGACATATACTTCTGACATCTAATGTTGTGAAAGGTTTCTTTTGACATGACATTTACATCTGCACCTGAGTCTATGATGCATCTGATCTGTTTATTTCCTATTGACAGGTTAATTTCCCATGACTGTTTTGAATTATTATTTTCCAAAGTGTTGACGTTATTTACTATATGACTGATATCTGAGTAATGACTATGTTGGCTGACTAATGATCCATTGTATAACTGTGAATTGACTGCTGTCTGATTATAATGTGTCTTGTTTTTATGCTGATTTCTTAGTGTGTTTTGTGATCCCTCAGACATGTGACCGTTTTCATCATTGAGATGTTGACACCTCTCAGACATTTCACAGTTTTCATCACTGAGATAATATGAATGACTTGACTGTTTTTTGTTTTGACAATTGGAGTCTATGCAAGATCTCTCAGATATGCCACTGTATTCATCATTGGAATACGAGTGACCTAGTTGCGACTGGTCTGAATGTGACCACTGTGACGGTACCCGCTCCGTCTGAGAAACCACTACTGCTGCTGTGTCTGTGTGTCTATGCGTCTGTGAATGTGTTTTCTGACTTATTGACTGACTATTATATGGATCATACTGACATGAATGATTCCTATGACTTTGACTCGACTTTAATTGACTTTTCAACATTCCAACAAAAAATTCTTGACTACTATTGTCTGAATTAAACGATTGCAACTGACTGACTTTTTTTATTTTTACAGCAATATTTAGCAAAATGACCAAAATAATTACAAGACCTGCATCGGACGTGTTGAGCCGGACACCTGTAGCGATGACACTGCCCACAGCGACCACATGTCTTCGAGTCGCTGTTTGAATTGGTTGGTGACTTGCGACTGCTTGATGCTGATGCTGACCTGCGACCGCTTGAAGGTGACTGGCGACTGCTCGAAGCTGATCTGCGACTGGAAGCTCGCTGTCGACCATCTCCTCGATGGCTCCTACGACTAAGATGCATGACTTCTTCAGTGGAGACGCTGCCTTGGACAATTTTCTCTGCATCCTGCTGTGCGACTATGAGTGTCCTCGCCAGCTCTTGCATCCTCTGATATGTCAAATCAGGTTCTTGCAGTAACCTCTGACGTACATGTGACATGTCAATGTTCAGGTTTGCGATAAAAATATCTCTAATAAGAGATTCCCTTAGAGTGCCGAATTCACATTCTTGGCTTTTATTTTCGAGATCTGTGATGAAATCGTAGATGTTTTCAGATTTTTCTTGTCTGCGTGTGAAAAATAAATATCTGCACATTGTCACGTTTCTCCGGGGCTCAAAAAAGTTGTCGTATTTTTTCTTGACTTCGTCTAGCGTGGTTTCCTCTATTTTGAGGTTAAATGTGTTGAAAATATTTAAACCACGTTCTCCAATGGAGTGTAGTAAAATGGCGATTTTCCGTTTTTCGGTTGACTTGTCTAAGCCCGTGGCCAGCAAATATAATTCCAGCTGCTGCCACCATTTCTTCCACGCCTCCGCATTATTATTCGCAGAATCTGACGAGATTTGGAGATTTTTCACTGACGTGTGAAGTCCGCCATTTTCACCGACGGCGACGCTTTGATTCGGCATTTTTCTAGTTTCTTCGTTTTTATTTCGTTTTTACTTCTGACACCATGTTATGTTCGTTGTATATTGAATGAAAGACGACTTTGTGGACTTATATTTATATTGGTTAACACATTATAATCAGACACAGTACAGAGTAGTTTCCCAGACGGGGGTTTCAGTAGTAAGTGAGACCGGACATAGATATCTTACCATAGATAATGAATAATGATGTAGACAATATTTACGTACTAATTAGTGATGCAACACATATTAACAATTATTTTAAGCCGGAATACATTCCCGACAGTCGTTGACAAGTTGCGATATCCGGACATCATCGATTACGAAATTGTGGACTAGTGACGTGATCCCGTTAATTCAAACAACACTATTTCATGTCAATTATCATATTATGTTTTTGACACGTGTGTTATGTTAGGGGTGACATATTTACATTACTTTGTTTCTGAATATGACACAAAAGAAATCACTGAATCTGTTTATGTTTGTATGTTGGAGACTGTTATCCTTTGTGCTGTTTATTTGTAATGATAAGTCCAAGCTGTTTCGATAGGTTCTTACTTAAATAAATACTCGCTTATCGGGGAAAAGATTAAGTAAGAGAGAAAAACCACTTAGCGAATTAAAATTAACCTACTATTCAGGCTTACCAAGTATAAAAAATCTAAAAATTATTTAAGAAACTGATATATAATGGATAAGATAAAGTATTTTTACAAGGTTTTACTATTGTCTCTTTTAAAAATAGTGATTTGATTTTAAACTATGCTATTTTTTTAGATTTCATGTTTTATGTTACGCCCCGGGGCATGAAAAGGATTACGACCTGTCTCCCCTCATAGAGGATTCATTCCCTCTCATAGAGAGATGGCCAGGGTCCCAGCAGTGTGTGCGTCGCGTCATAGGCTGAATTATTATGTTAGGTTTCAAAAATACTATTTTAAATATTTGCACGTTACCTGTTAGAATGTGATGGAATCTTTCTTGTAATAAATACCTAGCAACCTACCGTATTTTCGCCAGTTAATTCAAATTTCGGCCACGCAAGGGGCGACACTTGACAGACAAGGGAGAGTCAGAAATCATGACCGCAAATGTAATACACGCAATAAAAAATCCGATACGGAAAAACACACACCGGGGTACAAAGATCTTTGTACCCCGGCAGAGACACAAATAAAACTAGTAAACACATAGCATCCACAAACATTACTTTTCAACATTCCTTATAACCCCCGTTACTAGTGTTACACTATGCATACACATTTTACAATGCAACTTGCCATTGCTGGCATAGGTACGCATAAATATTTTGCCATAATGTTTATTGCTATCAATACAACTATTAGTATAATAATCATGAAGCCTTTGCCCTGCAGTGGGTCAGCACAGGCTTATAATAATATAAATTTTACAAGCAATAACTTATGTTAGTGCTTGTAAAATTAATACTAACCTAACCTAACCGGCCTAAGACATTTATGCAAAAACAAACTAGACCAAATAATAGTTAGGCTAACCGTGGCATTATGCCATCATATTATTATGGTTATAAAAGTTATAAGATATAACAGGCATTCCCACTAATAAGCAGCATTATTGTGCTGACTTGATGGCTTAATATGTGCCTATTAGATATAAATATCAGTTCCTAGTATCTTCAAAAAACATATGTAATAGCCATACCAAAACTTCTAACCTACCACTACTTGATCATTCCATTACTGACAGCCCTGGTAGTAACCTGATATATTTTGTACCATTTTTGGTCCGTTCCATAAACGGGCAAGATTGAATGATAGTTTGTTGTGTAACCATATATTATATCGTAAGCATTTATAGCGACAATCCCATTCAATGAAAAGGGTATCAAGGTATGGCGTTTCTGTTAAACTGTTTTAAAAACAAATGTGTCAAACAAGTACGGTGTTGCATTAAACACACACATTTTAAACAAAAAAGAAACTTATCGGGCTTTTTTGTACAGTTCGTAAGAACATTCAATATGTATCGTATTTTTAACCGACTTCAAAAAAGGAGGTTCTCAATTCGTCTTGAACTTTTTACCTCATAACTCGGAGACGGCTGGACCGATTTGAAAAATTCTTTTTGCGTTTGAATGGGTATACTTTCTAGTTGGTCCCATTGTTACAAAATCAGGATCTGATGAAGGAATCCTGGAGAAATCGAGGGAACTCTTCAAATATTATAGGCACACCTATAGCGTTTTGGGTATTTCTTATAGTACCTTGAGCAGTTGCTTCAGAAAAGTACCTTTTGGGGAAGTTGATAATGAAGACCACAGATGGCCACTAAAACTCCTCAATAATAAGTATTTCGTGGATTGCGATCCGATTACTTAAGTACGGATGTTTAACACTTTATGCTCGTCACAATACATATGGTGATGTAGAGCTGATGGTCAAGTACCAGGAGAACTCCTCAAAAATTAACGGCTATGCATCGGGAAAAGCGATATTTTGTAAAAGGTGATAAGGTGTTGACATTATGGCTTTTGTAACTAGATAAATTACAAACCGACCCACTAAAAAGCGTGAAAACATTTTTTTGCAAAAAATAGAACCGACTTCCATATCAAAACACTACAAAGCCAAAAATAACTTTAATTTCGGAAGACGGTGTGAAAAAAAAAATCTAAAACCAATAACACCGACTTCCGAAATTAAAGTTATTTTTGGCTTTGTAGTGTTTTGATATGGAAGTCAGTTCTATTTTTTGCAAAAAAAAAATTTAACTAAATATTTTGCAGCGCACGTATAGCAAATATTAAGCATATAATTATTAAGGACTTTTTTATACCTCATGTAGATACTATCGATACTGAGGAATTAATCTATTTTATAAACTAAAATAATGTGTTACTTGCACTAGTCTAGCTTGATATTGGAAGAAGAGTTTTTTATTTAAGAAGAAGCTTAATACGCTCACAAAAAGTCCTAACCCGTTTTAATATAAATCCGGAAGTAACTGTATTTGAATTAGGTTGTCAAGCTTTCATGTCGAATTTTAATAAAATTTTGGCAGAGATAGATAATCGTCTCTTCCGAATATCTCAGCAGAAAAATAGACGTCTATTTTTAACCCCGGCTGTGAAAGCAGATGACATAACAATTGAGGGGTGCCAAACCATAACGTTATAAGTGCCAGAAAATGAATTTTTCAGGAGACACCAAAAACATTTTTAATGGAAAAATAAAAAGTAAAGTAATTTTTCAAAAATGTATTATCAAACTATCACTCATAATCAACAATTTAACACAAAGTTTTTGCTCTGGCATAATACGCATATATTATTTTTTTGTAATAAAAAAAATAAAAAGCACAAAACATTTTAAGTGCCATCATTTATGCAAGCCATAACGTTGTAACTATCATATTACTTGCATATGACTCAATACTTTCAATGTCTTTATTTTAAAAGGTTTTCATAAAAAAATTTGCTTTTTCCGGCTAAATATGGCAACATGGCAATAATTTCTTTCTTTTTTCCGCAGATAAGGGTTCAGGTGTCTTGACCATGTCAACTTGTAGGTTCTCAAAATTGGCCTTAGTAATTTCAGGTTTAAGCACTGAAGTTGATATCCATGGAGAAATTCACCGTAACTATTCTTTGTATGAATTACACCAAAATCTTCAGCTGTCAGGCGAATCATTGTTGCGGAAGATATCTGCAGATTTTTGGTTTTAATCATATATTTTGCCAGATTCATCCAATTACAAAAGGTTTTATTATCCACAACCGAGAATGGTTTTTTGCCAACATTTGCAATAAGCTCAATAAGATCTTTTGGAATTAGTGGCTTTGCACACTTATTCAATGATCGCAAAATCTCGATCGCAGTCAAGAAATGTATGACCCTTCACAGGAAACTTATGAGTAATTTCCGAAAAGAAACATTTGGCAATTACAACAAGAAACATAACAAGTACAGCTTGGTTATTATTTTATCCACCACAGTTATCTGACCGTCTGATGTTTTCTCGACGTTGACGCACCTTCTTCGTTTGACATTTTGAATGAACTGACCTGTGCAGCTTATTTGGCACTTAAAATGTTATGGCATGCTGTTTCACAATATTTAGGCTAGATGCCATTAGTAACCCTTCAACTTTACTGTGCAAGTAAACGCCTGCACATACAACGTTTTACTGCAATAAAACATATTTGTGTTAGTTGGGCACTTAAAACGTTATGGTTTGGCACCCCTCAATTCTTGTTCTCCTTGAATAACCGTAGATGTTACGAAAGGAGAAACAGGAATTTCATCCATAACAGACACATCGACTATTTGTTAAGACAAATCAAGGAAACATCCACACAGATACAAACAGAGTGATAAAAGCTTTTTTCTTACAATACTGGAGCTGAAAGGAAGAAGTATTTAGGTTTTCCGGAAACAACAGTATTGGTACACTGATTGAATTTCTACCCTTAGTTCGATGGGGTTTACGGAGCGGGAATATCAAACAGCTGTAGTGAAAATATAGGAGCTATAAACACATAACATCACGGTTTTATTTCCTCGAGGGCTCGGCAGATGTGTCATACTTCTCACATTTCAATAAATAGATCTTATTATCCTCCTGATAACATAAAACCTTCTCGTAACGTTTCTATATTTCATCATTTTATCAGCTTCTGAACGGATTTAGATGAGACACATAAGTCGCTCATGACTTCAGCCTGGTGAGGTTGTTATCATCGTCTGCTTCGCCTCTTCCAAACTGTCAGGGTTGGCTTCCAGTCTAAAACATGCAACTGAGTCACAGTATTATACCACAGCCTAGCTGACCTCCACACGCGCCACAACTGAGTTACCTCTTGGTTTTTAGATTTTCTTCTTCTTCTGACTACCCATAACGACTAACAAAGACGTACAAATGACAATTGAGACCAACGGCTTAACGTGTTTTCCGGGTAATGTCTATATGCTTAGAAGGTTGCCCGTCCACGGACTAATCTCGGCTAGCGGTGCTTTACCGAAGATCCATGCCGTAAGGCTGTTATTATTTATCCACAAGCACCTTGGCGGCAGAGGTGACTAGCACATTCTGGTAAACCATTACGTTTATATGGAATCCAAAGGCTCTTTTCGATTGTCGTACGTAATACTTATAAAACGAGCCTATTACAACCGAATTTAATTAGGCCACCGATCTGTGCAGGTCTATATTTACCATCGACTCGCAGAAAAAGAAGATCCTACGATCAGGTGAGATGGTGATCAAACGCGGCCTATAAAATTACCCGGATTTCTTTTTTTATGGTTGATAAAAAAATAAATCCGGGTAATTTTTAAATACCTGGAAACTTATTTCAAAACTTTTTTATTTCGTTTTTTTACGCCTGTTTCTGGAGTGGGTTCACGGCAATAGTATAATGGGTAGGGTTCGAACCCACAACCTCTCGATCACAAGCCCGACACCTTAGCCATTAGGCTATTGACGATACATAAACTGTTTGGGGAATTATTCAATAGTTACAATCAAAAGAAACGAGATTAAATAAAACCAATCATGTATATTTAACACATAAAGTGATGATTAAACACGTCGGCTAATCTCAAAGACACAAGAAGAGGCAGGTTTAAAGATCAAAATATCCATTAGGCTGGACATGTCATTAGACCATTGACTGGTGTAAGAATGAGGAAATATTCTCACGCGAGCTAAGAAATGGTATGTAACAAAAGAAAATTAATATTGGGAATTTTCTGAATCCTTAGAAGCTAGTAGAATTGGTAGGTAGCCTTATTCTTTATGTTATTTTTTTGCTAGGATAGCTAAGATAGATAAGTTTTCCTTATCTATGTCTGATGTGCTTTTTATTCATTCTTAATAGCCTGACCAGTTCTGGGGTATCTTCCGTTTCGTTAGGACATTAAAGCAACTCCGGCCGGCAACTGGATATGCCTCTAAATATAATATGCGGTTATAATTATCAACACTAAGAGTGAACAGTACAAATCTTGATAAAATAACAAAATTCCATCCCGTTCCATCATCGGACTACGAGACAATCGGCGAAGCGCCATCGTTACATGGAGGACATCCCACCCATACGCACAAAAGGTTTTGGGAATACCTTCATTGTGCGTACGATTAAGGAGTAGAATTGCCTGCCAGAGTCTGTGTTTCCCGATAGCTATAACCTAGGAGTCTTTAAGTCAAGAGTGAATAGGTTACTTTTAGGTAAGCGTGCTCCATCTTCGACCACATCATCATTTGCCATCAGGTGAGATGGTGGTCAAACACGAACCTATTTTTAATACAAAAAAAAAAAACGAAACAACTCTAAAATTTAAGCGAACATTAAAAATGTACTCGATTTCCCACAAAAAGCTACATGAAAAAAAAAAAAAAAAAACAAAAAAAGACAACATTTGTCAACCATAGATGTTTTACCATAGTAAAATGCGCTGCTACAATAAACTTTCGACTACTAGTGAAACATTAAAGTTCAACATTAAAGTGTGAGTGTCGGTAAAGCAAAGTTTGTTAATCTTGAATGCCACTATAAGATTTATGTGGACTATAAAGTAATGTGTAATTAAGCCGTTGATCCCAGCAGCTGTCATTTGTATATTTTTGATTATCAGAAGATCTAGAAAATCTGACAACAGTCCTACTAAATGGTGCCGAGTCGATGGAGTGTCAGATTCCACGCGCGTCTTAAAGATCAGTCAGCATTAATGATGGGGCCTGATAAGGCTTGCCGGGGTTGCAGGAATGTTCTAACGAGACACCGCAGCCGCGGAACGCAGGGGTAACTTGAACAAATACTCTCTTCCGCTCCACCCATAGCGGTAGAAGTCATTCGATGACTTATCCGCCATAAAAAATGTCTTACTAATTGCAACCTACCTTGTTACCCACAGTTCAGTCAGTTCGTGAAAAATTACGAACTCACCTGTATCCCGTTAGACTGGAAACAAAATAGTTGGAAAGTGTTTTCATATTTTGTTTCATGTGTTTACCCAAAGGGTAAAAACGGGATCCTATTACTAAGGCTCCGCTGTCTGTCTGTCTGTCACTGGTGACAGACAGACAGACAGCGGAGCCTGGGCTGTATCTTATCAACCGTGCTAGCTAGACAGTTGAAAGTTTTACAGATGATGTATTTCTGTTGCCGCTATAACAATAAATACTAAAGCCAGAATATATAAATATTTTAGGGGGCTCTCATACAATAAACGTGTTTTTTTTTTCTGTTTTTTATAGATAATGGTACGGAACCCTTCGTGCGCGAGTCCGACTCGCACTTGGCCAATTTTTTTGTGATTACTTTTTCTAATTTGGATTTATGTATTTTTACTACTTAAGATAAAATTGTGAATCTGTTGATTATTCTCAATTAAGTAATATATCAACACGACGACATTTAGAATACGATCACTCTAAGTCTCGAAGCCCAAAACTTTGATAAATAGTCCCTCAAGTTAGAATAACTATTTACCTAAGTCTACCCGACAGCGTTGTTAAGACCCGCCTTCACCCTGTTTCTTACAAAGATTTAGTTTAAGGGGGCGAGGGGTTTTGATACATGATAGTTGAAAAGCTTTTTACTGAAAATAGATTTGATTAATAGCGTGTATGTTTGTAACATAGAGAAAAAAATAATCAGACCTATGATAGTAGTAGCTCATGGGTAAATAATAATAGCCGCACGGGACCATATTTGAAGTTAAGCTACGCTTTTAGATGTTAGTTCGTAGATGGGTAAACAATAATTAGATAACGTCTTCTTCCTTCTTTGTGGCTCGAAAAGCATGTGAATCTGCAGCTTCCGGCAGTAATTTGATTTTAAAAGTGCCATAGTCATTAGAAGATAGTAAAACACCTGAAATACGTACTCAGCCTTGTCTAGGAAGGTTGCGTTACACAGTTTCAGGTGCCAAATATTTTACACAGTTAATTTTTGATTACAGTGACACTTCAAATCTGGGGGTATCTACTTGAAAGCCGAATAGCACCTACTATACCCGCGGGAAAATGACTCTTCAAACTTCTTAAAGACGAAAAGATTAAAAAACATAATGACAAGTTGGCTACGACATACTAATATGATATTCTAAGAAAGTATTTTCATATTCAAGCACTAATATGATAAATATTGAAGACACAACAAACGACGACCAACCCTTTAAGAAGCGTAACATGAGTACATATAATATGTACACATAAGGCTAGATTAGCAGTGACATAGAAAAAGGATATGAGAACATTTTGTTCAAGGGTTCCGTAACAAATTTAAAAAATCATATTGTATAGAAAAGCAGTGGTGGACCGACCTCGGTGAGAGTTGCTTAACCCTGATGATTAACCCGTGCGGCAGTTATTCAAATTAAAACAAATATATTTGTACACTAGCAGTAGCAAATATAGCCCTCCATAATAATGCCCTGGATGGGCACCTACAAAGCGTCAGAAGCTAGTGCAAGGTTCGAATTGGTAGTTTTCTATGGATTAGAGCGAGCAATAAAATCCATGGTGTTTCAAAACATACTTGATTTGACAGTAATACAGTAAATACCGATTAATCCAATACAATTTATCTTACAAACGAATTTTACCTCTTCATGATATTAGTATAGACTACATGAAAACTACATGATGGTAAAACGAGTCGAAGAGTTTACAGTGTTTTCACATGCACATTATAAATGAGCTTTATATTATTCTAACATTTACTTACAGAACTGAACTGATTAACATGAGACAAAACGATTGTATCCATTATACGGAACCATTCGTGTCATGTATCACAAGAAGCAAACAGTATTTCTTTTCATAAAAATGTATCTATATGAAAAGAAAACGATTTTGAAGCCTTTGATACATAAAGAAATAGCCCGTTTGAATTATGTCACGTAAGTTATAAGATATTTCGGCTTTTCCAATACTTTTCTAGGATAAAAAATAAAAAGATATGCTTCGTTCGGTTTACGATAGTTTGTAGTGTAGAATTTCTTTATCTTTCCTCGTTATTTATTTCGTAAAGGAAGTTGGAAAATGTATGTTTGGGAATACGTGGCTTGTAAAGGGTGATCCAATTCGAGGTTTCTATATTAACAACATTGTAAACATTTTGACAGCTGATAATAATGGCACGGTTTTCAAACGTCAAATGTTAGACTGTTACAATACATTTACAAAAAATATTAAGCAAAAAATAGGACCGACTTCCATATCAAAACACTACAAAGTCAAAAATAACTTTAATTTCGGAAGTCGGTGTTATTGGTTTTGGATTTTCTTTTTTTTTTCTTTGTTATTTTTGGCTTTGTAGTGTTTTGATATGGAAATCGGTTCTATTTTTTTCTAAAAAATTTTATTTCACGCTTTTTAGTGGGTCGGTTTGTAATTTATCTAGTTACAAAGCCATAATGTCAACAACTTATCACCTTTTACAAAATATTGCTTTTCCCGATGCATAGCCGTTAATTTTTGAGGAGTTCTCCTGGTACTTGACCATCAGCTCTACATCACCATATGTATTGTGACGATCATAAAGTGTTTAACATCCGTACTCAAGTAATCAAATCGCAATCCACGAAATACTTATTATTGAGGAGTTTCAGTGGCCATCTGTGGTCTTCATCATCAGTTCAACTTCCCCAAATGGTACTTTTCGGAAGCAACTGCTCAAGGTACTATAAGAAATACCCAAAACGCTATAAATTCATTTATTCAGGTAAATTACACCCATTGCCATTAATTAATCAAATTACAAATAAAATTAAAATCAAAAAGTAACATAAAATAAAATGAAATAAAGCCATAATAATAATAAACACAAAATTAAAATAAAATACAAATTAAAATACATAATCAAAACAAGAAATACAATACTAACATAAAAATCCCTACAGATATTATCAATTACAATCTTCTACCAGGGTATTATTATTGGTACGGCGACATGTCTGCTCGAACAATGCCGGAGGTAAGGGCAGTCCAACCTTTCCCCGATCATCGCTAGAACGGTGTTGGAGCTGGCCCGCACTCTGCGTACCGTGGACGCGGCACGCTTACGCTAGTGTTGCCCAAACGAGAGTCTCGCAAGAGTCTTGCAATTAGCGATTATCCTATTGCTATTTATTAAACGGTAGTTGAGATCTCAGAACAATGTAACAGACTTCTGTTACATTGTTCTGAGATCTCAACTACCGTTTAATAAATAGCAATAGGATAATCGCTAATTGCAAGACTCTTGCGAGACTCTCGTTTGGGCAACACTAGCTTACGCATAGTCGCGTGAAAACAGTCAGTGCACGCTTCTGCGAACATACCCGAGGCGCTACAGTATCAGGGCAGCCCCATCACCACCCTGAAAGCGTTATTATACTGGACACGGATGGCGTTATAAGCTCTAGCAGAATAATGCGCCCACAGGCTGCATGAGTAGAGCGACGTACAGTATGCTCTAAAAAGTGTAATCTTTACCTCTCTAGAGCACCTCGCAAACCTGCGCGCGACCATATTCGCTCTAACAGACAACGCCCTCCGCTCCCGTTCTATGTCTGCATGATCGTTGAGATCGACAGTTAAAAGATGCCCAAGGTATTTAAATTGTTCAACCCTTTTTTTATTATCACCATTGAGTCTAACTGGTGGTAAGTCGCTGGGACACTTTGCTCTGACGGTCTCAAAGACCATGTACTGACTCTTCTGCACGTTATACAATAAACCGTAGCCACAAGCATATTCCTCACACGTCTTCAGCAGCTTCCTCAAGCCACAAACCGAGGCGCTCAGCAGCACCATGTCATCAGCGTAACTGATATTATTGACACATACCCCGTCAATGTGACAGCCGACATGCTGACTGCTGAGCGTCACGATTAACCCGTTCATGTACAAATTGAACAGGGTAGGAGATGTTAAGCCATCCTGCCTAACTCCGCACACGAGCTATATATATGGATCCGACATTGCCCCCGCCCACCTGACGCTATTGGACTGATGCGCATACCAGTACTTGAACATATTAATGTTCCTGCGGCAAATCCACACTCCTCAGCTTGCTCCATAACAGGTCTATAAGTGTGCCCATAATATTTGAAGAGTTCCCTCGATTTCTTCAGGATCATGGGATCCTGAAGAAATCGAGGGAACTCTTAATTAAATCGAAATTAGGATCTGATGATGGCATCAGATCCTAATTTCGTAACAATGGGACCAACTAGAAAGTATACCCATTCAAACGCAAAAAGAATTTTTCAAATCGGTTCAGCCGTCTCCGATAAAATGAATCGCTTTACCGTTGCTCAATGCGTTAAAATTGTTCAGTTGTTCTACAGATTTGATTATGGTCAAGTTAATCGTCCTACTAAGCGAACAATTCACAAAATTCTGAAAAAAATTGAGGAAACTGGAAGCATTGGAGATCGGGTAAGCTGTGTGCATGTGCATCATCGTGGCGTACTTTCATTTGAGAATATTGCTGTTGTGAGTAGAATAAAATAGAACCGATTTCCATATCAAAACACTACAAAGCCAAAAATAACAAAGAAAAAAAAAAGAAAATCCAAAACCAATAACACCGACTTCCGAAATTAAAGTTATTTTTGACTTTGTAGTGTTTTGATATGGAAGTCGGTCCTATTTTTTGCTTAATATTTTTTGTAAATGTATTGTAACAGTCTAACATTTGACGTTTGAAAACCGTGCCATTATTATCAGCTGTCAAAATGTTTACAATGTTGTTAATATAGAAACCTCGAATTGGATCACCCTTTACAAGCCACGTATTCCCAAACATACATTTTCCAACTTCCTTTACGAAATAAATAACGAGGAAAGATAAAGAAATTCTACACTACAAACTATCGTAAACCGAACGAAGCATATCTTTTTATTTTTTATCCTAGAAAAGTATTGGAAAAGCCGAAATATCTTATAACTTACGTGACATAATTCAAACGGGCTATTTCTTTATGTATCAAAGGCTTCAAAATCGTTTTCTTTTCATATAGATACATTTTTATGAAAAGAAATACTGTTTGCTTCTTGTGATACATGACACGAATGGTTCCGTATAATGGATACAATCGTTTTGTCTCATGTTAATCAGTTCAGTTCTGTAAGTAAATGTTAGAATAATATAAAGCTCATTTATAATGTGCATGTGAAAACACTGTAAACTCTTCGACTCGTTTTACCATCATGTAGTTTTCATGTAGTCTATACTAATATCATGAAGAGGTAAAATTCGTTTGTAAGATAAATTGTATTGGATTAATCGGTATTTACTGTATTACTGTCAAATCAAGTATGTTTTGAAACACCATGGATTTTATTGCTCGCTCTAATCCATAGAAAACTACCAATTCGAACCTTGCACTAGCTTCTGACGCTTTGTAGGTGCCCATCCAGGGCATTATTATGGAGGGCTATATTTGCTACTGCTAGTGTACAAATATATTTGTTTTAATTTGAATAACTGCCGCACGGGTTAATCATCAGGGTTAAGCAACTCTCACCGAGGTCGGTCCACCACTGCTTTTCTATACAATATGATTTTTTAAATTTGTTACGGAACCCTTGAACAAAATGTTCTCATATCCTTTTTCTATGTCACTGCTAATCTAGCCTTATGTGTACATATTATATGTACTCATGTTACGCTTCTTAAAGGGTTGGTCGTCGTTTGTTGTGTCTTCAATATTTATCATATTAGTGCTTGAATATGAAAATACTTTCTTAGAATATCATATTAGTATGTCGTAGCCAACTTGTCATTATGTTTTTTAATCTTTTCGTCTTTAAGAAGTTTGAAGAGTCATTTTCCCGCGGGTATAGTAGGTGCTATTCGGCTTTCAAGTAGATACCCCCAGATTTGAAGTGTCACTGTAATCAAAAATTAACTGTGTAAAATATTTGGCACCTGAAACTGTGTAACGCAACCTTCCTAGACAAGGCTGAGTACGTATTTCAGGTGTTTTACTATCTTCTAATGACTATGGCACTTTTAAAATCAAATTACTGCCGGAAGCTGCAGATTCACATGCTTTTCGAGCCACAAAGAAGGAAGAAGACGTTATCTAATTATTGTTTACCCATCTACGAACTAACATCTAAAAGCGTAGCTTAACTTCAAATATGGTCCCGTGCGGCTATTATTATTTACCCATGAGCTACTACTATCATAGGTCTGATTATTTTTTTCTCTATGTTACAAACATACACGCTATTAATCAAATCTATTTTCAGTAAAAAGCTTTTCAACTATCATGTATCAAAACCCCTCGCCCCCTTAAACTAAATCTTTGTAAGAAACAGGGTGAAGGCGGGTCTTAACAACGCTGTCGGGTAGACTTAGGTAAATAGTTATTCTAACTTGAGGGACTATTTATCAAAGTTTTGGGCTTCGAGACTTAGAGTGATCGTATTCTAAATGTCGTCGTGTTGATATATTACTTAATTGAGAATAATCAACAGATTCACAATTTTATCTTAAGTAGTAAAAATACATAAATCCAAATTAGAAAAAGTAATCACAAAAAAATTGGCCAAGTGCGAGTCGGACTCGCGCACGAAGGGTTCCGTACCATTATCTATAAAAAACAGAAAAAAAAAACACGTTTATTGTATGAGAGCCCCCTAAAATATTTATATATTCTGGCTTTAGTATTTATTGTTATAGCGGCAACAGAAATACATCATCTGTAAAACTTTCAACTGTCTAGCTAGCACGGTTGATAAGATACAGCCCAGGCTCCGCTGTCTGTCTGTCTGTCACCAGTGACAGACAGACAGACAGCGGAGCCTTAGTAATAGGATCCCGTTTTTACCCTTTGGGTAAACACATGAAACAAAATATGAAAACACTTTCCAACTATTTTGTTTCCAGTCTAACGGGATACAGGTGAGTTCGTAATTTTTCACGAACTGACTGAACTGTGGGTAACAAGGTAGGTTGCAATTAGTAAGACATTTTTTATGGCGGATAAGTCATCGAATGACTTCTACCGCTATGGGTGGAGCGGAAGAGAGTATTTGTTCAAGTTACCCCTGCGTTCCGCGGCTGCGGTGTCTCGTTAGAACATTCCTGCAACCCCGGCAAGCCTTATCAGGCCCCATCATTAATGCTGACTGATCTTTAAGACGCGCGTGGAATCTGACACTCCATCGACTCGGCACCATTTAGTAGGACTGTTGTCAGATTTTCTAGATCTTCTGATAATCAAAAATATACAAATGACAGCTGCTGGGATCAACGGCTTAATTACACATTACTTTATAGTCCACATAAATCTTATAGTGGCATTCAAGATTAACAAACTTTGCTTTACCGACACTCACACTTTAATGTTGAACTTTAATGTTTCACTAGTAGTCGAAAGTTTATTGTAGCAGCGCATTTTACTATGGTAAAACATCTATGGTTGACAAATGTTGTCTTTTTTTGTTTTTTTTTTTTTTTTTTCATGTAGCTTTTTGTGGGAAATCGAGTACATTTTTAATGTTCGCTTAAATTTTAGAGTTGTTTCGTTTTTTTTTTTTGTATTAAAAATAGGTTCGTGTTTGACCACCATCTCACCTGATGGCAAATGATGATGTGGTCGAAGATGGAGCACGCTTACCTAAAAGTAACCTATTCACTCTTGACTTAAAGACTCCTAGGTTATAGCTATCGGGAAACACAGACTCTGGCAGGCAATTCTACTCCTTAATCGTACGCACAATGAAGGTATTCCCAAAACCTTTTGTGCGTATGGGTGGGATGTCCTCCATGTAACGATGGCGCTTCGCCGATTGTCTCGTAGTCCGATGATGGAACGGGATGGAATTTTGTTATTTTATCAAGATTTGTACTGTTCACTCTTAGTGTTGATAATTATAACCGCATATTATATTTAGAGGCATATCCAGTTGCCGGCCGGAGTTGCTTTAATGTCCTAACGAAACGGAAGATACCCCAGAACTGGTCAGGCTATTAAGAATGAATAAAAAGCACATCAGACATAGATAAGGAAAACTTATCTATCTTAGCTATCCTAGCAAAAAAATAACTTAAGTAAGAGAGAAAAACCACTTAGCGAATTAAAATTAACCTACTATTCAGGCTTACCAAGTATAAAAAATCTAAAAATTATTTAAGAAACTGATATATAATGGATAAGATAAAGTATTTTTACAAGGTTTTACTATTGTCTCTTTTAAAAATAGTGATTTGATTTTAAACTATGCTATTTTTTTAGATTTCATGTTTTATGTTACGCCCCGGGGCATGAAAAGGATTACGACCTGTCTCCCCTCATAGAGGATTCATTCCCTCTCATAGAGAGATGGCCAGGGTCCCAGCAGTGTGTGCGTCGCGTCATAGGCTGAATTATTATGTTAGGTTTCAAAAATACTATTTTAAATATTTGCACGTTACCTGTTAGAATGTGATGGAATCTTTCTTGTAATAAATACCTAGCAACCTACCGTATTTTCGCCAGTTAATTCAAATTTCGGCCACGCAAGGGGCGACACTTGACAGACAAGGGAGAGTCAGAAATCATGACCGCAAATGTAATACACGCAATAAAAAATCCGATACGGAAAAACACACACCGGGGTACAAAGATCTTTGTACCCCGGCAGAGACACAAATAAAACTAGTAAACACATAGCATCCACAAACATTACTTTTCAACATTCCTTATAACCCCCGTTACTAGTGTTACACTATGCATACACATTTTACAATGCAACTTGCCATTGCTGGCATAGGTACGCATAAATATTTTGCCATAATGTTTATTGCTATCAATACAACTATTAGTATAATAATCATGAAGCCTTTGCCCTGCAGTGGGTCAGCACAGGCTTATAATAATATAAATTTTACAAGCAATAACTTATGTTAGTGCTTGTAAAATTAATACTAACCTAACCTAACCGGCCTAAGACATTTATGCAAAAACAAACTAGACCAAATAATAGTTAGGCTAACCGTGGCATTATGCCATCATATTATTATGGTTATAAAAGTTATAAGATATAACAGGCATTCCCACTAATAAGCAGCATTATTGTGCTGACTTGATGGCTTAATATGTGCCTATTAGATATAAATATCAGTTCCTAGTATCTTCAAAAAACATATGTAATAGCCATACCAAAACTTCTAACCTACCACTACTTGATCATTCCATTACTGACAGCCCTGGTAGTAACCTGATATATTTTGTACCATTTTTGGTCCGTTCCATAAACGGGCAAGATTGAATGATAGTTTGTTGTGTAACCATATATTATATCGTAAGCATTTATAGCGACAATCCCATTCAATGAAAAGGGTATCAAGGTATGGCGTTTCTGTTAAACTGTTTTAAAAACAAATGTGTCAAACAAGTACGGTGTTGCATTAAACACACACATTTTAAACAAAAAAGAAACTTATCGGGCTTTTTTGTACAGTTCGTAAGAACATTCAATATGTATCGTATTTTTAACCGACTTCAAAAAAGGAGGTTCTCAATTCGTCTTGAACTTTTTACCTCATAACTCGGAGACGGCTGGACCGATTTGAAAAATTCTTTTTGCGTTTGAATGGGTATACTTTCTAGTTGGTCCCATTGTTACAAAATCAGGATCTGATGAAGGAATCCTGGAGAAATCGAGGGAACTCTTCAAATATTATAGGCACACCTATAGCGTTTTGGGTATTTCTTATAGTACCTTGAGCAGTTGCTTCAGAAAAGTACCTTTTGGGGAAGTTGATAATGAAGACCACAGATGGCCACTAAAACTCCTCAATAATAAGTATTTCGTGGATTGCGATCCGATTACTTAAGTACGGATGTTTAACACTTTATGCTCGTCACAATACATATGGTGATGTAGAGCTGATGGTCAAGTACCAGGAGAACTCCTCAAAAATTAACGGCTATGCATCGGGAAAAGCGATATTTTGTAAAAGGTGATAAGGTGTTGACATTATGGCTTTTGTAACTAGATAAATTACAAACCGACCCACTAAAAAGCGTGAAAACATTTTTTTGCAAAAAATAGAACCGACTTCCATATCAAAACACTACAAAGCCAAAAATAACTTTAATTTCGGAAGACGGTGTGAAAAAAAAAATCTAAAACCAATAACACCGACTTCCGAAATTAAAGTTATTTTTGGCTTTGTAGTGTTTTGATATGGAAGTCAGTTCTATTTTTTGCAAAAAAAAAATTTAACTAAATATTTTGCAGCGCACGTATAGCAAATATTAAGCATATAATTATTAAGGACTTTTTTATACCTCATGTAGATACTATCGATACTGAGGAATTAATCTATTTTATAAACTAAAATAATGTGTTACTTGCACTAGTCTAGCTTGATATTGGAAGAAGAGTTTTTTATTTAAGAAGAAGCTTAATACGCTCACAAAAAGTCCTAACCCGTTTTAATATAAATCCGGAAGTAACTGTATTTGAATTAGGTTGTCAAGCTTTCATGTCGAATTTTAATAAAATTTTGGCAGAGATAGATAATCGTCTCTTCCGAATATCTCAGCAGAAAAATAGACGTCTATTTTTAACCCCGGCTGTGAAAGCAGATGACATAACAATTGAGGGGTGCCAAACCATAACGTTATAAGTGCCAGAAAATGAATTTTTCAGGAGACACCAAAAACATTTTTAATGGAAAAATAAAAAGTAAAGTAATTTTTCAAAAATGTATTATCAAACTATCACTCATAATCAACAATTTAACACAAAGTTTTTGCTCTGGCATAATACGCATATATTATTTTTTTGTAATAAAAAAAATAAAAAGCACAAAACATTTTAAGTGCCATCATTTATGCAAGCCATAACGTTGTAACTATCATATTACTTGCATATGACTCAATACTTTCAATGTCTTTATTTTAAAAGGTTTTCATAAAAAAATTTGCTTTTTCCGGCTAAATATGGCAACATGGCAATAATTTCTTTCTTTTTTCCGCAGATAAGGGTTCAGGTGTCTTGACCATGTCAACTTGTAGGTTCTCAAAATTGGCCTTAGTAATTTCAGGTTTAAGCACTGAAGTTGATATCCATGGAGAAATTCACCGTAACTATTCTTTGTATGAATTACACCAAAATCTTCAGCTGTCAGGCGAATCATTGTTGCGGAAGATATCTGCAGATTTTTGGTTTTAATCATATATTTTGCCAGATTCATCCAATTACAAAAGGTTTTATTATCCACAACCGAGAATGGTTTTTTGCCAACATTTGCAATAAGCTCAATAAGATCTTTTGGAATTAGTGGCTTTGCACACTTATTCAATGATCGCAAAATCTCGATCGCAGTCAAGAAATGTATGACCCTTCACAGGAAACTTATGAGTAATTTCCGAAAAGAAACATTTGGCAATTACAACAAGAAACATAACAAGTACAGCTTGGTTATTATTTTATCCACCACAGTTATCTGACCGTCTGATGTTTTCTCGACGTTGACGCACCTTCTTCGTTTGACATTTTGAATGAACTGACCTGTGCAGCTTATTTGGCACTTAAAATGTTATGGCATGCTGTTTCACAATATTTAGGCTAGATGCCATTAGTAACCCTTCAACTTTACTGTGCAAGTAAACGCCTGCACATACAACGTTTTACTGCAATAAAACATATTTGTGTTAGTTGGGCACTTAAAACGTTATGGTTTGGCACCCCTCAATTCTTGTTCTCCTTGAATAACCGTAGATGTTACGAAAGGAGAAACAGGAATTTCATCCATAACAGACACATCGACTATTTGTTAAGACAAATCAAGGAAACATCCACACAGATACAAACAGAGTGATAAAAGCTTTTTTCTTACAATACTGGAGCTGAAAGGAAGAAGTATTTAGGTTTTCCGGAAACAACAGTATTGGTACACTGATTGAATTTCTACCCTTAGTTCGATGGGGTTTACGGAGCGGGAATATCAAACAGCTGTAGTGAAAATATAGGAGCTATAAACACATAACATCACGGTTTTATTTCCTCGAGGGCTCGGCAGATGTGTCATACTTCTCACATTTCAATAAATAGATCTTATTATCCTCCTGATAACATAAAACCTTCTCGTAACGTTTCTATATTTCATCATTTTATCAGCTTCTGAACGGATTTAGATGAGACACATAAGTCGCTCATGACTTCAGCCTGGTGAGGTTGTTATCATCGTCTGCTTCGCCTCTTCCAAACTGTCAGGGTTGGCTTCCAGTCTAAAACATGCAACTGAGTCACAGTATTATACCACAGCCTAGCTGACCTCCACACGCGCCACAACTGAGTTACCTCTTGGTTTTTAGATTTTCTTCTTCTTCTGACTACCCATAACGACTAACAAAGACGTACAAATGACAATTGAGACCAACGGCTTAACGTGTTTTCCGGGTAATGTCTATATGCTTAGAAGGTTGCCCGTCCACGGACTAATCTCGGCTAGCGGTGCTTTACCGAAGATCCATGCCGTAAGGCTGTTATTATTTATCCACAAGCACCTTGGCGGCAGAGGTGACTAGCACATTCTGGTAAACCATTACGTTTATATGGAATCCAAAGGCTCTTTTCGATTGTCGTACGTAATACTTATAAAACGAGCCTATTACAACCGAATTTAATTAGGCCACCGATCTGTGCAGGTCTATATTTACCATCGACTCGCAGAAAAAGAAGATCCTACGATCAGGTGAGATGGTGATCAAACGCGGCCTATAAAATTACCCGGATTTCTTTTTTTATGGTTGATAAAAAAATAAATCCGGGTAATTTTTAAATACCTGGAAACTTATTTCAAAACTTTTTTATTTCGTTTTTTTACGCCTGTTTCTGGAGTGGGTTCACGGCAATAGTATAATGGGTAGGGTTCGAACCCACAACCTCTCGATCACAAGCCCGACACCTTAGCCATTAGGCTATTGACGATACATAAACTGTTTGGGGAATTATTCAATAGTTACAATCAAAAGAAACGAGATTAAATAAAACCAATCATGTATATTTAACACATAAAGTGATGATTAAACACGTCGGCTAATCTCAAAGACACAAGAAGAGGCAGGTTTAAAGATCAAAATATCCATTAGGCTGGACATGTCATTAGACCATTGACTGGTGTAAGAATGAGGAAATATTCTCACGCGAGCTAAGAAATGGTATGTAACAAAAGAAAATTAATATTGGGAATTTTCTGAATCCTTAGAAGCTAGTAGAATTGGTAGGTAGCCTTATTCTTTATGTTATTTTTTTGCTAGGATAGCTAAGATAGATAAGTTTTCCTTATCTATGTCTGATGTGCTTTTTATTCATTCTTAATAGCCTGACCAGTTCTGGGGTATCTTCCGTTTCGTTAGGACATTAAAGCAACTCCGGCCGGCAACTGGATATGCCTCTAAATATAATATGCGGTTATAATTATCAACACTAAGAGTGAACAGTACAAATCTTGATAAAATAACAAAATTCCATCCCGTTCCATCATCGGACTACGAGACAATCGGCGAAGCGCCATCGTTACATGGAGGACATCCCACCCATACGCACAAAAGGTTTTGGGAATACCTTCATTGTGCGTACGATTAAGGAGTAGAATTGCCTGCCAGAGTCTGTGTTTCCCGATAGCTATAACCTAGGAGTCTTTAAGTCAAGAGTGAATAGGTTACTTTTAGGTAAGCGTGCTCCATCTTCGACCACTTCATCATTTGCCATCAGGTGAGATGGTGGTCAAACACGAACCTATTTTTAATACAAAAAAAAAAAACGAAACAACTCTAAAATTTAAGCGAACATTAAAAATGTACTCGATTTCCCACAAAAAGCTACATGAAAAAAAAAAAAAAAAAACAAAAAAAGACAACATTTGTCAACCATAGATGTTTTACCATAGTAAAATGCGCTGCTACAATAAACTTTCGACTACTAGTGAAACATTAAAGTTCAACATTAAAGTGTGAGTGTCGGTAAAGCAAAGTTTGTTAATCTTGAATGCCACTATAAGATTTATGTGGACTATAAAGTAATGTGTAATTAAGCCGTTGATCCCAGCAGCTGTCATTTGTATATTTTTGATTATCAGAAGATCTAGAAAATCTGACAACAGTCCTACTAAATGGTGCCGAGTCGATGGAGTGTCAGATTCCACGCGCGTCTTAAAGATCAGTCAGCATTAATGATGGGGCCTGATAAGGCTTGCCGGGGTTGCAGGAATGTTCTAACGAGACACCGCAGCCGCGGAACGCAGGGGTAACTTGAACAAATACTCTCTTCCGCTCCACCCATAGCGGTAGAAGTCATTCGATGACTTATCCGCCATAAAAAATGTCTTACTAATTGCAACCTACCTTGTTACCCACAGTTCAGTCAGTTCGTGAAAAATTACGAACTCACCTGTATCCCGTTAGACTGGAAACAAAATAGTTGGAAAGTGTTTTCATATTTTGTTTCATGTGTTTACCCAAAGGGTAAAAACGGGATCCTATTACTAAGGCTCCGCTGTCTGTCTGTCTGTCACTGGTGACAGACAGACAGACAGCGGAGCCTGGGCTGTATCTTATCAACCGTGCTAGCTAGACAGTTGAAAGTTTTACAGATGATGTATTTCTGTTGCCGCTATAACAATAAATACTAAAGCCAGAATATATAAATATTTTAGGGGGCTCTCATACAATAAACGTGTTTTTTTTTTCTGTTTTTTATAGATAATGGTACGGAACCCTTCGTGCGCGAGTCCGACTCGCACTTGGCCAATTTTTTTGTGATTACTTTTTCTAATTTGGATTTATGTATTTTTACTACTTAAGATAAAATTGTGAATCTGTTGATTATTCTCAATTAAGTAATATATCAACACGACGACATTTAGAATACGATCACTCTAAGTCTCGAAGCCCAAAACTTTGATAAATAGTCCCTCAAGTTAGAATAACTATTTACCTAAGTCTACCCGACAGCGTTGTTAAGACCCGCCTTCACCCTGTTTCTTACAAAGATTTAGTTTAAGGGGGCGAGGGGTTTTGATACATGATAGTTGAAAAGCTTTTTACTGAAAATAGATTTGATTAAT